>CM043023.1:64190437-64596839 GCA_023690525.1 Holotrichia oblita
AAAACGTCGCAGTATTGTAAGATAATAGAAGGACCTAAACCAAACAACTTATACTTAGGTTCAATAACTGAGTTCTTTCCTTGATAAGGTTCCATCCACATACAGTATCCTTTACTTGTAGCTCCCATCCAGATTTTAAAACCGTAACGAATAGACTTACCTTTAATAAATTGCTTCAGACCGTGTCGATCAAAATATGGAATCATGGATTTGTCAATACTGTGTGTCTCAAAGGGAGCATACATTTGAAATTTTTCATTAAGTTTTGAAACAAGTGGCCGTACTTTAGCGAATCGGTCATGATTATCTAATTCATCATTGTTTACACAGTGCAAATTTTGCATGATATATTCAAACTTATCTCTAGATAATCCCCCTGACACTGACACTAGATCGTTGTGGCTGTCTTTTCTTTGTTCCCAGTACATTCGGCGACGAGGCACGGATACATAGCCACTTAAAAGCAAAATTCCCAAAAATATACATTTCATATGTGGTAATATTTCCCGGAGATTTTTTTTCTGAACATATTCGTTGCTAAAACGTACAAACATTTCGATTATCTCGGTGTGAAAAAATAAATCAAATATCTGTTTTGGTGTTAATAAGAGTTTACAATCATACTTCAAAGGCCAGTCTATATTTTGTACATCGAGATCTTTGTTTTTCCAGTTAAACGTTTTTTTGGTTGCCTGATAATAATGAAGAGGAATGTACTCTTCTGTATCCCACTCACTTGCAACACCATGGCCGTTCTCATTGTTTTCCTCCAGACTGTGATCCACAATATTAAGATAATCTAAATCCTCTTGCAAATTATCATTTGGATTAAAAATTTCAGCTTCTGCTATGAGTCGCAAAGCGGGCAAATTGTTTATAGTCATAGTCTTCATCTCCCGAATCATCATCCGTCAGGTCACCAGTTGCATTAATGCTATATTGATTTCACCATTTGCGCTAACATTATTAAAAACATCATCGTTGTCTTCTAAATAATGAAGAAGTTCATTTAACGTCAACCCACTAAAAAAAAAGTTGTAAATATGCCTACTGTCCTCATAAGAGAACACCAAGATTTGACAGGTTTTTGTGCAGACAATAGCCAATTTATTTTTATTATGAAGATATAGTCCTATTACTAAACCTTTTATGAAACGATTTCTAGCAAAATATTTGACAATCTTAAATTACTTACCCTGTAAGCCTTAAATCAATAGGTTGTGTCATTGTCTCTGTGTGGTTTTTGATTAGCCACATATTTAAAATTGACAAGATCGAAATAACATCTTTTTTCGTCAATTTCTACAGCTTTCATATATGGTAATATTTCTGCTTTATGCATTTCGAAATGGATATAAATTTCTTGAAACGTTCTGAAAATTTGTAAACCTTTACCTTCGTAAAATCTGTAACACAGTCGTAATTGATATCGCAGGGCTAAAGTTTATGTGATATTTTTTCTAGAAGTTACCACATGTGTTTTACCAATTTTGTGGAAAGACTCGAACCTAATAGAAGATAGGTATCGCAGCGGGCCTGCTTGTTTTATAATACTCGGATAGTTAGTTAATATGTGATATTTAGGTTTTAAACGTACAGAAAATAATTTCATATAAGATTCATTGTGTTAATAATTAAATATAAATAATTTAATTCTGTTAAACTTATTTCGGATTTACAACATAATTCAAGAATCTCATATAGTTTCAAATAAAAATACCAAACATCATCTTCGATGTCAATAAAATCATGAACTAAGAAAGGGAAGTAAACAACAAGTGCAAGCTTTTCCGAAGCTGATAGAGTGATAGATCCGTTTTCAGTATGTGTATCTAAAATCACGGGTATTCTATTTTCATGGTTGATATTTTGATCATCATCAAAATATTTAATACGATTATTCAAATTTTCCAAAGAAACGTATTTCTTAGTATAAATAAAGTTATATAAAATTTTAGCCATGTCGTACCTACAGATACCTTCAAGAATGTCATGCATGATGTCACAACATATATTTTCTACTATGTGAAAATATTTCAGGTCATTTAATTTGCAAAACTCTTTTATACCATGTGACCTCTCTCAACAATGTTGCCTGTAATTGAACTGGTTTCGTAGTAACGCTGAATTCTGTATGCAAAGGTTTTGAGATTCTTCTTTTGATGCATAACAAATTCGACAAAAATAATTACCAGAAAAGCTTTCAACGAATCCTGTAACAGAATTGACCCCCAAATTATCGCCAAAAACAAGAAATAGCGTAAAGTAAGTTATTTGTTTATTTTCGTTAACTTCAATTTGCAGTCCATTATTCTCCAACTCATGTAGCTGTTCAAGTATAGGAGTTAAAACAGAAGTATTGCCAAACTGCGATCTATCACTGGAATGAAATAAACTCCATAAATATATATTTTCTAATTGGGAGGAATATTTTGGAGGAATTCCCGCAATAGTCAAATATATTCCTCCTAATTTATGAGCCCCAGAATGAGATTCCAGGGGGTTATTACCCTCAAGTTATAGTTTTAAATTGGACCATAAATCACTGCTAAATACACTACTGTATGTATTGGAATTCTGACACTCCTGTTCTATATATTTTAATACGGAAGAAAGTACATTTGGTATTACTTGAGTAAAGTATGTCACCGATTCTAAAGAGACAAAATAGTTTCTTTTTCTGTCATCAAACATCTGGCCAAGTTCCACAGAGTATGGTGTAATAAAACGTTGCGATGTTTCTAAAAACTTGAAGCGATTATATTCGGAACGAAGGTCTTCGAAAGGGTTCCTTGAAAGTAAACATCTAAGAATTGTACAATTTTCCTCATCCAGAGAGAGGAAGGATTTAATATCTAAGTATAATAATTGATGTTGTACGTCAGAAGTAAGGTCATACGTATGATCCACAACATCTTGAATGTGTTTTCTTGTAATGTCAGGATGATTATAGAATTTCAATAAAAATGACATGACGGAACGAGAACCTTCGACGGAAGTAGTACGTGTATCATCCAAATGTTCAATTGCATCATCAGTAATAGATTCTTCATTAATATCTGAGAAATTCACCTTACAACTATTTACACTTCTGGCATCAACATTTATCGTAGACCTTAAATGTAAACCGGTATGTTTATGAAGGCGTTTGTTGAGGGAATTTATTGTATTAAATATATTCGAGCATGACTCAAAAGCACATTCATAAAATTCCAAAAATTTGTGGCCCCCTAAAAAAAAAACAATTGTTGATTATTCTAGGAACTATAAGCATAAATACAAATAAAACTACAAATATGATCAAAAAATTAACACAATCAACTTCTCCCTTCACCTTTTTGACAATATCCATTATACTGGGGATTTGCTTGTCCCACTTTGTCTTAATTTTGTAGACGGTATAACAACGTTATCAGCTTTTACAATTTATAAATGAAAATTAAATCACCCAAACCTCAGCGGGTTACGAGGCTTAAAAAAACAGGGCGCCAATATGCAAATTTTTAAATAGGGGTGCATATTCCCCGATAGTAACATGAGCTCTCAAGCTAGGTGCGTGTAGTGAGAATAAATAAAGGAAACACTAATTAACTAATAACAATGTTTATTACAAAACTATTTAAAAGAAAAGTAGAACATTAACAATTTACAATTTTAAATAACTTTGAAATTTTACAATAAATAAACGGTTTAAATTTTAAACATTTAAGAAAAGCTTTTTAAAAAAAATTACAAGAATAATTTAAACTAATTAAACAAAATACAATGATGAAACATTCTGAATGTATGTATATATTATTAAAGCAATAGCAGATAAACTTATACTTATAAATAAGAAAATTATATTTGTGAGTACAGTGCAAAAGACACAAAAAAACATGAGAAAAACCTAAAATTTTAACTTGACGTGATTCTAAACCAGCTGGTATTTATACAATGATTTTATCTTTACGCTTTTAAAAAGAAAACCCAATTAGCACAATTTATGCAAGATTTGATTTTACATTTATTTTAATCGAAATAAAAAAAACCAATTTAAAAAGGCCTAACCTTGTTTTACTTCTTAACGAAAAACCCTGCGACGCAGGATACGTGCTTAGCCTCTCTCTCTAGTTCTCTCTCCCACACTGTCTTTCTCCCGGGCAATGTTACAATGTTCTGGACTCTTTGGAAGGTATGGAACACTCATTGACCGACCTCGTGGAAAATTTAACCTACAAACACGACAAACGAAAACCAGAAAATGTTTCGTACGAGAAAAAACGGTTAAATTTATTTCTACCAAAACCTCCAAGAAATGATCTACCAGATAATATCCTATTTCAAAACAAAAATGAGTTTATATACTCTCAGTTAACTCTTTGAGGGGCAGTTATTTTCGAATAAAAAAAGCCCAATGTGGGCAGATAAATTGACACTAAAAAAATACATTTTTTGCAAATTATTTATATTTCATAAGGCCACTTTTATACATCCTAATATAAATTTTGAACAAATTAACAGCGTTTTTTGAAAAAAATGGCGGTACATCTACTGTACCACTGCACACTTTAGCGTCGGTGATATGCCTGGAAACAATATTTTTCTTTCCCCATACACAACGGTACACAACACGTCGAACAAAGCCAGTTTGTACGTACTTGATTCTCTTTAGTACTACACAGGGCACACCGTCTTCTAGTAGAATATGTGGGCTGATGGTTAGCTTCTGTAAGTTTTTTTTCCGTGGGGACAAATGGCTTGTGTTTTTTTATGATAATGGGGCTATTTTGATCAGAGCATCGTCTTTTTGTATCAGGCACAGATATAAGATATTCCACGACAGCTAATCTAAAGTCTTTCATTGTCATCTTTTCAAGATTAAGACCTTTGTATATAATAAAGGAGTTGACAATACAAGCATCTAGAAAAAAGAAAAATATCCTGTGCCACCATTTATGGCTTTTTCTGTCAACTCCATAAGTTGATTTTAGTTGGTCGAACTTATCGACGCCATTCATATATTTGTTATATTCAATTAGAAGTTGTGGACATGGTACATCCTCGACTGTTCCGTCTCTATTTTTTTTTTTACTGTGGATTTGTCCCGACTGTCATGATAGTTGGAAAGTAGACATACAGCTCTCTTATCCTTCCATTTGAGTGCTAAAAGACCGTTGTTGGAGGTATAAGAATCAAATTCACCGCGTTTCATTTTGTTGTCTTGTAAAAAACTTGGTAAATACTTTCTTGTAGAGTTCACAGTTCCACAAGCATATATTTTTTTTCTTGTAGATATAACAGCAAGGGAACACTATTAAAAAAATTATCAAAATACAGGCAATGGCCTTTACTTTCCAAACCCAGACACAACGTTTTTATAACTCTGCTGCCCAAATCTTTTTCGACACCATCACCTGTCTTACCAGTGTAAATTTCAAATTTGTGACAATACCCAGTTTGATCCGCCAACATCCACACCTTATACCCTCGTTTTACCGGCTTTTTAGGCATATATTGTTTTAACGTCGATCTTCCTTTAAATTTGATCATCGATTCATCTATAGAAATATTTTTGAAAGATGAAAGCATGTCAAGAACCTATCTTGTAAATGATTTATTAGAGGCCTGACTTTGTAGAGTTTATCATAGTTTGGGCTATTGCGCTCTGGTTGTATGGAATTATCATTCAAGTGTAGGTTGGACAATATCCAGCTGAAACGTTTTACTGAAATAAGTGGAGATATAAACGGGTCGTGAAGTAATTTGTTGGAAGACCAGTAGTCCCTATAGCTTGGAAGCCTTTTTACGCCCATTAGTAAATTTATACCAAGAAAAGTTTTCATTTCCTTGTTTTCTGTTGGTTTGTATGGCTTTGATAATTGCTGTGCATATAAGTTTGTTTGGAACAGAAGAAAGTCTATAAAATCATTTGTGAAAAAATGTTGAAAAATTGATCCAGGTGAAAGATTAGCATCGTTTTTAATAAAATCAGGCACTCCAGAAGCACTTGTAAACTCCAAAATATCCGAAAACGGAGGATTATTTTTATCCCAATTCAGTGAATCCAGAACTGTTTTTGCCTGGTGAAATTGTTGCTTTTGTTTGAGTATGCGAGACTGTAATTCTTTTAGTGTAATTGTGTCTTCTTCTGAATCATCATCCAAGTCGGAAAAGAAACTAGGAACTGGGTCAATAACATTCATATCATCATTCAACTCGTCGGCAATTTCATCTTCCGGGACTAGAGAATCGTTATCGGATGGAATACTCTCCATTTCAAAATTTTCATTTTGGGCATCATTGTCATCGTCTAAATAGAGATTTTCCCTCAATTCAGCTTCAGTCATATTTTTTAGCGTAAAAGGCAATTCGTTAAGAAATTTGTCCATTTTGACTGCAAAAGATATCACTGTGTCAAAAAAAAAAATCTAACGAAAAAATCTCTATTTGGGCGAATTAAAATGATATTTATAAATACATATCCTAAAATATCATATCGCATATGCCATCTTTACATGTTACACAATAAGTACTTACCAATAGATTAGCAAAAATCTACTTTTTATGCACTAAAACACCAATTGAAATAAGAACAAACGTAAACAATACCCTTCCACAAATTAGAACCGGTTAGAACTCGAATAGTCAGTTAAATTTTGTAAATCCTACTACTCACGCCATCGCGTATTTAATAGACAAACTATATCCACCAAATTTTAAAGGCGGTTCAAGATTTACACCACTGGGCTTTAAATAAAACGATATTTGAATGATGGTCCACTTTATAAACCGACGCCCACCAGGGGTGATTATTGTGGTGGTTTATTTTTTAAACCATTGCCCTTGAAAGAGTTAAAGTTAACAAAGATAATTAAGAAAAGGAAATTATAAAAGATACTAACCGAATCGAAGACTGATGCACTCGTCCCGGAAGAGACAGTGGAGCTTGCAGCGCCAAGAGAGAGAAGAAGGAATTTATTTGACTTAACTTACCAAGTCAACTCGGATACTCATCGCGCAAGTGCAAAAATTATTGCGATGAAATACAGGACGGTTCAAAAGTAACGGTATAACCATTACAACGGCCGTTTGAATAAAATACCATATGTGTTCTGCCTCTAACTGATAGCGTATATGGAGAACATAATAAAAGATGAAACACACACGTATTGCCTTCAACATTGTTTCTGCTGTATAAAGAAAGCCATTGCAGATAATATAAATTTTAAGAACGCTTGTTCCATTACACAGCGCGATTATAAATGGACTTAATGGGAGGCCTTGCGCTTCAAGCCCTTCACTATTCCTTGCATTAATCAAAGTTTGTATGTACATCACCTGGTAACTAAAAAACAAATCAATATTTACACTGAACTCGATATATAACATATGTATATTCCTACCTCTGCACGCAAAATGAGAGCATCTCTTACATCTACTGTTTTACGTCTCCATTGTTTATTGCTGTTTGATTCAAAACTTTGCAGTACATGGGAGAAAACTTACCAATAATGTGAATAATATGAAATGTAAGTAGTCTGCAAAAAGACAGAATCACTTACCCAAAATCACAACTAGGAAGTACTTAAGTAATTAAAAGCTGCACCAAAACTGAATTATTAGTTTCAGTGTTTAAAATTAAATATATTTCTTAACGATACTTAAAAAAGAATCCTATGAATTTCATGTTAATGTGATTTCTCTAGAACTTCTATAAAAATCATAAACTAACGAAAAATATTGAAATTAGTTTTAATACTCGTTTTCATAAGGATCGGTTATGTTACATAAATACAAAAACTTAACTAACATAAAGTAGGTACGTTACCAAAATGTTCTAAGAAATGCTCATGAATAGATACACAAAAATTATTTTACAGAGACATGTGTATGGGAATGTAATTCTCCACTTTAGGGGTAAAATCATCTCTAAAAATTTCTGCATCAAAACATGTTTTCCAGCATTCAAAATACATATACTTATGATTCTGAAAAAATATACTTATCCTTTTGATTTTCCTTATAAGCACCTCCATCGACCAGGTCAATTAATATTTTATACGTACCAGTCACTACGCAATTTCTTCTAAGTCCTATGAATTTGTATATAACGTCTTCGAATTGAGAATAAAATGTGGACGAATTTCCCGGAAATATTTTATCAAAATCTTTCGCTATCTGACAAAAATCTTTTTTATAAAGAATGGCATACTTGTAAGTGCATATCTCATATTATACATAAATGGTGGATTACATTTCTAATCATATAACATTCGTAAGATATATTAAGAGCTCAAAAGCAATATTCTTCAACTTCAACTTCGGTATTTTTTATTTACATTGGTATTTATACCGTGTCTTTTCCTCGACGGGTTCAAGGGCGTAGCCATACGACACATGTTCTGTCTCTTTCCTGATGGCTGATCGCGGTCAAGGAAAAGACACCATATGTATACACATAATCTAAAGCTTTATAATACATTCTTCGATGTTCAACGTATTTTTTATTTATACCATTCTTTTTAAGAAACCTTACCAAGGAAATAACTTCTGGATCTTTCAGTATAAAAAAACTGTCATATATTTCTGACATTGTTTTCTTCCCATATAAAAGCATTTGCCTTCGTAAAGGAAATGTTTTCTTCCAGTTAATTTCAACCTCACACCAAGGATTCTTATTGTGGGTCAGCCATTGCTTGCTATTCATATCTACAGCTTCAACTGAAAAAATGTTTCCTATTACTTAACAACTTACACACACCAAACTACACCGCGAGAGTTGCAGTGATAGCCAGACAAGTAATACAGCTTACGGAGTCACTGCAACTAAGCACCCACCACACATTAAAAAAAATTACGACTATAATATTAGAAATAGAATACCAAACTAGCAATGGTATAAGGGCGAGCAAGTGGATATTTAAGGTAACTACAATATTTTGATGACCACAAGTATGAATAATTTTCTAATTTATTCACCTTCTGTACTTTCTTCAGTTGTAGTATTTTCTTTTTCTCTAGAGTGCAAGATACTAGCATCTCGTAAAAAGGTGCATTTGTTTTTAAATTTATCAACTAACTTGCCTTTGGCAACACCAGACTTATTGTCACGGGAATCCCTCTTTTTAATGGCTGCAACATAATAAGCTTCTTCGTTGATCTTGGTTTAGAATGACAGAATTTTGATGTAATGATAGATCCGGCGGCATCTGATAATCATTATGCATTCTGGATGTTGACGTCAGCATCTGATCATTATCTTGCGCATGGACGTTAAAGGCATCATCTGATGATCAATATCTTGCACGCTGGATGTTGAGGGTAAACTTTCGTCAGCAGTTTTCTGGGCTTGAAAAGACTTCCATCTTTGAAGAGCAGTTGAATCGAATAATTCTACGGTTAATTGGACAAATGCCAGCTTTAATAAATCCATTTGTTATTATTTCTGGCTTAATGACGGTCGATATTTCGCCAATTAACTTTGAGAACATACTCTTCGGAATCTTGACACCTACGTTTTTTTGCTGACACTCTACCAACTTAGCATCCCAACGAGTTTTAAGAGACTTGAACACGCTTAAGTCTAGAGGTTGGAGCAAGTGGCTGGTATGCGGTGGAAGTTTTAAAATGGTTATCTGATTTTCTATAGCAGTTTTAATAATGTCCACACTTAGATGAGTAGCATGACCATCATAAATTACTAAAACTGGTCGATCTTCGGGTAACTGTTTAATGAAGCTTTTTTCAAAATAGTTCTTGAAAACAGTACTCTCCATCCACCCATTAGACGTTGCTGCATATGTGGTATTAGGGAATTCAGTGGCAGGTGGTGTTACCCATTGGTCCCCTCGCCAATTGCATTACAGCACATTAAAACAGTAGTGTTTTGTTTCCCGGAGCCACTTGTTGTACGAGTTGACGGATGTCCTCTTAGGCCAACAATTTCAGTTTTGCAGGGATCGGAAAAAAACTACTCTCATCTAAATTCCAAATTTGAGATGGCTTATCTTCCAATCCGAGTTCCTTTACTGTCTTTTCAAGCAAGTCGAAATAGTCGTATATTAAAAAAGGATCAACATTTTTCTTTCTGGCAAATTCGACACTTTGCGGACTTTTTAGGAAAGATTATGTCTACGCTTAAAGTTTAAGAACCAATCTTCGCCGGGGTATCCATTTTTAAACTAAGTTGTAATATTGTTTACCCTGACATAATAAGCGACGATTTGTATTATTTCTTTTCTAGTCAGACCGAAGCCCCATTTCTCCAAACAGCGAATACAGTCAGTAGTGATGCCTCTTCTTCAGGTGTAATGTGTGTTTTCCTACCATAACTTGAACTTAAGTTACCTCTTCGTCCTTTGACATGATCAGCAAGAGTATTTTTAGGTATATTGTATATCTTGCTAGCTCTATAACTTGTTAACGTACCACTCTTGACGAACTCTACTGCTATTCTGAGTGTCTCTTTAGAATATCCTGCTCCTCTGTTACTTTTGCGTGTATAATTGCGAACCATTGTTTATCTGAAAAAGAAGGAAATATGATTACAATTTTAAATTCTAATACGGGGCAAGTGCGCTTTATTGACCGCACCCGCTAAAAAAACTGCACTTGCTCCCGCAATGAGAATTACCGGGGTAAGTGCGCCCTACTCACAAAAACGGAATTTTATGAAAACAAGAAGGAAAATACCTTAAGCATAATGAATAAAACGTAAAAACCTGTATACTTACCAAAAATTCCTACAAGAATGTCGTGAATTTCGAAGATGTTGGCGGATAATAAAAACACTACTAACTCATGTCACAACCGAAATCATAAGCAAACTTTCGCAAGTGTTTCTTCACTACAATAATGGACCCGAACGTCTCCAGTCGGCAAAATAGGGAAGAATATGTTAGTATTCATAGATGGCAGTGCAATATATGCATAAATGTGAAATATAATGGCAGAAACTGCACTCGTATACGCACTTGCCCCACCTTACCTTAATCCAGTGAAAAATAAACTACAAAAATATAAGTTTCAAAGGTGACGAAATTAATTTGGAACTGGCTGTAATATACTCTCAAAATATACCTATTAATATACCTCGATATAAACATTTTATTTCTAATAATGCAAAAGGCTTATTGTCCTGTATAATAATGCCATCAGGAGAGTACCTCAACCATTCATTACAATGCGAAATAACTATACCATATTCTGCCACTTCAAAATCAGTAGTTTTTACAAATATTTCTTTAGCTTTGTTCTCATATTTTAGTCCATGCTTTATATACTTTTTTTATAGTAGGAGGAAATCCTCATGGACTCCTGGCCTCGCCAGAGAGTGCCGGACTCTTACCGACTAAAACCCCCTACTTCGTCGTCACACTCAGCGCGCTGGAACCGCATTAGGAAAACGCATATCATCAGTCGCGCTAGTTTGTCTACAAACTCTATTTATTGTTTTATTCTCTGTTCCGGGTTCTTTCATCTTCTTCTTTGCTGGACATAACCGTGGTAATGAACTTAGCTATATTGTTCCACTTCGTTAGGCTCTCCATCATCTCGTTCACAATGTTGTTTGTTGTGAGTTCTGCTTCGAGTTCTATGATAAGCTGGTTTCTACTTCTAGCCCATCTGTCACATTCTAATATGGCATGTCCGGGAGTGTCGAGTTTTCCGCAGTGAGGACAGGCGTCGTCATCGAATTTACCTATCCTCTTGAGGTAGGTACGAAAGTTGCCATGGCCTGAGAGGAACTGTGTTAAATAATAGTTCAACCTTCTGTGCTGGCATTGAACCCAAGGTATCAAATCTGGTATTAATTCTCTAGTCCATTCCGCTGTCCCCGCCTGCTCGGCCCATGCAGTTTGCCACTTAGTCAGAGTATTCCATCGCTCTCTTGTCTTCGTATCTGCCGTATGCCCGGTTTCTGAGTTATGAAGTTGGAATCTCTCCTCTGCTAGAAGCTGGAGAGGTGGAATTGCGGTTATCACTTGTATCGCAGCTTTAGAGATCCTTCTGTAGCCACTACCAATTCTAAGCAGTGATCTTCTTTGTGCCCTTTCTAGCATGTCTTTGTATTTTTGCACTGTCCAGACATCTGCCCATGCCGGGGCCGCGTACAGCACGTGCTTTACATACTTATTGGTAAAACTTTTGGGATAAAAGTACTTCGTTGCCTTCATATTCCAATCACTCTTGGACTAAGTATAAAGCTTATAAACACATGATCCAGTAACTCTGTATTTTCTTTTATCATCCCAATCATTTGAGTGCTGTAATTTAGATATGGCACATGCAGGAAGGACATTGTACAATTTGTCATATAAGTCGCTGCAGCATGTGTTTTTATTTTTTACCTGCACAGAATATAATTCCATCATTAAGGTCACGTTTGCTTTGTAGCGGCCCCCTTGTAAAACATGAAAATTTTACTGTCGCCATGTAAATACAGATGGCGCATGAATGCAAATTTAAGTAGATTTAGGATCTAAAATAGATTTTATATAATTCCAATGTATTTGTTGTTTTCTGAAGAAAGATGACCTTTACTTGACCTTGATACAATAATCCTGTATGTATGTATTAAAAATAATTTTCATGGGCAGCATGTGATGCGATTTAATATTCATAATATCTATTAATTATACGAGATATGGCAATAAAGGAATAAAGCATTACTTTCCGTAGTAACGAAAAGTCGTTCAAATTTCACTGGCGCCGACTACGTACTGTTTCATGTCGGAAAGACTGCATCGTAACAATTTCTGAAAATATCTTCAGATACATAAATCATATCTGTTGATGAATAATTATGGTAGTTCTAATAAAGAATATTAGACATTGTACGCGCAAAGAAACTGCCTCGTCTATTCATATTCACATCTAATCGCGTTCATCCACACTTGAAATAAATTGAAATAAATCGAATAAGAGCGATACTTTACGTTTGTTCGTTGCACCTACACTAACTATGTACAATATTGTACACTACAATTTTCTGTATTGCACTGTAACAGCCGTAAAGAGTGTAGGCTTGTGTACAATATTGTAGTTAGTGTAGGTGCAACGAACAAACGATGGAACTTTAATAGTTCCATCCATTTGTACAAGCTGTTTCTTTTGCTGCTTGAATATCAAAACAACTTGACAACTCGCTTCAATTGGAAGGTTATGAAATACAAAATATTGTGTTTGTTAACATTGCTCGTAATTATGTCACTTTTATACTTAGAATGAAACAAACACACTTAATAGCTAGTTTGATTTGGCTCCTCGCGTTATACAGCGGGACGCATGACCATGTGCAATTTGAAAATTGTATTCTCTTAGCATTGCTTTAGAGGCGAGTTTCGAAAGATACTGCATGCGTTTTACTGCAAATGTCCAAACCGAACAAACCTAATAAAACAGAATTATTCTTCGTATGCGCGCCCTCTTTTCAAAAAGTGCTGAACTGCTTGCACTAGTGAAAACTTAGGCAACTTTTGTTACATATAACATTCCAATACTATGTCAATGGGCCCTTTTTATTTTCTCTTTTTCATTTTGATAACAAAATCTATACGTCAAAATGTAATTTTCTTTGTGTCACAGGCTTCACTTTATAATTACCGAGGGCAGTGCACCCATAAGAACAAATAAAATGTCAATATTTTCTATATTTATTCATTTTTCTACATGAAAATTATAGGCTATATTTTTTAATAAAAAACAGAGTAATATATACATCATCAAATATACGTACTGCCCTCCGTATATGTTTCAACTTTATTGACATAATAAATTTATTACTGAAGAAGCCTCCACTTTTAAGAACTATATGAAATAAACAACCCACCTCCCGCTATGTCTGAAAGTATTATACAAACGCCACCTTAAGATGGATTGACAAGCATTGTCTAATATTGTTGTGAAATGATTGCCCTATGGCATTGTTGCCTATATTACCATATTCTCTTCTACCAGCTCTACCCTTCCCTATAAAACACACATTAAATCATAAAAATACTATTCCTATATGTTTAAAAGTACCTTGTACACTTAATAAGTACAGCAGATATATGTTTGCACCTGCCACTATTTCCTGCTTTACAAGAACAAAACATTTCTTTAATAGTTATATTTCCAGTGCTTGCTACATCTAGTGTTCCATTTATTTGGTGTGGATCACTATTTAATGTACTGGTTTGCGGACGTAAAGCACATATTTTTATTTTTAGTTTAGAGGTGGTATTCAATTTTCCACACATAATGATGTGCATTCAGCGCTTCTTCTCCTTCATAGACACACCTGGAACGTTCTGTGCCTTCAAGATATCTCATGTATTCTAATATACTGAGCCTTATTATATATCTTAGCGATACTTAAAACTTTTTTCGACAACCAAAGTAGTGTCTATTGTATGTCTATCTTTCTTTAATAATATTGCCATTGCAGTCAGAGTTACGAACGCCATTGCAGTCAGAGTTACGAACATGTTACGAAGAACTACCGAAACTGCCGGCCAGCTGTGGAAGTCCCTAACCTCTACCTTTATGCGCTGCTCTATGTAAAATCAGTAAACATTGTACACATATTGTACAGAACCGCTTATTTTGCAAATGTTAAGGTGGTATTTCCAACAATTCATTTACAAGCATTTTACAAGGTCATAAAAGATTATGGTTGAACATACAGATGTTAGGAGTTTTAAAAATAAGGCCAATAAAATTACGGGATTACTGTGTTTAGCAGGTATTTCTTGATTGTTAGTGACAAGTGCAACATCAGTTTCATAATGGAAAGAAAATTTTACACCCACAATACCCACTGACTGATATTTGTTGATTTTATGGAAGCGAATATTGATTTTGCAAGGGGAAAATTTACAGGGATAGAAGGAAAAAAGAAAAACAGAATGCTGAGGGACGATCTCACTAATCAATTAAATTCAGCAGGACGTGGTGTACGGACTAGAGCAAAATGGCAAAAAGTGAGTAAATCATGTACATGTAAATATTTAATACATTTTTAGTAATATATATGCCTATAGTAATATATATGCCTATAGTAATATATATGCCTATACACCTAAAAAGGCATGGACTGATTTAAAATCAAAAATTAAGTAAAAACCTGCCACACTAAAATTCCTACAACACGGTACAGGAGGAGGTGAAGAAACTACAAAACCCTTTACTGACGTAGAATTAAGGATTTTAGGAATCTTTGGTTCTAGTTGCTTTGAGGGAACAAACAATCCAGAAAGAGGTGTAAGTAGGTGTATGACTCCCTCGTCCATACAAACTCCTACAACCGATAGGAAAAGGCATTTGCCTTTAGAAAATACACCGTTTTCATTAAAAAAAAGACGATCGAAGACAGTATCAGTGAAGCAGTGTGCATAGAAACAGTAGGACTTCTGCATGATATAAAATAAGAGTTTAAGACATTCAATGCATCATTTGCTATATTCAACAATTTATTCAAGGAATTTGTTGACATTTATAAAGAAAATAATAAAAAACATGAATATTTTAAACAGTGTCACTATTGTCACTATTTTGATAGATTTTTAATTATCCCATATTATTGACACTAAACTCTTTGCATTTAATAGGCGAAAAAAATATCGTTGGGGACGCTGTTATCGCAACCAATATGGCGGTTGACAGAGGGACAGTTTGGATTATTATCTGTGTGTTTACGTATGGTATACGTGTTTAAGAATTTATTTGTTCGTTAATAATAATCGTTATCATAAAATCTGTATTTTTAAATACAACTGGATAATTTTGAAACGATTTATAAGTAAGTTGATTGTTGTATATATTATGCAAGTTTGTATAAATAAATGAATCTAACCATCAGGATCAACAACATGAATAAAAGAGGTAGTCATGTTAACTGCTGTGTTTACGGATGTCACAGTATGAAAGGAAAAAATAGACACCTGAGTTTTCATTCTTTTCCAAAAAAAGATACTGGTTGTGTGTACATCACCAATAAATTTGGTATCCAAGAAAAGGTAGACAGGAAGAAAGCTTGGGAAATCAAATTATTAATGGGAAAACGTACTTCTACATTCATGAGAGTGTGTTCTTTACACTTTAATAAAGATGATTTTTTTACCAGGTGTGATTTCTATAATAGAAATAGTTGAATTCAACATAATATTTTATTTTTATTCTAGATGTTGAATGCAAGTTTCCTCGTTTGAAGAGAAATGCCATTCCTTCACAAAACCTACCTCTTAAAAGTGTCAAGGAAGTTAGCTCAAAGTTGAGGAAACAACATGAAATTAGAAAAAAGATTATGACAACACAGCAATCATTGATCGTGGCAGATATAACAGATGGGAATACTATTGCAACAGAGAAACCATGTGCTTTACTGCAGGAAAAAGAAAAGGTTGTTGTAGAAGGTCTACTAAAATTAATAACTCTACAAAAAACCAGTGAAGATAAAGGTGTACAAGTAAAGAGTGGAGATATTATATCGTCTTTAGCTGCGACCATTGAAAGCGATGCAAAGTTAAGTTCATTAACTGGCTTACCAAATTTGCAAGTATTAGATGAGTTGGTGGACTTAATAAAAAGCCACTTTCCTGATGCACGAATTCACAATTTAACTGTAAAGGAACGTATTATTGTTACTTTCATGAAGATGAAGACTGGGCTTCGGTATGTTGTCATTGCTAGTTTATTTAGATCAGTCTCAAGTCAAAGTTGTAAATTAATATTCCACGATATTATATCTAAGCTAGCAGTAATATTAAAACTGGTAATTGTTTGGCCAACATTGGAGGAGTGCCAAAGAAGTTTACCAATTTGCTTCAAAAATTTTTCAAATGTTCGAGTTATTGTAGATTGCACTGAAATAACAGTCCAAAGATCAAAAAATCTGTGCTGTCGAATATTTACTTACTCGCACTATAAGGGAACACAAACTATAAAATTTATGATAGGTGTAAGTCCTGCTGGATTAATTACATTTATTAGCAAGGCATATGGTGGAAGGGCATCAGATAAAGCTATTTTTGAACAAAGTGGTATCATTGATATGTTAGATATGCATAAAGATGCCATTATGGTTGATAAAGGCTTTCGTATTGAAGATTTAACAGATGCTCATTTTATTAAACTTATTAGGCCGCCCTTCTTGAAGAAGAAAATGCAGCTATCTAAAGAAGAAGCCCATGAAAATGTTGATATAGCAAGAGCACGAGTGCATATTGAACGCGTAAATCAAAGAATAAAAGTATTTGAGATATTAACAAAACCATTACCATTGTCACTAGTTCCAAAAATTGATGAAATTTTTACTGTTATTTGTGCTGTTGTAAATTTATCAGTGCCAATTTTAAGTGATGACAAATTTCTCACGTAAACTAATATGTGTAAGTTAAGAGTGAAGTAGACATATCATGTTATCAACTGATAGTCTGCCTATGTATGTATATATTTCTTTATTTTACACTAGGTTCATCAGCTTTTTAAATCGCACATTTTTGCTAGATTTGTAAGTTCAATTTTTTGTATCTGTTTTACATTTTCTTTTCACATTTCGTTTTAAATACTGTTTTCTATAAGGGTAACACTAAAGGCTTTTTATAATTGATACACTTTTTAGTCAATTTGGAATGTGGCAGAACTATATTGCAGTACTTTTTGTTAGTAAATTAAAAAAAAAATAAATACAAATAAAATATTTTATTTCTTTTTATTTATTTATGCATACCATATGCAACATATGATTAAAATAGTTCAATTGTAATGTTTGCAACAACATGTTCACAAAAGGTTCGTCAAATTTGACATTTATGTTCACAAACGTATTATCCATTGCTGAATATATGATAAAATCACATTGGTGAATATTAAGTATTGCCATACTTAACTGAATTTGGGCATAATATGCATGCTTTTTCTTTAAATTAAATTTGTTGTTTTCTGTAACAATAAACTTACACTGGGTAGCCAATTGTGTCGCTGTTATTTTCTTACCTAAAAAAGAATGAATTTTTAATTATCTCTGTTATTGTTTTGATTATATTGAGGTAGTACCTTCAAAAGGGCATTTAATTTCTAATAATTTTACTGGTGTATTTCCCTCAAACACAATTCCATCAGGTGAACATGCTAGCCACTTCTGCTGACTACTTATTATTAAACCTGATTGAATTACTTGGCAGTTTGAACTTGCTATATAACAATCTCGTGCTGCAGATTCAAACTGAACACCATGATCCACATATTTATTGCAAAATTTCTTAGGCCAAAAATATTTAGCAGCTTTTTTCTCCCATTCATTTAGACTATATGTATATAATTCGTAACATCTAGAAGCTGTAATCCGAAATTGTCTTTCTTTGAACCATTTTTCTTTGCAACTTTTTGTTTCTAGTTCTACTGATAAAATATCGATGTTACAAATTTCTCGGTATATATTTCTACAGCAGTCCTTTACAGGAATAATTTGGGGCATATTGTTTAAAGGAACACTATTTAAAGCATTCTCAAACAATATGCTAGCTTGACCTTCTCCAGTTACTGTTTCCATAGTAACTATTCTATGACCAATTCTGTAATACAAAATGCTTCTTACTTATTCTACTTAATAAATATTAATGATCTTACCTATGTTTTGCCAGTGCAGAATTAGGACAAACCAATATTAATTTTGATAAAAGCACATCAGCATCTACCCTAACGTCCTTTACTTTAGATAAAGAGTTTCTAATAAAACAACCGTGCTCCTTTATCGGAATAGCTTTATATTTCTCAACAATGGTCGACTTCTTCCAATAACATTTCATGTCAGTAGACGAGATTGCTGGTAGGTTCTTCATATCATCCCTATGATATATTAAGATTATAATTTGAATTTATTGCAAAAAGAAAAATACCTTGTACACAAAATCAAAACTGCTGCAACATGTTTGCATCGTCCAGACATTCCACCTTTACAAGAACAAACCGCCTTTGATACCTGGATTTCATTGCTCAAGATAATGAATATTATTTTTATTTCATGTGGTTTTCCAGTTAATGCGCTACTTTGCAAACAAAGAGCAAATATATCAATTGTGCAAGAAGTTTTCTCCAAAATACCACAAGTTATAATATGTTTGGCATTAACAATTGCTTCTCCTCGCCAATACACCTAGAAGCAGGGGTAGCTTCTAGATATCCAAAGAGATTTTTCAAAGAAAGTACATATCTTTCACTTTCCATGATTCCTGATTCCTAAAAAAGATCAACACTTTTATGCCATGTCCCTTTAAACATCTATTACTGCGAAAAAAATGCATAAGATACTTACAAATTGTTCAATACACACTAAGTAAATAGTTTAAAAAAAAACTGTTATCAATAAAAATTACTTAAACGTAAAGAATAATTAACGAGAAACACAAACAAGAAGAAATACTAACACACTACATAAGCACTCAAGGAGAATTGTCCCTCACAGTCCCTCAGTCGTTAGTACTAATATCGTTCTGAAGAGGGCGTTTGGTTAATTTGAATTCCCTATTTCCTTTCAGTGATTCAGATATTGATTCGAATAAAACAATTACCATAAGATGGGGCTACTTTGAACATTTTTTCGTTCATTTTGTAATAACTTTTTTTGGCTTAAGTTTTTTTTTATCGTTTAAACGCTAAATTTTGGGCATCAAGTAGGAGAAGCAATCTAGAAAATTTGAGTTTGATAAAATAATAAATAAAAGTTACCCCGCCCTCGGGGCTACTTTGAACACCCATATTTAATAAAAAAAGTAGAAGCAATTATTTTATCAAACTCAAATTTTCTAGATTGCTTCTCCTACTTGATGCCCAAAAAGTAGCCCCGAGAGCGGGGTAACTTTGAACACACATGAAAATTAAATCTATGTTCAATTATATGGCACTCTAAGGCCTACTTTGAACACCTAAACTCGAGCGTATACTTCAATAAATTTATTATTGTAACCTGAGATTTTTGAAATTAAAATTTGCTGATATATATGGCATAATAATTTAATTTTGAAAATGTTACATACAAAAACAAAAAACAATAATACAGGAGCATTAAATTGAAAAAAAAATATAAGGTAAAGGTTATTCCAACGTCTTCAAAAATTTTTTAAGTTTTTTGAAAAAAAAATCAAAGCTCCTCTTCGATCGGCGATAGGATTTGGCAGCGCTTTCACAATTTCATGCACAGAAACACTGCCTTCGTCTGGGACATGTGGCCAGGAAAATTTGTAATTTATTTTGCGCGAATGACGCAAGAAAGAAAGTTCTACCATTTTATCTTTCAATTCTGCAGTCGAAATTACCTTTCCCACAAAGTGTTTAATAATATTTTTGACTTCAAATTTCGCCAAATAAAACTTTCCAATTTCTAGATTTATGTCCTCATTATCAGTATCATTTTCAGAGTCACTATCGGACTCATTTTCGCTTTCAGAGTTACTTCTACTTGAACTGCTGCTACTATTATCAGCGACCAAAGTTTTTATTTCTGTAATTTCATTTTCTTTATCGTTATTTTCCGCATGTAAAATTTCGTCATTCTCAGGTTCTAAATCAGCTGTAGAAATACTTTTTCCGGCGGCAACATTTAATCTTTTCTTTTTCTTTTTTGTACAACTTGTTCTACTCCTCTTAGGTTTTGTAATAGTTCAATAACAGCAGTGGAAGTTGCTTGCTCTACTTCATTTTTATCGCATTTCATGTTGTCAGGTGAGCGTTCTAAGACTTTATCTGGATTATGTGGAAAAATTCCACATTTTTCAAATCCAGATCTCATATTGTTAGACATTTCATTTTCGTCTGGATAGAGCTTCTTATATAATTTACTTAAAAGCCCAGGAAATTCATCCTTTGACAGAGTTTTGCTCTTTCTTCTCAAACTAATTTTTCACTCATCTAAAATTTGTCGCCAGTATTTTTTTAAGGGCGCATAAAACGCCACGTCCAGAGGCTGACACAGATGAGTAGTATTTGCGGGTAAGCAAATAAATCTAATGTCATTTTCTTCACAAAGGTTTATCATTAAAATGACTTGAAAGATTATCCCCTATAATTGCCTTTGGGCCAGGTAATTTCTTTTGCCGCAGGCACAAAAACAGACGCAAACCAGTCGGAAAATGCACAGGAGTCAAACCATGCACTCTTCGTTCTTCCATATCTTGTTTTCGGGGGACCATTCTCACACCAGGTACTCCACAAGTTGTCTGCTTTGTAAACTACGTAGGATGGTAGCATGTCACCTGATGCACTGCCAGCAAACATGATGGATATTGCACTTTTAGAAAAGTCTTGAATACGTTCTGGATATTTCACTCCTCGTTTAAAGATGCATTTTTTGGTCCCAGGATTGTCAGATAAATTTGTTTCATCGAAATTAAAAATGTGGGTGGCAGGAATTCCTAACGAGCTTTCTTTTAAATTGTCAAAGTACTCCTTGATAACCTTTACAGACACAGAAGCTTTGGAGTTTTTAATATTCTGACATGTCCGAACAGAAATTTCATTTTTGTGCCTGCTCAAAAAGCTGGACACCCAGTCGGATGAAGGCAGGTTGTTTTTTAATATGCTGACAGTCTTTCCTACCTTTTCCAAATAATACATAACAAACTTGCGTATGTCACGTTGATCCAATGGAAAGCCCCATGTGGCCATAACTTGTACATATTTAACGATACATAATTCTTCTACATCAGTAAGTGCTGTGGGATGACCAAATTTTTGTAAATGCTTTCCCTTCATTTTATTGCTTAATGTTCCTAGTGATATTTTAAATTCTTTTGATGCTGCTCTCAAAGTCAATTTCTTCGTTTTTATTGCATCAATTGCCTTATCGAGTGTCTCATTGTCAAAGTTCTTATAATTCCGACAACCCAGTTTCTTTTTGTAGACCCGTGTCATGATTCTGTAACAGAACAGTAAGGAATAAGACTCTATCTAAAGAAAAATAAGGTGTAGATTAATTATACTGTAATGAGCAGGTTATTACAATAAAAAATATTTAAACAAAACTACAAGACGGATTGAAGCAAACAATGTTTTAATGTGGTACTTACATTATGTGGGTTAATAATAAAATGTTTTTTCACTGATTACAGCTGTGCTTTGCGCTGCAATAACAAAAGTATTCCACTGTTATAAAAACACAAAAATTCAAGGTTATAATCTGACATATGACATTTAGGATTAGCGTCGGCGCCAATGCGTGCGTGTCGCCAACCGTTAAAAATATATTCCCCTATCGGATAGGGCTAATACCATAGAGTAACAACATCTGTGATAGATAGGAAAATTGAAATAACAAAATGGAACTTTTTGTTCAAAGTTACCCCGCTGTTCAAAGTAGCCCCATCTTACGGTACTTATAACATAATCTAAGATTCACAATAATATACAAAACTAATTGTTAAAATACAGATTTATTACACCATTTCTTGTGTTTCGGCCTTGGTTTAACAAGTCATTGTTTCCATCAACATTTTCATTTCCGACATGTTCATCCGCATTCACAAAACCTTCATTCAATGGTAGACACCTGCATTCATATGCGTGTTATGCAGTATAGAACATGCGCTTACAATAGTATCCATAAACTGTGGATTTTATCGTGCACTCCTCTCCTTTAATAAGCAACGGAACCTAGTTTTTAATATGCCTATACACTGTTCCACACAATTTCTAGCAGAACTGTGAGCTCTATTAAACCTCTCTTCTGGCGAATTTGGTTGTACATCAGGGACTGGAGTTAACAAATATGGTTGTAATGGATAACCAGAATTTCCTAGCAACCAAGTATTTCTATCACCTCGTAAATAATTTTGTTTTAAAAGTTGATGTACACCAGAATGTCTCCAAGGCAATCCAATCATGTGTGTCCCCAGCATGTCGTGCATTAATACTCATAATTTTTAAGTCAGCATCGCAAATAATTTGCACATTTTTTGAATAGTACCCTTTCCTGCTCATATAATTGTGACCTTCATCTTGTGGACATACTATTGCAATATGTGTGCAATCAACGGCTCTGATTACACCCTCTATACCCCACTTATTCAGAAATGTAACTTTCTTCTACAGTTTTTCTTGCTCTGTAGTTGGAAAATATATGTATGTGTCTCATAAATGATTTTCGAAACATAGTATTATCTCATAAACAGTTCGATGCATCGATGTCTGACTAACACTAAAACAAAACTCTTGTTCAACACATCGCTGGTAGGATCCAGTTGCGTAGAATCGAAGGGTTGCTAGAATTTTATGTTCAACTGATATAGTTGTGGAGTGTTTAGGTTGATGCAAATGTGACCTTAGTAAATGTATAAGATGGAAACCCAGTTCTCTTGAGAACCGAAATAGTTCCTTAAATCTCTTCTCTGGCATATTAAATGGATCACTAGCATCTCGCAATTGTCTATGCATTCGGAAATGTCGATTTGCGTTTTCTCCTTCACGAGCCATAATGTCTCGTAATGCGTGATACATAATTTAGCCATATTGGAATTTTTCATATAGATACAGCGACACCAGCGGCGGCTTTTCTTTTGTTTGTTATTAGTGTGGATTAAGGCCGCCGCTGGTGTCGCTGTATCTATATGAAAAATTCCAATATGGCTGCTGCTGTCACTGCTGGAATAAAAAGAAATTTTTCTTTTTACGACAAGCTCCCAGTTTGCGGAAAATTCAAATTGCTGCTGTAATAAACTTTAGTATTCAATAAGATATATAAACTGGCTCTTATAATCGGAGAGATCAGTATGCCGCAATTACCGTATCATAAATATTTAGGTCCAGGAAACGAGTTATCTGGTGATGATCCAGTCGATACCGATGATGCAATTGCACTAGAACACGATAGTGCCTATGAGACCGCTTTATCTGCTGAAGATATATTAAAAGCAGATGAAAATGCAATATTAGATTTTTGGGACGATTTTAGTACTTCTGGAAATTGGCATTCATTAGTTGGTATGTATAGTAGAGAATTATTTTTATTTGTCTGACATGTATTTCATATTTATAGGTGCTGCTGGTTTAACACTTAAACATCAGGTAGAAAAACAAGTAGGCGTTTTATATCCCGATATGCCTTCGAAGCATCAATACAAAGCATTAACCTTTACGAATCGACGAGAGGAACATGAAGAGCGTCAACGAAGTAGTCGTCAAGGACAACAACAAGTGAATCGTGACCGAATGCAATCTTCTGATCAACCGAGTTCCTCACATGATGTTAGTGACATCGGTCAAGATGAGACGAACTCGCCCATGGCAACAGACGCAGTAGACGCACCACAATCGGAAAGTAGTATTGGTAATCATAGCGGTGTTACAAATCCTGGTGGTAATGTTGCTCCTTTATATTTTAATACATCTCTCGCTAGTCCAAGTGTAACTTTTTTTAAAAATCGCGTTTAATGCACACTTGGGGATTTGCATCTTCCAAATTTGCTCGTGGTGCAACAAAAAAGAAAATGATTACTTAGCATATACTACTAGTTTAGCGTATTTACCTGTTGATTGGGTTCCCTTTTATTTGTCACCAGTAGAGTATAATAATTTACCAATTGGTAGTTACATTAAAGAGGTTTATGTAGAAGTAATACCAAAAGGTGTACGGTGTTCCTTTGATGTTGGTACTTCATTAACAGGTAGTGCAAATTCAATGCATGTAATATTTGGTAAGCATTGCATCGGTTTAAATCAAAAATTAGATATAACAAACATGTCATTAAAACCTAATGACAAATCTCCAATGACAATCAGTGAAATAGGTGATATTTCTGCAGATGAATTTACAAATAGATTTTATGATAATAAAACAAATTATCATTCTTCTCAAGAAGAAACAAATTATCCTACAAGTTGGGGAGCTAATAGAGCATTACCGTATTATGCTTGTGTAATGGCTACAACTAATGAATCTACTAAAAATGCGTATCATGTAAATAGTGGTTGGCCACGTATAGATAATATTATGGAACGATACAACTTAAATGAACATATTAATATTCCTATAATTAAGTATTCGTATAAACCAAGAAATGGTATTTTAAAACATGCATATCATAATGCAATTGTTCCGAATAAAGTTAAGGCTTTCATTAATCATACCGATATTGGTAAAAAAACATGTCAATATATACAAGATGAAGCTTTTGCTCAAAATACTCCGAAAGTATATCCTTTGTTTGAGAAAAATGGGCAGAAACTTGCATACGAAAACATTGTTGATAAATATCATATGTTTGCAAGTAATATTACTTTAGACTCTACAAAAGCACAGCCACAAGTTCATTTTGGAATAGAACCAGTTCAAGCTAACGCACCAACTGATACATCCCCAACATTTGTAAATGCAAGTGCGGAATATGAAATTCAATGTAGTTGCGTTGTAGGATTTAATAATAATTTTATGTTTGGAGATAGTACTATAAGTTCTAAAAATCAATTTATATCTGGTTTTGAAAATACAAAACAACATTATTATTTACAGCAACCTCATATTGGTGGTTATTATTCTTATAATTGGTCTGGGAAATATAATACAACAGATTAATATGTAATACATTTTATTAAAATAAAAATTACTTTATAAAATATTGTTTTATTAGAATTTATACCATCACCATATATTATATTTAAATGGACACTTATACATTACTATTACTTTTTAAGATACCATATAATTTGCACAATTCATATAATGCTAAAGGATAAATATTCTTAGTATATTGTTGTAATATTGGAGCAGTATGCCAATTAAATTTAAACATTCTATTATTAAGCTAGTTTTACATGGTCAATGTTCTACATATATTTTTATACGTATTTCTACATGTAGATTTAGATATAATTTATTTGGTTTTACACGGGCGTATCTTTCATGTAAAGAAACTAGTGTTTTCAGTGTACTACTGTTGGTGTTACGATAACTATCGTTGGCAATGCGTGTGAATAGTTATATTATTATCTTCACTTTATTTTGACTGCTTGGTTTAACGTCCGTTGAAGGTAATTATGTTGTGTATAAGAATTGTAAATTGGATAACAGATATTCTGCATTTATCATTTCACAAGAATTAAACAAGATAAAACGGTTGACAAAATTAAAATTAATATTGTAGCTTGAAAAAGTTGACAGAGTCATCGAAACGTCGTTGATGTGTATTCGCTAATTAAATTCGTAATAAATATTGCTGATACCAGCCGTTTTATCTTCTTTGATTCTTGAGAATATGGTTACGGAGTGTCGTTCCTTACTAATCATTTCATTTAACAGTTTTAAGTGAGAAAGGTGTTATGGATAACTTTGAGCTCACAAGCACTGTAACTTTTACCATAGTAAATGGTATGGCATTAGCAACACTTTTAAAACAAAAAAGAAAGAAAAGAAAATGTTGGATAAAGCAGTGGGTCAACAGAAGAGAAGAGCGATGCATTATGCGTATGGTTAACAGTGAATTATGTATTGAAGACCCAGAGGCCTTTAAAAATTATATTAGAATGTCAAAGGATACATTTATGAAATTGCTGCAGAAAGTAGAGCCACATATTGCTAAACAAGACACAAACATGAGACAATGTATTTCAAGCCGAGATAAATTAATGGTCACACTTCGCTTTTTAGCGACAGATGAATCTTACAGAAATTTAATGTATTCGACACGAATACATGAGTCCACAATCTCATTATTTGTCCCAGAAGTATGTGGAGTAATTTATCGTATTTTAAAAGATAAATACATGAATGTAAGCTTCAATATATGCAGCTTTTTTCATATAATTACGTGCAACGTGTAACTGTAATAACCACAGCTTAGTACTTTTAGATTCCACAAACAACAGAGGAGTGGGACAGCATAGCAGAAGGCTTTTTAAACCAATGGCAAGTACCAAATGTAATTGGAGCATTGGATGGGAAACATATAGCTTTTCGAGCTCCAAAAAGTGCAGGTTCAACATATTACAATTACAAAGGTTTTAATAGCATTGTTCTACTAGCGCTTGTTAATGCAAAATATCGTTTTGTTTATATAAATGTTGGTGTAAATGGTCGTGTAAGTGATGGTGGAGGTTTTGCACAAAGTGATTTGTATCGATGTTTAGAAAATAACACATTACACATTCCACCTGCAAAACCATTACCTGGTCGTGTAAAGGCAATACCGTATGTCATATTAGCTGACGCAGCATTTCCTTTAAAAAAATATATGATGAAACCATATCCCTTCAGAGGCCTTACACACAATCAAGCAATTTTTAATTATAGGCTTAGTAGAGGAAGAAGAGTGGTAGAGAATGCATTTGGCATTTTGGCAAACAGATTTAGATTACTTTTAGCAACTATAAATTTAGGTGTAGATAAAGTGATAATTTTAACTTTAGCTTGTTGTGTGTTGCACAATTTTTTACTTGAAGAATGTAGTTTCCCAATTGCAGACGAGGAAATATGTACAATTATTAACAACCAAGACACTGGGCCAACAAAAAGGAAATCATTCTTCTGTGGATGCAAGTAATGTGCGAGAAGAATTTGTACAATATTTTCTTGGACCAGGAGCTGTTGATTGGCAAGAAAAAATGCTGTAATAATGAACTCAATTGTTGTTAGTACATATAATTTTGTTACTGATACGGAACTTAGTTTTTTAATCATTTAATACCGTTTATTTAATGCATATGATATTAATCATTTTAAAAGTGTAAACCAAAAATTTAATTTATTGTAGCAACAAACACAACATTATCTTCTTCTATATTTTAATAAAATAACTTGTTGAACTTTCATCCTTTTATTTTTAAACGAATATAAATATATTATTATATAAATTCAATAACACAAACGATTATCTTCATTTTCATCCTCCTGTGCTTGAAACACTAGTTGTGAAATATCTCGTTTTAAACGAAGTAAACGTTCTCCACTTTTTATTTGTCGCATTTCAGTCTCCATTGATTTAGCAAAATTGGAAATGTGATCTATTGAGGTATTTCTATTACTGGTCACCAATTGTTTCAAAATAGCTGTAGATTCTTTAAAAAAATCTTCTTGAACATAATCTAATTTTCTGCGTTTTTTGTTTTGTGGTGTAGTAATTGGCTCAGGTGCTGCACCACCTGATTCAGAAGTATTTGGAGATAAATAAAAAACCGTATCATTTGTCAGTTCAGCAGCATTATAGTCCTCGATGGTACCTTCATATACCACTTCTTCCGCTTCATTTTCATCACCTTCATTGTCCTCTACTTCAGACTGTTTCAAAATAAATAAAATTAAATCCTTTAATTACAATGGGTAATTAAAAATTACATACATTTGTGATTAGAATGTCATCAGAGATATTCTTTGAAAGACTTGAACAACCAGTAGTTACAGGCGAAGATTTTGCCAGGAATTGTAACAAGTCAAAGCACCACCAGGATGGTACATATACGTCATCGGATCCTGCTCCGCTGTGCTTGGAGTTATTAATTTTCCGACATTCTACGTTGAAGGTTGTACGCAATCCATTAATTTTTTTTTAAATAGTATTGCAATCGACGTTTGCTTTAAACTCCTTATTTAGTGTATCTGATATATATTGCACAGCATTTTTTCGTTTGCTTTTATTTTTATAATTTACATCTGTCACTACGTACAAGCACTCGTTTTGCTCATACAGAGTGATTAATCGTTCAACTACCTCACGCGTCCACATTATAACAGCAAAGAAACTAACAGAAATAAGAACAAAACCAAGACGTCAAAATAGCGAATAGTACAACAAAACATAAAGGTTAGGTCACAGACTTATTGAAGTTAGCGCTAATGTATCGGTTATATGCCAACTGGTTGATAAATAATCTTAAGAAACATAAAATCCCTATAAGAGCTTTAAAATACACATGTATGACCTTGGATAATAGAACATGTTTTATTTCTGATGTATATATTTACACGTAGAAATTAATGTGAAAGTTCTGTATTACACGAAAAAAATTCAAGGTCGTATAAGTATTTGTAGAATTACATGTAGAAAATTGACCATGTAAAACTAGCTTTAAATACATCATTACATGGAAATACTTCTACATTTGTTGTAATAATAATGGGAGTTTTATCAATTTGGACATGACTTTGATATTTAATATTAGCCATACATGGATCACCAGCAAATAACATTTACATGTATCAAAAGCAGATGGTTCACAATTTGGTTCGTCCCAAATTAAAATTCGTTTGTTAACACAGTCTTGTAGAGGAAATTGACAATATTTATTAAAATTCGCTAATTGGCCCTTTACTAAACATAATGCAGCACAAATTTTAGAAAAAATAGTTTTACCAGCATTACTTGGTCCTTTAATTTGAATACAATTTTTTTTTTCTAATTTTTTATCCAAAATATTGTAAGTTATTTCTAAAAATTCTTTAATAAAATCTTCATCATAATTACATTGGTAAGCTATTAAATCATATAATTTACTTTGCGATTCTTCTAATGAATAGTAATAATCATATATATGACCAGAAGTACAATCAAATAATGGATGACTATTTAAGTAAAATTCAATTAATTCATTGACTGTTTTATTACAAATTTGTCTTTGAAATATATCAATTGCAGATTGAAAATTTAAATCATTTCTACCGATGCTGCGTAAAATAGGATTTTCTAGCCATTGTGTTGTTTTACATGAACTTAGTAAGGGGCATACCGGGTATTTCTCGAAAAATTCGATAATCGTCGAAAGCGTTTGGACTTTTTGGTATTTTGATGTTTCAGGATATTTTCTTTTACGTCGCCCAGAAGATGAAGAAGGGCTTGATATCGAGGGACCATCAACGGTGTCACTACGAATTGAGCAGACTTCGTGGTTTTCGTCCATAATTGTTCCTTCACCACTCGTTTCGCATCCTTCATTGGAGTTAATTTCAGTTGCACTAGGTATTTGCCGTCGGGTGCCGGCGACGAGATAGTAGAGACACTATCTTGGAGGTAAGAACATATATATTCCGAGAGATCGGAAATAATCTGGAAGTAATGGGTATTTTTAGTCACATATATTATACAATTTAATATATATACATATGCCAAAAATAACGATTACTTACCTCTACCGACTCCTCCTGTCCAGATAGCTCGTCGTCGTCTATTGAAAGTATATCCTGCGAAAGTGCTACATCTGCAAGTACCTGCAGTCCACCCGCAGTCGTGGACGACGTGGATGTGTTTCCATTCGGTTGCGGTTTCATGATATGAGATGATAAGTAGTTGTCCGTAGTATCTTCTTGAACGCATTGCTGTAACAAACTGATCAGCTTCATTACTATTGTCGACGGGAAGGATATCGTGGCAAATTCTTCGTCTGAGATGTGTTCGTAATATGGTTTCCACAAATGGATTTCGTCTTGGTTCGATAATTCTTTCGTCAGTATTTTCTTCATTAATTTCAGTAATGGTAATATCTGGTGTCCAAATTCCATTATCAAGTTCTTGGAAAATTTCTTCAAGGTTTCTAGAAACTGAATTGGTGTGGTCCATACTTCTTCAAATAATTCAAATATGGTAGTTATTGTATAAGTGTCCATTTAAAATAAATACAATAATAAAAATGTTTAATAATTAATAATTATAAGTCAGCTAATGTTATTGTTGATAATTGATTATCGATTCGTCTAATATTATATATCATTAAACATTCGTTACAATGTTTAATTTTTGTAAAATGAATTAAATTGCTTCGACAATTTACACAATGCTCTTGAAAGGCCAGCTTGTTTATTATTTCGTCTTCAATTGAGAAATAGCATAGGGTGTGCTGGTTAACTCGATCTGAAAATAAAAAAAATTATTTTTAGATTTTAATTTTAATAACACTTACCTAGTACATCCAACGGATAAATAGCACGAATGCAATTCTCACAAAGTTTTACGGTAGTTGAGAATTCCCAGTGGACTTCTTCGCCAGTATCTTTGCAATCAGCAGGAGGCTGAATATGTTTGTCTAGGATACTTAAATTAAGAGATCCCACATATATAATTGAATAGCGAGTCTGTTTGCAGAACCACTGTTGCACGTGGTCGAGACAAAATTTTTCGGCTGGTAATGAAAAGCTTGGGAAGCCACTAGCAGCTTCAGCAGTTAAACGTGAATAAGCCATGATTCGGATTTATTGTACCTTTATACACGTTACAGCCAGTTTATATACCCCCAGAAAAATGGAAGTAAATTTAGAAGGTTTACACAGCGGTCGACTACACCGTGAGAACGAACCATACGTCAGCGACTATCAAAATGTTTCATAGATAAATAGTTTATTACACCAGCAATTTGAATTTTCCGCAAACTGGGAGCTTGTCGTAAAAAGAAAAATTTCTTTTTATTCCAGCAGTGACAGCAGCAGCCATATTGGAATTTTTCATTTAGATTCAGCGACACCAGCGGCGGCTTTTCTTTTGTTTGTTATTAGTGTGGATTAAGGCCGCCGGAAGCATTTATAGAAACGTGTACTTTATTTCGTAAGTAGTATAAAATAATAATCTTCGAAAGTACTTTGAGGTTATAAAATTGAAATACGAGCAAATATTCTTGTTTATAAAATATCATATAATTGCTGATAACTTCACACGAATTATAGTTGCGTTGTTGACAAACTTCTTCGAGTGTTCGCATTCGATAATAGTTCTGAATCGCTCGAGTGGTCAACTGTCGCTGATCACCGTGAATTTCGGCGTTGATTCGACAATCGTTATATCGAAATATATTCATATATAAATATATGAATTTCACTGCTGATGCAATATGACGGTTCTAAACATCTTCCTTCAACTTCTTTGTCGTCATGGCTACCTCACATATTCTTGTCAATTTTCCAATTTTTTTGACGTATTCTTTGTTTTGTGGGGTACTGTTAAAAATAAAATTATGGTCGCATATACATATTGTTAAAGAATTGCAAGGAGCAATACTTCAAGCAGCTAACACCATTAATCCCAAAATTATCTACAAAGTAATAAATAGTATTCAGAGACGGTGTCAACTTGTAAACGATGGTGATTTATTTGAGCAATTTAATATTGTTGTTCATTATTTAGTAGCACAGTTGTATTTTTGTTTTATAAAGAATTTAAATTACCATGTGAATGACTTCAAACCGAGTTACCATATCATGGTTAAAAAGAATGTTTTTTTAAAAGGGCAATAGAAATTGCATAGTTCAAAAGAAAAATGTTGAGGTGAGATTAGGTTACTAATAATAAGCACACATGAAATTTGTGTTATTAAATGTGAGTTTTACACTTTTCAAACTTTCGATATACGTACAATACATCGTATTTTTCAAAATTATCCGTTATAACTTGAAGTAATAACATTGACACTTCAGGTTCGTATCATGACAACCGTATTGTTTTCACAGATAACGCGATAAACAAAAAGTTGTGATGTCTGCCCGTAATTATAATTAGCTTAATTTTCCAAATGTTGACAAAATTTCCATATCATGCGATACACGATTATATTCAGAAAAAAATCTTCTTTCAAAAGAGTCACAAAAATTCCACGATTCCAATTTAAAATTTTGAGGTTAGGTGGGATTACTGAAAATTTGCGCAAAAGAAATTTGTTCTATTAAGTATCAATAAAAGTATTTAGATTAATGAAGCATGAAAAGTAAAATTTGAAAATGAATTCTTAGTGAGCTTTTGAATCTACACCTCTTTGCTAATTTAACCGTCTTTCTACGTCTTCAAATAAAAAAGTTACCCACATTGTCCCTACGAAATCCGGGCACCCTGTAAATGAAAAAAAAATGACGGCTTTATGGATATTAAAGATATTAAATGATAGAAATTATAAAGGGATTGAATTAATGCTTCTGATTTTGGTTCTTGCGTAATAAAGTCTTTTACGGAGGAAACTATATGCTCTGACTCCTCTATTTCATAATTTGCATTTAAAGAATGATATGATGCGAAATTATTAATTAATAGTGTTCTATTGCATTGGTGTTTCTACCTGCATGTTGCTATATTTGAAGGAAAAATTTTTCAAGTAAATTCTGATTACAACTTCTTGCGCTAAACTTGTCAATATGATACATTTTGGTAATTTTTGTGTATACATATTCTATGCTATTCAGAGTAACGATCGAATTTTGTAAGGAAGGTGGTATAATTTTCTCGTTCGTATTTGGTTTAATAAAATGCATTCTGTCGAGATTTGGCCTTGCATCTCTCCAAAATGCCACATGTGGAGACTGCTTCGTTACCGCGCATCTGTAGGTTTTTGCATTTAAAGTTCTCAAATTTAGCGACCCATTGACACTATCGAAAAGTTGGTCAAAGAAACATAAAACATCAGCCGTTTCAGTAGCCCGCGGAATTAACATTGTTCCATCACCAGCTTTGTAACCTGCAAATACAAAAAAACAAGTAAAACGCGGAAACTATATGTGTGAAGTAATTTTTACTTGCTTAAGCAGTTTACATATTTTAAAAATACAATTCTCTATTTTTTTAAATATATATTATGGAATATGTATACACCTGAACGAATTTTGTATTTGAGCTGCTACTGACCAGCTTAATACCTGGGCAGCAAAAAATACCTTATTTTTTTTAAATTTTGATGGGAACAATATGCTGGTCTGTTCATTTCGGTAAACATCGCAGTTGCCAGGAAGAATTGTGTATTTCATACGCTTTGATGATGTCACTCCATTTTTCTGTTTTTTCTCCGCGTCAGATTCCCAAACTAAATGTTTTCCAAGTAGGTTTCTGATGCCTTTTAAAAGATGTGACGGATCATAAATATGCACTACCTCTCTGCCGTTAACTCCATCCACAATATGGTTAGGCTTCTCACCTTGTGCTTTCACATAGGTTTGATATTCTTGCTTTCAATAGTTTATGGCAGCTACATTTGGGGCTTCTTGATCAGATATTGTAACTAAATCAATTTTCTTGATTCCACCGGCAGTACCCAGACAGCAATAGATATCCCAGGAAAATTCAATGAATATACATTTTTGAATATTGATTATTCCTAGAAAATGTCGTATATATATACATCCTTTTAGGAATATTCTGTGAACTGTCGTTATGGGAATATCGTAGATAATCATAGAATATACTCGTAAGAATATTTTTGAAATATTCAGTATGTCTTTAGATTACACATAGAATATTCATTTGAAAAGAGCTTGAATATATTCTTTGGAATATTCCTGGAATATTGCATATATTCTTAGAATATACGTGAAATATATAAAAAAATATAGTTAAGAATATCCACTAAGGAATAAAACTAGAATATTCGTAATATTCTGTAAATATTCGCTGATTATTCTGAAAATATCCATACACGCAGAATATCCCATAGCTGGGCTCAAAATATTGTATTTGCTAGACTGATGCCCGATTTCTGAAACGTTAAACAGCAGTTATCTGTTTGGTACCTGGCGATTTAGCAAAGACAGTCCTTGTTAAATTGCCAGATACCAAACAGATAACTGCTGTTTAAATTTCAGAAACTGGGCATGAGCGTATTACATTGGTCGTGTTCAGTTAGTACATTGGTAAATCACTGGTAGGTACCTACCGATTAGTGAAGTAGCGTACTGAATACCCATACTTGCCCATACTGTAGGCATTGTTCCACGGGGTAGGTTAGGCATTCAGTGCTGTATTTCACTCATTGGTACGTACTGGTGACTTACTGATGTGCTAACTGAATACCACCATCGGTAGGTATATGTCAAGAAAGTGAGGCGATAAACACCATGTAGGTTGACTGCGTCTATCAATTACCTTGGTATTCCCGGTTGAGTTTACATTGAATGCCGATGCAAAACACCTTAGAAAGAACGATTAGCTTTTACCATCTCACTCTATCGACGTAATACATGTATTCTAACATATAATAGTCTGAACCAACTAGTGTCCACTGCAGGTAAAAAACATGCAAAGTTTTACGTGCATATGTTATATTGTGGGTATTCTACAAAGGAGATTTATTTACTTTCAATATCTTTAAGAAGTTTCCGTTTGATGATATTTAGGAGGATTATATACTATAGATCAGAACATTGATTTCATTATACCTAAAGTACAATATTTTCTACTAAATTTCATCAATCAGAAAAGCTCTGATCTGGTAGTATCCAATATCTTGGAGAGCAAATTTTTGTCAGAATATGCTTCGTCTTATAAAGTCAATTTTTGAGACAAAATCTATTTCTTTTTCGTTAATTTTTTTCGATTAATCCAGAGTATTTTCATGTTTAATTAATTATTTATGGGACAATATGAAATTGTAAACTGTGTCAGGTTTTTATGCAATGCGAAAAAACTATATAAAAATTTATTTTTAAATACTTTACAATAAAAATATAGGTATACACAATTTTTATTTATTAAAACAATCATCGTTATTCTTCCCAGCTCCGCCTGGATGACCTTCCCTGTAAGAATGTTGTCTCTATTATTTTTGTAATCTGCAAAAATTTTATATTTGGAATACACAAACATAATTATAGGTATATATACAAAACTAGACATTTTCGGCTACTGAGCGATATTGAGTTGAAACGAAATTCACAAATGTATGTATATGTAACACATATGTATTGCCATTATGATTTGGGTCGAGCTGTTCAACAAAGCCTATATGAGTGTGTTTAATAAAATTTAATTCTGGAAAGCACACCCTATCTTGAATGTACTCTCCTTCTTGGTTACATTTTGTGCAAGAATGACACCCTGAATGTCCTTTAGTATATAAAACTGATGCTTTTGCAACAGCATCAAACAAAAAGATTAATACTTTATGGATATAAGTAGCTTTCCAAACAGAACTATTCTATTATTTGTCAAGTCAATAACTTCTTTAACAAATTGACAATGAAATATTATTATTGCTTTTGTTATCGCCGTCGCCATCATTACCGCTCACAACAAAACCACTTTCGTCAACGTTATTTAAATTAACTGAATTATTTTCTGGCATAATGTTATTAGCGTCATTTTGCATATGGCGATGATGGCTATTGAGAGCATTGCTTATTTCTTTGTTAAAGTGTCTATACCAAGTGCTATCTCTTCGCCGCACAGTGGGGCAAGGAAGCTTTGAAGCTGGCATTAAATCGCAAACGTCATGAAAATGCTACTAATTTGGAAATAAATATATTAAACTGTAATAAAACACATACGGAACAGTTTTGGTCACGTATTAATAAAAAAAATTAACATAATTAGAATTCTTTAAATAAGGTATTAGTATGTAAATTACTGGAATTATGTTTCTTCGTCAAAATGAGAAAAAAAATCTTCCTCCTCTTCCTCACTGTCATCATTACTGTTTCTTTCGTCGCCACTTACTTGGTAGCATTTGAGAGAAGGAGATTTCAATAAATCTAGGGCCTGTTTCGGCAAGCGTTGAATTTTTTTTTGGGCAATTCCTTTTTGCTTGTAAGTACAGGATCAGAACTTAGGAGAAAAAAGTTCAATATGTCGCGATTTGAACTTTCTCTATTACATTTTCTCGAGTTGTGTTCCCTGTATCTTTTGAAATCTTTATTCCGCGCTTCCTGTGCTTCTTCTGTTAACTGGCCTATCGGGAGTAATGCAGAAGAAATTATTTCCGGACCATGTATAAAATATTTATGAAGTGTAGGCGGCATACAATACCATGGATATTTTTCAACAAAATGCCGAGCAGTATTGTGACAAAATGCTCGGAATTTGTCAACACTTATTTCGTGTCCAGATGCTACAACTATTAATATTATGTGCATTTTGTGAATTAATTCAGCGTCAATTCCTGTTATTTTGGCAGATATTTCGGCATTCTCAAAAAAACGTCTAGCCGTGTTACCGTCATTCGAATTCCCGAAGCCGGGTTTAGGTTGATCTACTATTAAACCGCAGGAATCTCTAAACTCTCTTTGAATTCGTGCTTTGTTTTGGGCCACAATAACTTTATCGGTACCTTTTGCTTGCCATTTTTTGATTGGCATTTTGTACGATAAGTGAAGTAAACATTCAAAAAATCGTATCCAGCCATGTAGAATTGAAAGCCCAAACGTTAAATTTTCTGTTGTTACTGTCCTCTGTATCATGTCATCAATATTGTTGAAGCTTTTCGAAGTGGCTCCGCATATATAACATTTTAATGTTGATGAAGTATCTGTCAGAGCGTTGCAAACTTTACCATCAATCATTGAAAAAATTAATATGTGTTTCACTGTGACAGTTCCACAATTTAGTGTTATGATACTATTTTGCAGTTCTTTTATCTCTTTATCTACTCTGGCTTTCTCAGCAACTGAAACTCTACTAGACTCCTTTATGAATTCTATCTTTAAAGGTCTACAGTATCTTGTAGAACCAGGACGAGGGTTTTGCCATATAGTCTTATTATCACAAATTAGGCGAAGAGGCACAATGGACGTAATGAAAACCGCCGAATCACTGGCTACTTGACCATGAAAAGCTTGTTTATAAGCACTATGGCCAGAACTACCGTCAAAACCCCATTTGGTATACAAGCACAGCTTGTCTAGTTCTGCATTATTAAGTTCGTTTACTACACGATGCTGTACGGAAATAAGCCGGTCCATAGTATGGTCAAGGAGAGCTTGGAGACTGACTTCTGCAGAAGTGGATGTGACCTTAATACAATCTGATTTTGGGTAGCATTCTTGCTTTGCCACTTGAAGCACTTTATATGATGGAAACTTTTCTGGGGCCTTTTTTCTGATCACTTCATATTGATATCGCGATAATTTAGCATCCACCAACATTGCCAATGCATCTTCGCCTGATAACATTTGTCGTTGTTCACTTTCAAATACCTTTTTATATGCCTTTCTATATTTTATTGCCCGTTTCGGACTTGTTGTAATGTCTTGTATTACTTTTGATGCCTGAGCTTTTCCCGATGCTCTCAAACTCATTTGAGTAGCATAACTTAATACAGCAAGAGGTGTAGATTTCCTCAATTCACTGGTTTTATGTCGTTTCGTTCGCTCAGCGCTAAACACAAATGAGGTTTCCGGACGGCCGCGTCTTTTTTGTGATCGTGGAAACAAAATTGATGCACCCAACCAGTCACGATTATCTTTTAAAAATCTTTCTTGCATTCTATGTGCTTTCAGCCAGCGTGACCTAAACTGTGATTTGAAGTAATTTAAAGCTTTATTTAAATCATTGACATTGCTCTCTGGACATTGGGTACGTTTCTTAATCTCGCCTTTCAAAAACTTAAACTGATCTTCAATATCATCATATCCAGAACTTCTAAGTATAGTGAAAAGATCTTGGCGTGTGATGCTCATATAGTTTAAATTCTTTCCTGGCAACAATAAGCAGAAAAAGAAACGGTAAAAGTATTTTTTTGTTACAGATGATTAGTTTCAATCAAATAATTCTAAGTAGCAAAAGTGCACTTAGGTGCACGACTAAATAATATTTTCAAATTCCCAAAGAATTCCCCGATACTTTAAAAATTAAAAATTTACTTGATCGACTTTGATACCTAAAGAAAAAGTCCGTGTTCCTCATATTTATTTCTAAAAAGAGTAACGATTACTTTTAATATGATTATACTCCAATTATTAAAAATATATGCTATTTTGCATAAGAAATTATAAATATAATTGTAACAATATACCTGAACATGACGCTTCCATAACTGAAATATGCAATTTTAGCGGAGTAGGGCAATTGCAAGTTATTAATCTTGAAGTGTATACTACCACTCTTATCGCTGACCTAACAACGATTGAGACGCGTGGGGGAATGTTCAAAGAAATTGCACACCTGTCTGTTCGATTTTATAATACTACGTACTATGCAGTTTATGAAAAAAATTATAATGAATGTATATTTAACTAAAAAAAAAATGATTTGATGCCAAGTTTTAAGGTTTCTTGCCCCACTGTGCGCCGTTTCATTTTATTATATGTATACATATTACTGCTTAACTTATACATATCTATAGATATTACTAACCTTGATAATAACAGAGATTAACTTATAACTGGATAACTTATCACTTCACTTGTACTCCTTGTCACATCCTTGTGTTCTACTTTTGTTTATAGTTCGTATATGTCTCGGCAGCTGGCAGGTCGTAGGATGTTGCGCGGTAGATTCGAATTTAAAAACACAAAAAAGATATCTGTATGTAATAATTTATTACAAACAATAAAGATTAGTATATTGGTAATAGACAATATTAGGATAAATATTTATTTATTCAAATATGTAGATAAACAAAGAATCTAGTGTGAAACACATCATGAACACATGCTTCACAGTTTGGTAAATTTGTTTTTTATAGTTATTGTATTTTTTACCACATGTAATTAGCAATCGTGATAAGTTCATAGCCAATATAATATAAGTAGATGATAGCTGTCTGATGATGATAAGAAAATAGAATAGTTAACACGTTAGCTGCCATGAGATACGTACGTCGTGTCTCAAATTTCTGTGCGTTTGGGCCATAAGACACGAGTGCCGTGTCTCACACACCCTAGTATGTCTAGCCGCGTGTACCACCATACGCGTTTCGCTGGTCATTTAAACGTTAGTATTCCTATATTAGATGGCCTGGGCGACCAAAACGTGTATTTGACCCCCGACAAATCTGATCATTTCTACGGAAATTTCGAGTTAAATGGATCTGTCTTACAATCAAACTATTATCTTAGAAAACACGAGAAAACTATATAGAAATATTGCTTTATTTTCATAAATGAATAACACAATGTACTAAGAACATTCATTCATAAACTTATTGTTTCGTAACCATATGCACTTTTGAGAAGCAACCAAGGCAATAGAACTTGCTGCATTGCATGCAACGAAACTTGGACCTTGATGTAATTTTCTGTGCTACGGCTCTTCCTAACGTAGAGGAATTTGTTTCATAGCATATCACACATCTACGTCTGTCTTTAGAAGACAGTTCTTCCAAGCAATGACTAACTTGGCGTTCCGGTACGTTTGTTCTTTTTTCCTTGTCTTCGTTTAGGTCCAGAAATTCTTCAACTATTTGTTCTCTAAATTCAGTTATGGAAATATTCGCTTGCGTAACAGTTCTGTAGAGAATATAAGCGTTGACAATGGTTGTGCCAAATAAGAGCTCGAATCCTAATTTACGGTACCATTTTATGCCTTTGCGTAATGGTGAAGAGTATGATTTTATTTGGTCCGATAGGTCGATAAAAGCCTTAGAATTATTATAATCTATAATTATATCCGGCTTATCAACATGGCGTTTATTACACTGAACTGTTGACACTGTATTGGTATGTATTGTACTCAACGTTAGCACGTCACGTTTATCTTTCCATTTCAGTATGACTACACCCGAATTAGATTCTTCTGCGTAATGCTCTTCTTTCTTCAATACTTTTGATACAACTACTTTTGAATTAGCCTTCCTGTTGCTTCTCAAAGTACCAACAAGGTGTGTATTCCTGTTCAACAGTTGGTGGGCTAATTCAACACTTGTATAGTAATTATCGGTGTAAAGTACGCGACCGACATCTAGCAAAGTATCCACAAGCGACATGACGATTTTTGAAGGAACAGATTGATCAGGCGAATTCTCCTTTCCGCAGTAAACACGAAGGTCGTACGTGTATCCTTTCTCGCAACACAATTTGAATAATTTTATACCAAACTTATGTCGTTTGTTCTTGATATATTGCTTGAATGACAAGCGTCCTCTGAAAGGAACAATCGTTTCGTCAATACATACACTCTTCCCTGGTGTGTAATATTCTTTGTATTTGTCTTTCAGCATGGTAATGAGAGGAGCCAATTTATGTAGTCTATCTCCTTCTATAATACTTGGCGAGTCATTGTTGTTGAAATGTATCATGCGCAAAAGCAGTTCATATCTGTTACGCGACATTATAGAAGAAATTTTGTTTTTGTAGATTACTTTCTTACACCAATAGTCAGAAATTTTTGGAAATTTGGATAATCCCATCCATATGACAATGGCAAAAAAACGCCGCAATTCGTCCGGGTTTGTGTCAGACCAGGCTTTCAACCTAGAACTTTTGTCAACGACACCAAATATTGTTTGTGAAGCATATCTATTAGTTTCAGTAGCGACATGTTGCAGAAGAGCTTCATCAATAAATAGAGAAAAAAAGTCGCCGACATTATCTATTTGAAACATAAATTTTTTCATAGAAAGGCCTGTTACAGGACCCCAAGTTATCTCACGTCTCTCATCTAAACCTTCTTCTTCGGACTCGTTTTCATATAGATAACTTGAAATGACTGCATCAATTGTTTCATCTACATTCGATTTCTCTGGGATGTTATCGTTCGCGGATGTGGATTTTTTATCGTTTTTTACCTTGACTTTCGCTTCATTCGCGGCGCTTGCTCGAATGAAGATGAATCCGAATCAGAGGATGGAAAAAATTCTTCACTGGATCCGGCGCCGAACGGCTCAGGCTCGTCGTCTGATAAAAACTCGTTCAACAATTTCTGGAGGTTAGTTAGCTTGATCTTTTTCATAGTCGCCCATATTGAATTTTCACTTCAAACTAATAAAATGTGTAGTGATCCATCTGCATATCGATTTACATACAATAAATAGTAAGTAACTAGTGCCTACCCGAACAGTAAATCCGGTACTGCTCACTGCTATAGATTCTGTTGCACACGACAGTTGTATAGTTGTTACAAAGTTATAGAATAGTCGCCATAAAACAATTGTCGTTACAAACAGTGATAAAGTAAGCATGCGTATATGTGAGACACCACATGCGAGTCACGCGGCCTCTAATAATATGTATATAATATCATCCAGGCCATAAGACACGCAAAACGTGTCTCATCAAAAAACACCTCAAAAACATTAGAAAACACTATATCCATGTTATAGACGATGTTATTTCTTAATTACAAGTCATATTAGCTAAAAAAAGCGACTTGGCTCGGAGAGATTTGTTTTTTTTAACATTGTGGCAGTTAACGTGTTAAAATAGTTTTTTATATGTAAAATAGTAAAATTTAATAAAATGTAAATATGAAACAATTGCAAAACAATCCGTAAAATTGAGGATATGTAAACTGTCCTAGCGACTGTTTCAGTACAAACTGTATAATATACTAAACGCACATGGAAACCACTACGTGTACAAATTATATGATACCTAATTTATTAGAGAAAATCTTAGAAATCTTTTAAGAAACAAGAATATTATAAGAATATTCCCAAGATATGATCCAACATAATATTCTATGTGTATATTCATAGAATATTTTTATAAAATATCCTATGTATGTTATTAAAAGCATATTACAGTAATATTCCCGATGCTTAATAATATCCCTAGAATATACTACATATATTCTGAATATATATTTTCTTTTTGGATATTGACAGAATATTCTCTGAATATACAGTGCTGTCTGGGTAAAGGTATATAGTAATGGTTATTTCCAATTTTTTAGTAGCCCTTAAACCATAAAAACTAAAACATGGTCTGCAATGGAATTTCGGGTTGTATATCCAAGATCTTCAAATCCATTGATTATTATTATTAATATTTAAGCGAATGTGTGGCTGTATGCTCATTTCATCAAACAGTAAACTGCAGAGTCTGTAGGTAGCTGGTTTATTTGCGGTAATGGCTGCTATATGATTAAAAATAACATTATTCACATCTGCTTTCAGTGGAACCAATTTCAATAACTTCATGAGAGTCTTTCTGGAGGCCAGAGCGAATATCTTTGTTAAGAGACGATAACACTCTGGACTCTGCATATACATATATCACTAGCCCCATAACTTTCTCATCTAAAGAATCATACATTTTTTTAGTTACACATCAGTAGACATAAGAAGTTCATTATACTCATCTTCTGTAATATTTTCTGGTACGCAATCTTGATGAATATCACCATTATCATTTTCTTTTTCTTCATTTAACAACAACAAGTCATCTTCTGTCCCATCGAGATTACTTGAAATTGAACATTTTTTAAAAGACTTGATCACTACATCTGTTGAAATATCTTTCCATGCATTAATTATCCATTCACAGATATCTAATGAAGCATGACGCATTTGCCCTCTTTGGTATAGGGGAGAGTCTGGAACAGTGGCCACCATTTCATAAAATGATCAACAAAAAGACAGCTATAATTTTTATGTGAATTTCGTTACGCCTACACCATATAAACGATGATAATTCATAGATATGCATACTTAAAATATAAGTGAAATACATACGACGGCAGCGTAATTTATCCGAAAGGTCTTGATTAAAGTGGCCACTGTACCTTCATAGTTGGTACAGTGGCCATCACGGTATGGTACAGTGACCACTGCTATCTTAAGAGTTAGTAAAAGTAATATCTAATTGTTTATATTTTATAAGGACAAAACTTTAATTTATTTAATGAACTTTATTATATTAATGTTCGATATATAATTTCTTTTAAACTAGCACACGTTATACATAGACAAATTAATGCAAAATGTGAAAGAGCTTGCAACTCTTGTAGTTCCGCCGACTTTCAGAGGATCCGGAAGATGAATAACAATGTCATTTATTGAAATTGTAGCTATATCTGGAACTGCTGGGTAAGTAAAATAGTTTCCATGCCGCCTTAAAAAACTGACATGCATTTCGCCAATATCGTCGAAAATTTCACTTACTCGGGCAACGTAATATTTCATTGTTCTTTTAGTAACAAATTTTACAAGCACAAAAGAGTTTACAATGATATTTGTTAAGTCTTTCTCTTCTTTTCCATCGTTTGACTCAGACAAAGATTCGTCATTGTCAGTGTTACTTGCGTTCGAATTATCGTCTAACTTATCGAAACACAGATTTTTATCGCAGTTTTCTTTATTATTGGTGATTTTCTTTTTAGCTTGTGGTCGCGATTTTATTATTAGGTCCCTGAATCTTTTAGACTCGCGTTCCTGTTCAATCCTTTTTAAAACTGGACTATTTGTTAAAATCTCGGTAGTTCTCTTTTTTCTCTGACGATTCTTTCTAAAAGTCGCAGCAACTGCAGGATACGGTTTTATACGGTGAGGGGGAATGAATTTTTTTTCAGGTGTAGTATCATTTTGAGAAGTAGAAGGCATTATTACACCTTCTTTTGACTCACTTGTGTTTTTCGAATCGGAACGAAATTCACTTCTCGGTGATATGTTACTAGTAGGCTCTGACGGCAAGTTATAAATGTCTATTTCATTTTCATTGTCCAGTAGAGTTTCACATTGACGTCCTGCTTCGACTAATTCAACGTCTGTTACAGTTGATGGCATGTAGTCTTCCTCGTTAAAAATCATATTATTAAAAGGGAATATTCCAGTTGATTTAAAGCCTGCTGTACAGTTTCGAGGTGTAAAAGCCAATGGATAAGATTGTCCTAAAAGATCAGCAATATCATAAATGGTAATTCTTTTACCAGGATTATTAAGTAACCAAGTGTTGCAACTGTTATTATAGAACTTTTTCAATGGTCCATATACGCTAATGTCCAATGGTTGAAGCTTATGGCTAGTGTGCGGAGGCAAAGTTAATAATATTATATTGTTTGCTTTAGCCAACTTTATTATTTCCAATGAAATATGTGTCTCGTGATTATCCAGTATTAGTAATGTAGGCATATTGGGTCCTAATTTAACATGGCGAATAAAATGCTTCAACCACTGGACAAATATTTCGGTTGTTATCCAGCCTGAAGGAGACGCTGCACCAATTGCACCATTCGGTGAATTTTTCATCATATAATCTTTGAAATATTTACGTGGAAATATTAAAAGAGGGGGCACGTTATTCCCAATGGCATTAATGCAGCCAACCATTGTGACCAAGGTTCCTCTTTCACTAGAGGTTATTTGTCCAACCTGTTTCTGAGCTTTTGACGCTATAACTTTGGCAGTTTGTTGAACAGTTGTTAGGCCAGTTTCGTCGACATTATATATTTGACTAGGTGTCAAGTGGTATTGTTCATATATTTGCCTCAAATTTTCGAAAAACTTTTCTACTGCATTTTTATTAAATCCCATTGCTCTCCCCAATGACGTAGCTTCCGCCGACCGTAACGATAACTCGTTGTGCCTCTTCATAAAACCAGTAAACCACAGTCTGCCTGCTGTACCATTGTTAGTCCATGACAAAGGTATTTTCTTTTTATTTGCCACTGCCAAATCGAAGGCTAATTGGCGTGCATTCTTGGGGTTTAAACCATGATGAAGTTTTGTCATTGTACGAAGATAATCACTTAAAATATTTTCTTCCTCTAGAGAAAAGATTTGATGCACGCGATAATTAGGAGTTAGCCTAGGTGAACCCTCTAAGAGTGGAGATTCCCAATCAATTATCTCTTGCGCGTCTTTACATTTTTTAACGTAACGCCTAAGGGTAGTCCGCGGAATATTATACCTAGTACTCGCAGATTTTTGCGACAATCCACCTTTTACCACAGCAAAAATTGCATTGCGCATACATTCTTCTGGTGTTTTACCAATTATACGGTTTGTGAGTTTTCGTCGTGGCATTTCTTGCTTATATCTGGAACAAATTTATCCAACATTATCGAAATAATCTTGAATGTTTATAATTAATATCAAGTTGTTCCCAGAAATTCCTACTATCAAATTTGCGTGACATTTTCTTCGAGAAATACATAGTTTCACGATATATCTCTCTTCCATGCTATTCTTAGATATATTTACTTGTGCACTACGTACACTCGTAAAAATATTCGCGTATTTGGCATGTACATAAAATATAATAACTACTGATTATTGTTTTGCATAGAGTTCGACTAAATATCAATGGCCACTGTTCCTGCGTCAGGCGTGGCCACTGTACCATAATAGCATGTTGGTTAGAAAAACTAACCTACCGTTGTTTTGACATAGGTTAAGTTAAATATCGCTATAGTAATAAATACAACCTATATTTTACATCATTGGTAACACACTATTTCAAAAGGAAATCTATTTAGTAAGATGTAGCAGTAAAGCACACCTACCTGTTATATTTACCAAAGCACACACAATGTCTATTACTAAGCAATCACTCACAATACAAAATCTGTAATATAGAAAATGTAATTGCCTTCTTATCTAGTAGTTATACAGTAGATGGCAGCATTTTGCGTTTTTAAATATAAATTTTACCAACATGTGGCCACTGTTCCTGCATGGCCACTGTTCCAGACTCTCCCCTAAGTTTTCTCTTCCTCCAACATCCACACATTCCATTGTTTCCGTAAATTTTCTTTGAATGGTTTGTTTATGCACACATCTAATACTTGCAGGAAGGAAGTCAATCCTCCAGGAATAACGGCTATATCAGTGTTACATTGTCTTAAATATTCTTTAGTTTTTTTCGGTTAAATGAGATCTAAACATGTCCCAAACTAAAAGAGATTGTTTTCCTAGAGCTCCTGGTCGGTTTTTTTCAGACATGTACTATCCACAACTCAATGCCTTTTTCATCCATCCATCCCTTTTCGTGGACATGAACAAAAACCCCAGCAGGCAATTTTAATTTCGGTAAAGTTTTTCTTTTAAAAATTACTATTGGTCTCAATTTTGTACCATCTGCTAGATAGGATACCGCAACAGTAAACCTATTTTTTACATTGCCAGTAGTCCTTATATTAATTGTTTTAGTTCCTTTCGGGTCGACTGTTTTATTGTCGATCATATCCATCATCACTGGTGTTTCATCCATATTACCAATTTGGGTCAATAAATAATTTTCTTTCTTTCTTGCCTGAATCACCAACGTTTCAAACTTTCATACCTTCAAATTGTCTGGCAATTTTTGTGAAATTTTGGTTTTTTCTCGAAGCACTGGATTGTTTCTATTCATAAATCTTCCACACCAACTTTGAGATGCCTCGAAATTTACACTTTCTTCTTTATTACATTTTGCCCATTTTAGTGCAAACAAACAAATAGAGCTTCTTGTTACAATCAATCCATTTTTACGACTTTCTAAAACCCACTGCTTGACATGTTCTTGTAATATTAGCCACTTGGCTTGTCCCTTTCTTAATGCACATTTGCTTTTTGGCATTTCTTTTATGTTCTCTTCATTCTTTCTCCATTGTCGTATCATACATTCGTTTACGTTGTACATTTTTGAAGCAGCTCGATTACCGTGTTTCTTTCCGCACTGTATTACAGTACACTTGAAGCTTGTTTCATATTTTGAACGTTTTGTAGGAGCCATCTTTTTATGCGCACGTCTCACGTCTGTGATTTCAAAACAACTGACCGTTACAAATTCTAGGTGCGTCTTATACAACGAATATATACACCGGTGCGGTTTATACGCCGGAATATACGGCACTAAAAATATAATAAAAAAAATTCAATCAATAGAAGATGTGTGTATAGTAAAGAGAGTATGGAGTAATAAATGAAATTAGTAGTAAATATCTACTACTTTTTACGGTTTGGTATTCTTGCTGGTGCTTCTAATGGAGCCACATCTTCCGATAATCTATGCTTCCTCGGTGATGTGGAAACATTCATCTCGCTACTTGAGGATTGATCAAATATGCCACTCATATGACCATCTGAAGAAGTGCTTGCAACACTTTTACATTCAACACAGTGTGTTGTTGTTGTAGTGCTTTCCTCACTAGCAGGAGCTGAAGATTTTGGTAAATGGTGTTGGCACAGCTGTTTTTTTGTAAATACATATTACTCGCACCATCTTCTACAGCAAAACGAATATGGCAGACACGGTATGATCGATAGATAAAATCAGGATCCAATGATTCTAATTCGGCATTTTTACATGCAATCATCCATTCATTAAATCGTGCGTTAAATTTAGAGGGCTGTGGAAATCTGTGTCTTGTAGAACTCTTGTCCTCACAACCACTCACAGAGCATTTTCTATACATCACCATCTTAAATAAAAAATATATGTATAAGTGTGATAAATTCTTTTAGAATTAATTTACTGTTACCTTTAATAACAGTAAACTCGCTAAATCGAATACACGGATTCAAAAAATAACGACTTACAATAATAAATAAATAACTAATAAAAGTCAATCACACAATAAAGGCACAATAACTGGCTAGAAAATCCGAACACGCAAGAAGCAGGGTTAAGAATAACAAAAACAGTGGCGGAAATCGTCAATCGCAAAGCTCATTCTTTGTATTCTTGTATATCGTTCGTAATGTAGGTAGCTATTAACGCAACCGAGTTGCCAATGCCCCTTCTGGTGAAATGTTCAGAGTCGCCATATTTTCCATCACTTTCTAAAAATTTACTAACATTAGCCTCCGTAAGAGATAATACGCCGCGCCGTGAGTAAGACGTAAAACTCTGTTTTGCTAACAACTCGTATCTTCAAAAACGATATTTTACAGGAGACAAAAAAAAATCTATTGAATTATCTTCCATATAAATTTATACTTATTATGATACTATTTTTTCAGTTACAGATTTCAATTACTATACAGCCGGTGATATAATTATTAGGCACCCTCAAAATTAGAGTTTTATAACATCTGAACAATGGAAAAGTAAAAACAACTGAATACATGCAAATATTTATTAATAATAATGATAATATTAATATTTTGTTGCACCTCCATGTGCCGTGATAACGGCATTTATACGTTTTGGTAAATTTGATATTAATTTCCGATATGTAGTTTCTGATATCCCATTCCAGATTTGTCGAATTGCTGCTTCCAGTTCTGGTTTTGATTTGCATTTGTTACCTATTACTTTCTTCTTCACAATAACCCACAAATGTTCAATGGAGTTGAGATCTGGGCTTTGCGGTGACCACTCCAGAAGCTTTGCCCCATTCTCCTCAAACCATGCCTTGCTGGCGGACGCAGTATGACAGGAGGCTGGAACAAGACCCCTTCGGTGTTCATACCAAACAATTTCTCTATTGATGGATACAACACCAGTTCCAGCATGGTGGTATACGTTCTGGAATTCATTCTTCCTGTGCAGGTGATGATATTAGATACATATCACCTGCATTATATTTCAAACCTTCATACTTATGCCTGTTGTATCTTTCCTTATACTTCCGCTGATCGGTTTCAATATTCTGTCACTTCTCTTAACTGTTCCGGTATTTTATAAGTCTCATTTGCACCTGTTAATCTTCTCATGGCTCGGTGGAAATGGATGAAGAAATCCTGGCTGTTTTATGGTCGATGTTTAGATAAGATGCATCATTCTACACACATAGCTACATGTCTTTTTTAGTAGTTTGTTCATCATCAACCATAGCATTCAAGAAGCACATAGTATTACTCTGTAAAGTTATGTCCACATTCAGCGTTATTGAGGTAGTATTGGGAATGTTAAGTAAAGAATGTAACCTATTCTATATTTAAAATATAGATTCTCGTGAATCTTAAAATATGTAATATGATCTAAGTCTGTGAAGGTGCATCCTATAATAATACCAGTCGATTGTACATCATCAGGAACAATTCTCAAATCTGTGTGAGCAATCAAAAAAGTAATGTTGGAAACATTCATATGGAGTGTCCATTTCAAATAGTGCATTTTCTATACTGATTCGATTTTCATCCTTTTGGCAATTTCAGCCTTTCCCTTTTGCGGCGCTTTCACTTCAATTTTCTTTTTTTTTTGGACTGTCATCTCACTTTTTTCTTTTTCTCTTTTGTGATAAATGTATTTTACTTGCTGTCGCATCACTTGACTTTTTGTTCAATTTCGATTCGTTGGGTTTAGGGACCTCAAAATCTCGTTTCTGTGAATCACTACACAATGCCCTGATATTATCATACAAATACCATTTCCGATCTGATGATACACCGCTTGGTACATCCTACAATAATACCAGTCGATTGTACATCATCAGGAACAATTCTCAAATCTGTGTGACGTATTAACACAGCAAGAAAAAGAAATAGAACACAATATAAACTATATTAAAATAATAGCGGTTTATCAATAAGAATAATTATTCAGAATCGCTGATATCAGTGGAGTTTTCGTCTGCACCTATATTGATTATTAAAGATCTAACTTCTTCTCGTTCAAACCCGACTTCTCTACCCCACCATTTCTGAATTTCTGTTGATACGCAGGTCTTAAATAAGCGTTGGCGCCGGCCCAAAAGAAAGTACAGATTCCAAAAATAAATACACAAAACTACAAAAAAAAACGGAAACCGCAACGCACCTACCTGCTACCCTTAAATTTGTTGCCTCTCATTCGGAGCGCCTGCCAGCTGCTGTGGAGACGGCGTGGTTCGAAAGTATAGTTCGAGACGTCAGTACCCAGAAGTAAGAAAAAGGCGCCATTCAATTTAATTTACGCTCCGTCGAGGTCGTTGAGTAAATTGAGAACCTCTGAGGTGGGACGGAAGAGTAGTGGGTAGGGTTCGAGCGCACGGTATTGAAATAGAAAAAAAAAAGTCGACCGAAAACAATAAGGTGTGTCACGAGACCGGAATTTACTCTAATTTATGCGAGGGTGAGCTATCATAAAAAAACACAGGTCCACCTTCTAGTTGTAAAGTAAGTATATATTTACAAAAAAATAAAAATACCGTTTGGTGTGCTTTCCCCCGAAATAAGGTAGGCAACCACCAGAACAAATTCCGAACGTATCCAGTAGGTTGTTATTCAAAGTACAGATAACGAAAATCGTACAAAATTAAAAAATTACCCGCAACAGTACCGTGGTGCACCAGAGTTTGCCGCTTACAACCATCGTTTACAAAATCATAAATATAAACCAACCCGTTACACAAGGTTGATATCGGTACCAAAACCTACAACAATTCTAAAGCTAAAATGCACTTGGTGCCAACGAATAGCCCCCACTGTTAAGTTACAAAATATACAAAAAAAAATCTAACAGGTCTACACGGCCAAAAAAAAAAACAAACACCGGGCTAGGTTAAGCCCTACCTGGTGGATTTACAAACCTACCAAGAAATACGTGCTACCAAAATGCAGCGTTTAATCATCAACTGTGTGGCTTAAGGCCCAACGAGTATTAAAGACTATGCCGGAGGGGCTCAAAATAATTAACAAGAAAATTTACCTACCTTGAACGTTGACTTCTACAATTTCACACAAAATATTACTGATAGCTCGATGGTACGATGGTGACTTCAAGTCCGGTTGATTCCCACGCTGAACTGGGATCTCCACGGAAAAGAAAACAAAAAGACTCACTCCCAATCTACCTCGTGCACCCAGCTCAGACTTGTAGCGACGCTAACGATCCCATACATTGAACACCTACCCAAAATTTATGTACAGGGATTCACCAAAAATAAATTCTCGTCGGGGAAGATAAAAACCCCTTCGCTAGAACCTCTAAAAGAAACATACAAGATAGACAAATCTAATAAGAAAAAAAAAAGAAAGGACTGCTTACCGAATTAAATTCGAGGTGAACCAAAAACGAAACGCAAAACGGACTTCGAGATTTACGCTAAGATGCTTGAGCGGCGAAGAAAGAACAATGGCCACTCACAATGTGCTAATAATCCAATCCGCCCAACGGCGTCATATCAACGGATATTTACCAAGGCAAAACGCTAACAACCATTCCAAATACCAAAATCCGCTGATAAAGTTACGTAGCCGGTGAACAAATCCGACAATTCGTGGCTTAAAATTTCTCCATATTACCACCAGCTACAAGCCGAAAAGAACGTCCACTCACTTTAATGTCCGTCAAGTGAATCCTCGACCCTCGTAAGTAAGCCGAGTGCCATGAATCTCCGCGCAGCACCCTGAAGACAGCTGAAGATCGTCATGCGCCATCTAGCGATAGTTTCACGAAGGAACGCCACGACAACTCTCAACAAATTCAGCAACAAAACGAAGTAGTAAGAAAAACTTGAAAGAGATTAATTCAAAATAACGCGAAAGAGCGTCCAAACCTCAATTATACAAATAATACATATATCCCGATTTAAGTAATAGTTCCCTGCAAGAAAACGCGACAGAGTACGCAACTGTGAATAGTAAAACTCCCCAGGCTATTAGTGACAGATCAAGTCGTACATAACCTGCAACGAAGTCATAAGACAGATAGGCTGAAAGAATACCAAAGCTATGAAATTAACCCAGGTAGGTGTATAAAACAAATACTAATTGGACTAACTGAAGCAATTGTAGCAAATGAAACTCTGAACTCTAAAATCCTGAAGAGAAAACGTAAGCTGTGTACGACAAGACCGAGAGAAAACGCCAACTGATGGCTTTAAGAGCAAATGTTTATATTCCCTAAATTAGCATCGGCTGTTAATAAATAAATGCATCCATCAATAACGATAGGACTCGCCTGACAAAAATAATCCATTCGTAGAGTGTAAGTTCACTCTACGCAGTCTCACCTAAAGTGAAAAAGGAAATATAGCCGCAAGATGAAATATGCATCAGTCTTCAACACCCGAAACAGACCTGTATTACAAACAAAAAAAACCTTACACAGTCACGTAGCAGGTAAAATTATATAGTAGGCTAAGTTCGCAGAAAACTAAAGCGAAATCTTTTAGGTCACCAAAATAAAACGTAACTCTGTTTCGATGTGACGAATGCTATTTGACCAGCACGTTGGAGTCATTCCATCGAGAGCTTCCTGCCATTATTTTATGCAACCATCTTCAGTTCTTTCGTATTTGCCAATATGGTTCTTATAATATCGTTTGCTAATACCTATACCAATTCTATTGGATTAAAAATGTAATGGTATGGAAGTAGACAGAGTACTGTATGACCATATTTCATAGCTAGCTCGTCGGCTTCATAAATAGATGGTGGCTTAAAATTGTAAATAATAATTATCAGTCATTATAAAAAGAAGTATTAATGATACTAACCGTTCAACTAAATCTAGCAATTGTAGCTTTAATGCCATTGAATAAGGTGATGTTGTTTGTATTCCGCCAATTTGTAATTTCTAATTTTGTTGAGGCCGATGTTGGAGGCTTATTTTTAATTGTACTGTGATAACTTGCATTATCCATGACAATCATAGAAGTATTTTCTAAATTGCAGAGCAGTTATTTTCAAACCAACGTCGAAAATTTTCACGGTTCACGTCACCATGGTAATCGGAATTTTTGCTATTCGATGTAAATATTAATTCGGCTCCAGGAATAAAGCCATCTTCATTTCCAGCATGTAATATTATGTAGGGGAAGCTGGGGAAGATACAACCGCTTTCTAATTTTACATTAATATCTTGAAAATAAAATTTTAATTTTTGACTTTTTGTGAGAAGTTAAGCATTTTATTGTTTTTTATACCTATTTTTGTTTTTGTATTCTCTTAAATATTTTACTCCGTATTTTTACACGATTTTGAAAAAAAAATTGCATTTGGTTGTATCATCCCCAGTGCCGGGGTAGACTCAACCATGAACTAGGGAAGATTCAACCACAAATAAAAAAGAACTTATATCAAATTCAAATTGTTTATTGTTGAGTTATAATGTATCGTAAACCTTAGTTAGTAAGATACACAAAGGAGTGGGTCGATATAAAAAAAGAATAATATAAAAATGCGCAAAAATAGAAGGCCAAAATTTTTAAATACTAGACATAATATATTAAACAAAAAAAAACAGGATTTTTAATTTACCGCACATTCCAGCCTTTAAAATTAAATTTAAAATAATAAAGCGAACCTGTTCTGGCTGTTCCAGAGCTTTCCAGAGGTGGAAGTACCATAACAATATCATCTCTTTCTACGCTTGAAATGTCGTCAACAACCGGAAACGCAAAGGTATCAGTGTTATGTTTACGTCTCAGGAATTTAACGTCATATTGATTTTGTTCCCGTGACAAAACTTGACCTATGTAATAAATTTTGTTAGTTTTTGTGCAAAATTTTGCTAAGACGAAATCATTTATCTTAACAATAAAGTCTTTTTCTATAACCATAGAGAACTCATCAAGAGCCACATCAGAATTGGCTACCTCAAAAGACGAATCGCTCACATCAGTTTCGTTGTCAATTTGAGAAAAAACTTTTCGTTTGGTCGTCTTCGCTAACTTTAAAGATGTTTTTCTATTTCTTTCTTCCTCCGCTGCTTTAATTTCGTCCATCATTGGAGTAGAAGTATATATTTTTGATTTGGATTCTCTCTTTTCTTTGTCGCTTTTTTTCTATTTTTGCTTTCGGATACGGTCGTACGTTTTCTACTTGAAGTATATTTGTTTGATTGCCGTGCTTTTCTGTCTTTTTAGTATTGTCCTTGGATGTCGAAGCAGTGGCATCTACTTCAACATCTAATAAGCTGCGTACCTGAAAGCTTGTCACTGCTTTACTTTTGTCTCTAATTTTGCTCTCTTCACTTTTACTTAAATCGCTGCTTTGAGACCTTACATCTTCTTGATTGACAAAAGCTTCAGGATTTGGCACATAGTTGTCATCAGTCACAGTGCTAGCGGCAAAGTCCTCATCGCTAAAAGCTTGTCTGTTCAATGGCCAGATTCCAGTTTTCTTAAATGCATTTGTTATATTAGATATAGAAAAGGTTCGGTAAAATGCCACTGCTGATAACTCTCCAATATTCCTAATAGTAATCGCTTTACCGGGATTTGATAGTAGCCAATCGTTAAATGCAACAACTAACGAACCCTTAAATGGACCATAAACACCAACATCTAGGGGTTGTAGTCGATGTGTGCTATGTGGTGGAAAAGACAATAAAGAAATCCCATTAGCTTTACAAAATTTGATAGATTCATACGAGATATGTGACTCGTGGTTGTCCAAAAGTAGCAAAATACGCTGTTCCTTTGAGCAACGAGTCTGCGCCATAATGTGATTTAAGACTTTCGGAAAAAGTTCCTTTGTCATCCATCCTGATTTGTTATTCAAAATTAAGGAGGAGGTAGGGGCTCCAGTGATGTAGTTCTCAGGATGACGTAATCTTGGAACAACATATGCTGGAGGAAGAGCATTTCCCATTGCATTTACTATCCCAACAAATGTTACCAGCTCTCCTCTTTCTCCCGAAGATACCTGACCTACCTGTTTTTTCCCCTTTTCACTAATTACTCGTGGAGCTCTCATAACCGTGGTAATACCGGTTTCATCTAAATTATAAATCTGTTCAGCCCTAAATTTAAACATTTCTAGCAAAGAACAATAGTTTTCAAAAAATTCTTCTACCCTAGCTTTGTTAAACCCCGTTCCACGTAGAATACTGGTACTCTCGGGCTTTCGTAGGGCCAAATCAGGATGCCTAGACATAAAGCAAAACAACCAATCTTCACCTAAAAGAAAATTATACCCATATATTATAAAAACAAATTAAACATTTTAACATTTAACATACCTGCTATCTTATTTTCATTCCAATTGCGTGGCATTCTACATGGCAACCTTGAAGCATATTCAAAAGCAAGGACCCTCACTTGTTTCTTTGACAGACCATAATGCAAGGTTGATGATTTTTTTATATATTCAACCAAACTATTTTCTTCACTGATTGAGAAAACTTGTAGAACTGAGTATTTGCTATGGAACTTTCTTTCTTCTTCCTCCGACGACATACCAGAATCAGATGAATTACAATACTTTTCTTCTAGGCCTCTTTTTTTAAGAGCTTTCATTCTCGACATAAGAGTATCCCTTTTGATGTTATAGCGCCTTGCCGCCTCTCGAATTGAAATTCTTCTCCTAAAGCAATCTTTCAACGCTAATTTCATTCCTCTTTCATCGATTGTTCGATTTGTTTTCCTAACGTACACACGCGGCATCTGCAAAAATATATGAAATTATTGAAAAAAAAACTAAGGTGCAAACACACACGGGATTAGATCTAATGGTTGAATGTTCCCCATAAAACTTGGTTGTATTTACCCCACCAGCACACAGTGTATTTAGATGGCTAAATAAGAAGTAGGTAATTTCTTAAGGTTATGTTCTACGCACTAAAACTAACCCAAAACTGTATAAATTCACCTATGATTTCAATATTTTAAGCACTCAAGAAAAACACACTATGTCATAGAAAACCTTAAGTAACAGATACTTACCTTAAAAGCGTTAAAATCACAAATCTTTAATAAAAAGTTACCCTTTGATACGGCGTCCACTAAATTATTCACACAAGACAAGCCAACTGACTGGCACATTATGCTTGGAAGAATGAGCGGCAATTTTAAACTAGTTAAAAGACAAAATCAATGGTTGTATCTTCCCCGTGGTTGAAGCTTCCCCAGTTTCCCCTATCTATTATAATATGACAGAATAAAATTTCAAAGTTAAAAAATAATAAATTATTACCTTTTGCCACCTACTTGTTTTGCTTTCACACTTTTGACATTTTCATGTTGCCATGTTTTTGAGGTACTTGCATCTTGAAAAATCCACGTTTCATCATGTTTATTGAGTAGTGCTTCGCTGTATAGACATATTAAAATATCACTTTTTGCCTCAAAACTGAAGTTATCTGGCCGCATGATACCAAATACTTCTTTCTCATTTTTAGAAATAGCAGATGCCATAAATGTCTGAGAAATCGTTAAACAATTTTTACTTGCATTGTGTACATCTTGTGGTTTATTCTTACAATGCTTGATATGTTTATACAGGGTGTCCCAAGTTGAGTGGCGTATTAGAATATTTCCTAAAGTACACCAAAGAGAGCGCTGAAAATTTGGTTGCCTTGGTTTCCGGCCATGCTCTTTTTAAATAAAATAATTTTAAAGATGGCCGACTTCCGGTTATAACGGAAATCGATAGGAACTTCGTTATTTTAAATGAAACACCCCATATATTAGTGGATTTTTGGATTTTACGCAAAATTTTAGGCTAACTTTCTTAAATAAACCTTATGTCTAAAATGCACCGTTTTTGAATAATTCCACTTTTTTTTTTTAATAATTCGACAAATCATTGCTGGGCGTCATTCGGCCTCTCTCAGACAACGTTTGACTTACAGCCTTCAAAATTTTTATGATGAGTACTAAGGTCTAATTGTAAAGCGTTGTTGGAAAAAAGTCTAATATCTTACACAGGATGTTCAAAATACACTTGCCAATGTAGACAACTTCGTACCTTGGGAAGTCGCTTATTTCAAATGGAACACCCTGTATTTTATTGGGCCAATAGTTAGGACTTTTTATTCTCTTTTGATCTGTATTTACATTCCCTATACCTAACTCTTAAGGTTTTTGAGTTATTTATAATTTTTATAAAACAGACTGAGATTTGAAAAAAAAAGTTGCCATGAATTATAAAATGACATTTAGAGGGAACTATTTCACTAAAGCTAATTTAATACTGTTTATCAGTAGTTGTCATGTATAACTGTTGGATTTACACCTTTCGGAGTGACACTAAAGTAGGCATAAATAATAAAAACAGGTATGAGGAAGACTATTATTTTTAATGTCAAATTAGAAAGCAAATACGATACTGAAGCAACAAATGGGTAAAAACAGCATGGTACATATACCATTTACAAGTAGACGAAAACAGAAACCTTAGTTAAATCGTTCAATATGATCTCCATTTAGATCTAGGCAGCGGTTTAAGCGACCCATTACACCATCTGTTGTAGCGCGTAAAATTTCGTTTCCCTGTAAAGTCCCAAAGCAATTGCGCACTCTATTTTCAAGCTCTGCCCTGCTATTAACAGGGTCGAAATAGACTTCATTTTTTATTTTTCCCCACAGATAAAAGTCCATTGGCGTGAGATCGGGCGATCTCGGTGGCCACGCCCAAGGCCCACCACGTCCTATCCAGCGATCTTCAAAAAGTTCAGTGATGCACTGCCTTACCCCATTACAACTATGTGCCGGAGCTCCATCAAGCTGATACCAGCAATTTCTGTAGACATTTAGCGGTAAGCTGTCTAAGAACTCCGTTACAACCGTCCGCAAAATTTCTATGTACATTTCTGAATTTAGATTGTCGTCGTAAATAAAATAACAACATTTGTTGCCCATCAAACAAGAAAAAACGTTAAAACTAAATTTATTTTGGAATCCTCTTTCCCTAATTACGTGGGGATTTTCGTGGGACCAAAAATGGGAATTATGCCTGTTGAACACACCTTCGTGAGAAAATTTGGATTCGTCTGTCCAAATTATCTTTTGTAAAAAATTTACGTCTTCTTGCTGGGCCACCATAAGCATTTCACACAACTGCACTCGAAGTAATCTGTCTGTAGGTTGTAGTGCATGCACAGTTACAAATTTGAAATTGTGTAGCTTATGGTTTCTCATAATCCTGTGTATGGAAGAGCGTGGAATGCCTAAATCGTGTTCAGCGGCTCTGGTTGACGCTCGTGGAAACGCTTCAAAATAAGCCAAAACCGAAACTTCATTATCTTCATTCCCAGTAACCGGAGCAGATGTAGCTTTCTTTATTTTAACGCTACCAGTTGTTAGAAAATTGGCCAAATACCTTCTCAATTTATTTTCTGTCATCGGTGGTAGTTGAGGGTAAGTTTCATTAAAGTTTCTGCATGTTCGAGCAGCCATTCTGTTACACTGTCCATGAATAAAAAACAAATTTAAAATGTCTTCGTTTGAATAATTGTAATTATCCATTATGGTTATTATTATTATCATTATTTGTATTATTATTACTCAGTGTATTGTAATCAAACAGTAAAAACAAATTAAAGGAACAACTATTAACTTAACAATAACACTCTTCGTAATTATCAGATTAGTTTTAGAGTATTTGTTTTATTGGAAATGTCATTTTATGATTCATGGCAACTTTGTTTTTTTTTCAAATCTCAGTCTGTTTTATAAAAATCATAAATAACTCAAAAACCTTAAGAGCTAGGTATAGGGAATGTAAATACAGATCAAAAGGGAATAAAAAGTCCCAACTATTGGCCTAGTAAAATACAGGGTGTCCTATTTGAAATAAGCGACTTCCCAAGGTATGAATTTGTCTACATTGGCAAGTGTATTTTGAACATCCTGTGTAAGATATTAGACTTTTTTTCCAACAACGCTTTACAATTAGACCTTAGTACTCATCATAAAAATTTTGAAGGCTGTAAGTCAAACGTTGTCTGAGAGAGGCCGAATGACGCCCAGCAATGATTTGTCGAATTATTAAAAAAAAAGTGGAATTATTCAAAAACGGTGCATTTTAGACATAAGGTTTATTTAAGAAAGTTGGCCTAAAATTTTGCGTAAAATCCAAAAATCCACTAATATACGGGGTGTTTCATTTAAAATAACGAAGTTCCTATCGATTTCCGTTATAACCGGAAGTCGGCCATCTTTAAAATTATTTTATTTAAAAAGAGCATGGCCGGAAACCAAGGCAACCAAATTTTCAGCGCTCTCTGTGGTGTACTTTAGGAAATATTCTAATACGCCACTCAACTTGGGACACCCTGTATAAAACAAAAAAATACACGCAAAATATATGGTTTCAGAGTTTTTTGAACTGCGTACTGGATTCAGAACATCTTTTTCTGTTTTCAAATGAAAATAGCCTTGTTTGCGTAACGTCGCAAAGCTTGCACTGTTTACTACCAGGTTTTAGAGCTCGCAAACGTACAACCTGTTCATTATCTTTATGGTGACGTAAAAGGTGTTTTGGGAAATGTGTTATAACATCTTGAAAGCAAATAGGACAAATCGTCGGTCTTTCTCGAGCAGATGTTGTTTTTGTATTAACCTAAGGATTTTATGACGAGCCAAAAGCAACAGACAAAACTTCTCTACATAAAACACATAAAATATTGGAATCAACACATATGTATTTTTCAAAGTTAACGTCTACTTCTTCAGTTAAAGGCACAACACCATGTAACAGTTCAAAATCGGAATATGATAGTAGCAAAGTCATCTTCTGGTCGTTAGGTGAAGGATTAGGCTTTGTCGCATAAACAGAGGTTAGGAACCACGCTAGATTATTTCGACTATGTCAGAACTTGTTCGAATTCACTTTTCTTCGGGTCACGGAGTTAAGTAGAAGTTTCGCGCGCAGGTAGAAAATGTAACGTTATACAGTACAGTGTACAGTGTGTTTCACTTTTCATGGGGACACCTAAATAACTTTTTTATTTTGAAAGCAATCAATATAAAATTTTTATCAGTTATGTAGGCCACGACAATGCATCTTTTCATATGAATAGAGTTTTTATAAAGTCAAAATCTAGCCAACTACGATTAAAATAAAAAGTAGCGTTTCAAGTCGGGTCATAGTAGCGATTAAGATAGAGCAAAAAAGTATTAAGAAAAGTTATTACAAATCACTCAAGAACTCCAAATACCAAATTTCTCTGAAAAATTTGTAATTTTACATTTTTCTCCATTTTTATGCCATCAGCAGATGATAATTTGTTATTGCAATAATAAGAGTGCCATGAAACAAGAAAACGATTCGCAAATTTTATTCAGTATTAAAGAACAAAATATAGCAACAATTTAACGAACAATATTTTAAATAGGATCTTTTTCAACTAGATCACCTTGAAGACGGATACATTTTTCCAATCGTCTTTTGTGATTCAGTACAACTCGTCGTAGTATTTCTGGGTAAATTTCTCGGCAGGCTTGTCGGATTCTCTGACACAGTTCCTGCATGTTTTGAGGTCTTGATGCATACACAACATTTTTAATAGTTCCCCAAAGGAAAAAGTCAAGTGGTGTAATGTCAGGCGATCTAGGAGCCCACTCTATTAACGGGCTATTACGACCTATCCATCTTAACGGAAAGTTCTCGTCTAACCATGCTCGCACTATTCTTGCGTTATGAACCGGAGATCCATCTAGCTGGAAGTACAAATCTCGCCTCTCATCCAGTGGTAAATCATCAAGCACATCCATTAATTCAGTATTTAAAAAATGTAAAAACCTTTCTGCATTTAGCGTGTCAAAAAAGAAAAACGGGCCAATGATTCGTGCATTTAAAATGCCGCACCACACATTAATTTTCTGTGAATATTGTCTTTTACAGTTGATGACCCAGTTTGGGTTTTCTGTTGCCCAGTATCTACAGTTCTGGGACGAAACTACACCGTTAGTAGTAAATGTAACTTCATCACTAAACATAATTTTTTTCAAAAATTCTCTGTCATTTAGATAATTACCTTGAGCCCATAGACAATACTCCATTCTTCTATGGAGATCTCCATCTTCAAGAGTGTGTAAATATTTTGGCTTATACGGTTTCAATTTGTGACGACGGAGACATCTCCAAATTTTAGAGTAAGAGATATTTAAATTTCTAGCCATATCTCGTAAACTCGTGTGAGGATTATTACGATACGCTGCTAATATTACTGCATCTAAATGGTGTTCTCGATTGTTCAATCCTCGTGGACGTGGTTTAGTAACATTTCCAGTAGTGTTGAAAATATTATTCAAGTATGCAACAGTTCGATGACGGATGGGTGGACGTTCAGGGTGCCTGGCGTTAAACTCTCTAGCCGCCTCTCGGGTAGAACGTACATTGTCACCAACAATTCGAATAATTTCTGCTTTTTCAGCAATACTTAAATGTCTATCGGCCATTGCTTAGCAAAGTTCGATAGTTGCAACTGAAGTAAACTGTTTAGTGAATTGACGTTTGATGTTTGACGTTTGAACTGATGAATCGTTTTCTTGTTTCATGGCACTCTTATTATTGCAATAACAAATTATCATCTGCTGATGGCATAAAAATGGAGAAAAATGTAAAATTACAAATTTTTCAGAGAAATTTGGTATTTGGAGTTCTTGAGTGATTTGTAATAACTTTTCTTAATACTTTTTTGCTCTATCTTAATCGCTACTATGACCCGACTTGAAACGCTACTTTTTATTTTAATCGTAGTTGGCTAGATTTTGACTTTATAAAAACTCTATTCATATGAAAAGATGCATTGTCGTGGCCTACATAACTGATAAAAATTTTATATTGATTGCTTTCAAAATAAAAAAGTTATTTAGGTGTCCCCATGAAAAGTGAAACACACTGTATATATATTTGGTTGAATTATTGTTTTGAGTGAATTTATCGCACTTATGTACGGATTTTAACGATTACATTAAAAGTTACCGCGTTTGGTACACGGTGAAGAACGCCGGATGTGGTTTCCTATAGCGCGGAAAAGCTATTAGCCGCTTTACTACGCTCTGAAGGTAGGAGCGCCATTTTGACCACATGTGAAAATTTTTCTAGGTCGTTTTATTTCTCTTTTCAGGCTTTCTATTTTTATTCCAATTTTACATACTTATTCCCTTCTATCGTTAATTATATTTCTAATTGAAATAACCATGTTACCGTCATACAAGGAATAATTGTTGGGGATTATCGAGACTTCTATCTTATGGGGGTACACGCCAATCGCCCCCCTCTTTTTTTTGGTATGCGGTGTATGCAGGGAAGAATTGGTATTTTTATTATTTGTGGTTTGTGGATTGAGACCAGAAGACAGACCGAACACACAAGTCGATGCGAAGTACCTACACTCATCCACCTACTTCGAGTAATTGAGCTAAGTGCCCTAGTATAATTTCTCTATTTCTTTTATATGAAGCTAGTTTTGATCTGACGGATACCTTCAGTACCGTTCAGTTTATTTGTTGTACGTAATGCTATATACAGTCGGCGCCACGAATGTTTGTAGTTACGTCATTATTATTTATTAAAATTCAGCATACGAAACAAATTCAGGTGCACCAACCGTATTTGCAATGAATTTGCACGAAATACTAGTTGTCAATATTTTTAGGTTATCAACATTTTCATTTGATTTTCTTTTATGCTTTTCATTAAAACTCAATTTTTTGGTTAACATTTCATTTGAAAGATTGCAACTAACAGAATTATAAATAATACTTATAATATCTTATTTTACTGTTAATAAAGCTTCCGATTGTAAATTAGTTAATGCTTACAATATAATTGAATCGTATAAGTTCATTATTAATACACAATTTTTAATTGAGTATACTGTAACAATGTAATTTAATTTATTATACATTACCATAGAAAAAGGAAACACAAACTGTTTATTTATTAATAAAATAAAGCAAACAAAAAATATATATTTATACAGACGATACGAACATAACAACAGCATATGCAAAACAAAATAGAAGGTATATTAATTAAATAAATAATGTCAATATTGAAAGAGAATAACATCAGTTGCAATTAAAAGTATATTTAATCCGTGTCGTCACTCTCGTTTTCTGACCCACAATTGACCGTTAAGGCAAAGTCTTCTATGTTGGCTTCTCGTTCATACCATACTTTAATTAATTTTTCTGAGTGATCTACACAGTTTCTCCAAATGTGGGGTGTACAGCTGTCTAAACTTTCTTGCCACATCTTTAAAACTTGTTCATCACTACATCCATCTCGACCAATATGTCTATTATACAGGTTGTCCGCCGGGAAGGTATACTACTTTGTTTGTTTATAATTTTTGATTAAATGATAGAGAATGGATCTTATATTAATAAATGTTTTATTTAATGTCGGCAATTATGTGTGGAATACAATATCAGATAATTGTCCGCCTCTGTCAGCCTCAGAAATGCGAGCCCTTTTGACGACATTTTTCATTACATTCTCACACATTTCACGCGGTATTTCATTAATTTCATCACGAATATTTTGTTTGAGTTGCTCCAGCGTTTCTGGTTTGTTTGCATAAACCTTGCTTTTCAGATATCCCCACAAAAAGAAGTCCGGAGTCATATCACGATATCGCTCCCTATTGACAGTTACCGTTACGCCGTTTTCAGATTCAAAGAAGTAAGGTCCAGTGATTCCTCTTGACCAAATTGCACACCAGACTGTCACTTTTAATGGATGCAAAGGTGACTAATGAATAATTTGAGGGTTTTCATTGCCCAGAACCGACAATTCTGTTTATTCACATATACATTCAAATGAAAATGTGCCTCGTCACTCATTATGATTTTTTCGTGAAAATCGGGGTTGTCATGGGCGAGCTGCAGCATCTTATTGGCATATGTACGGCGGCGTAAATTGTCTTCTGGAAGAAGCTCTTGTGTCAACTGAATCTTAAATGGAAACAAATGCAAATCCTTGTGCAACATTGTGGCTAAAGTTGTTCTTTGAAGACCAAGCTCCTGAGCACGGCGTCGAATTGAGGTTGATGGATTGTTTTGAGCAGCAGCTAATGTTTTCAGCCGATCTTGCAGTACGTTGTGGTCCATGCTTGGGCCTATCAGCTACAGTCCCTCTTTCTTCGAAATCATTCACTACACAATAAATAGTGCGTCTTGTTGGCAAGTTGTTTCTCTCAAAAATTTCACGTAACTTTCTCATCGTCACAGTAATCGATGACTGATTTTGATAAAATGTTTTAACGATTAAAATACGTTGGTTTACCGAATATTTTTCCATAATAAATTTGACACGTCTCTACTTCACGACTGCCAAATATGAACTTGCAAAACTAATGTTTACCAAAATGGCGGCAAAACAAAGTAGTATACCTTCCCGGCGGACATCCTGTAGTACCCTTTAGCATGTGCCCATATTAACTCGATAGCGTTAAAATGACAATGGTACGGAGGAATTCTTAAAACTTCATGCTCATGTTTTCGAAGCAATTCATCAATAACATAAACCTTCTCTTTTTTATTTTTCTTTGTTATTTCCAGAAGTTTACTCTTATTCATAGTATTTTCACAGAGGATTTGATTATTATTTAACCAAGTGATGATATCTCCTTTAGACCAACTCTGATTTGGTGACTTTTCCATCAAAACACTATGATATGGAGCATTATCCATTAGAATTAGCGATGGTTCTTCTAAATTAGGGATTAGTTGTGTTTAACCCATTTTTTTAAATAAATCGTTGTTCATCTCGCCATGGTAATCACTTGTTGATGATTTTGAACTAAATATTAAGTTAGCGTTAGGTATAAAGCCATTTCTCGTACCAGCATGCAGAACAATAAACCGTTTCCCATCATATCCCTCTGGTTCTCTAACACTCTTAATATTGTCATCTTGCCATGATTTGGTTTGACTTCCCTTAGAAAAAATCCAGGTTTCATCCAAAAATACAATATCTCTTTGTAAAGGGCAAGTCAATAGTGTTTGATATTTTCTTAAAAAGGAAAATCGCAATGCTGCCATATCATTTTTCTCCATAAGGGCTCTGCGGTTATCATCTTTTTTAAACCTAAACCCCAAAAGATGTAGTAAACGTCGCAGTGAAGTAGAGCTAGTCTGTGAAATGTTCCTGTGTTCCAGTACTTCTTGCAAGGAGTTTACTGTTAAATGCTTCTCTATAAAAATATATATTTTTTTTAATTCGAATTTACTTATAAAACTTTACTTACTGTCTTTGTACATCTCATAAATTACATTTCGAACTTCCATATTCACCTTCTCTGATACATCACGCGATTTGGGCATTGCCCTTAGTTTGTACAGGACAGTCGCAGTACTAGATGAAGGAACAGTAGATGCGGCTTTGTTCTTGAGTTTTAAATTATACACGGTACCCATAGAAATTTCCAAAGCATTCGCAATTCTCTACAATTTGTACTATGTATATAACTTTGAATTAGTAAGAAATAATTACACTTTACCTCGTGAACAGCATCAACAGGTAGTAAAGGAGCTCCATTTTCTTTTTCTTGTTCAAAATACATCAGTAAATGGCTAACCAATTCTTGGCAACAAGAACTAAGTCGTCTACCGGGCATCTTGAATTATAACCTAGAAACACACTGAGAAAATGCTTTAATTTTATACTCATTACATCTTGATACTTACCACAAACTATTCAATTAACTTCTCTATAGTTGTAAAAAGAACTTTTAGTACAAAAAAGACGTGAATAAAATGGAAAGTGCGTTGAAAACTAAAATAGGCAAATAAACAATACTGAACAATACAAAGCAAATAGCAAATGTCAATTTCTGTACTTTTGTAGAGCTTAAGTTACATGCTCTGTGATAGAAATTATTATGCTCTTACTACCGACTTATTCGATTGTATTCTATCTCACTTCAACTAATGTATTGCTATTTTAGTAAATTACAGAGGTATGTCATTGAATGCTAAGACGTACGTAACATACTAATATAACGCTTATGTACACGTATGTTTTTCGATTTTCATGTATAACGCATGTCTTTACTCTACTATTCATTTAATGACGTAACTACAAACATTCGTGGCGCCGCACAGTGGACGAAAACTCCAAAAACTTGGCCAAAATATGAAGGCGTTGAGATTTTTTCCCGAAATTGTGCACATAGGGTTTTTTTGGGCCGTTGATTAAGAATCCGATATTGAATTAAAAAAAAACAACATGCTGGTTTAAAAAGCTCCATAAAACAAACATTTTTATTGAAATGAATCAAATTCACAGGTTTTCATTTTTTTCGGAAAATTTGGATCTGGGGAGCTAAATAAAAATGTTTGATGATATGCAAAACTTTATTCCAAACTAATTTTTAATTTTATTTAATCACTATCTGTATTAGACTCTTCATCGTCTTCGACGTTTTCACAGCATAACACAAAGTGTGTATTGACTTCTTCAACAGAGAGTGGGTCTAGTAAGGCTAACGCATCAGGAGACAATGAATGCATTTTTTTTTCTGAGGCAGTTTTCGCAAATTAGAAATGACTGGATCCGAAGTTATTAATAGCCTGCGAAAAACGCCTTCAATGTTTTTGGTTCTGTCGCATTTCCTTGAAAAATTTTCTCTGAATTTGTTAATATCCTTATTGCAAGACTCTTGTGCTTCTTCTGTCATCTGGCCAATCGGAAGCATCAAGGAGTTAACGATTTGATGGCCATGAATCAAAATTTTGTGCACAGTAGTTGGCATGAAAAACCATGGGCACATTTCGACAAGTTCTTTGCGGTTTCTATAGTGTACTTCTGAAATTTCTGCACATCAACCTTATAGCCGCAAGACAGAGTTTGTAGGATGACATGAAATCGTTCAATAATCTCTTTATCAACACCTGTTATAGCAGCAGAAATTTCAGAATTTTGTAAAAATTGTCGCGCGGTAATGCCGTCATTTGAACTACCATAGTTTTGGGTTGATCTACAATAAGCCCTAATCGATCATGAAAACCTTGTACTTTTTTCTTTGCTTCCTCTACGATTTTTTTATCTTCCTTTCGTGCTTGTCATTTTTTAATAGTTAGTTTGTAAGATATATGCAAGCAACATTCCATCATTCGTATCCATCCGTATAAAGACGATATTCCAAATTGCAAATTATTTTCATCTATTGGTTTCTTTAACATCTCGTCAATATCATTAAATTAAAAAAATTAGATTTGCAAAGATAACAGCGCATGCTAGAGGATGTATCAGTAATCGAATTAATAACTTTACCATCGACCATAGTCAATGCCAGCTTGAAATTTACAGTAATAGTTTTTCTGAGCATTATGATTTCAAATGGTTCAAGCTTAGCTTCCTCTTCTTTTATCAACTCAACTTCTTTTATAGTAACTTCAGCTGTTTCATGCAGAAATAAAACTTTTATTAGGCGACAAAATCTAGTGGAAGAAGTTCGAGGATTCTTCCAAACAATTAGTTCTGTATTTGTATCTTTCTTAACATGGACAATTTGTAATGGAACGAGTGGAATAAAAAAGATATTTTTATCGGATGTAGTGTTGCTTGTATCGCTAAATTTTTGCTTGTAAACGCTCTGACCGGATGTGCCATCACATCCCCATTTACATATTAAATCGAAATTAGTGGTATCTTTTTCGCATAGGCTTTTAATAACTTCTCATTGCAACGTTACAATTCTTTCAGTTGTATGATTCAACAAAGCTTGAACTGAAATACCTTCAGGGTAACATCTATCTTTAGATTTTTGTACTTGTTCATTCGAAGGGTACAATTTTGAATTTTTTGCAATGCTTACAGATCGGATCGCTGTATATTGACTTTTCGAAAGTTTACATTCTACTAAAAGAGATAATGCTTCGTCGGGTAACAATACATCCAGTTTGCTACTTTTTATAGATTCCAGATACCTGGTTGATGTCGATGGACTCCCTTCAGCAACGTCTTTGACCACCTTAGATGCATTTAATTGTCCAGAAGCCCTCAAGGGCATTTGCGTAGCGTAGGCTAATTCCTTAGCGCTGTACTCGGATCGAAGTTTCTCCGTCCTTCTCCGTTTCGAGCGATCGCTTAGATCTTTCCTGTTTGACGACGCGCGCCCTGCTGTGTGTTTGGTTCCTTAGGAGTTTTTTCGATGAAAATGAGGTGGACGTTCAGCCATTCTTTAAATCTGTAGGAGAATTTGTCGTAGATTCGATGAACTTCTTTCCATTTACTTCTGAACTGTTTTATCAGACTTGATATTGTAGTTTTTAATTCATCCGACAAGACATATGGGCGACCAGTTCGAGAGGAAATCTCCGTTTGTATAATGGAGAAGTAATCCACCGTGTTCTCGTTCAACTGATTTTTGACGAGATTAAAAATTACCCTCCTCGACAGGGAAAGTGGTCCTTCTGTAGTTAGAACTGAAAAAGTGTAATAAAAAAAATACATATATGTATATACGCGTGACAAGCAAGCGAGGCTAGCGAGCTATGATTCGGTTGCTTGCAATCCTTCGCTGCTAGCAACGGTTAAGCAGGCGATATCAAATATGTACATTACAGTTAGAAAGTGCAATTCCACTATGTTACAGTGATTATTCATGGTATATTCAAACATTGTCATACTATTATTTATGTTAAAAATATTCATGTTGTCCAATATCCACGTTTCATTGAAACAAATTCGAGCCTACTGTATGATGCACGAATTTTCACGCATCCGTGCATGGGCACACAATTTGTTAAATATCTCGCAAGGTTGCAAAAAGTTGCAGCTAATTTTTAGTATAATATTGAAAATATGTTTACTGAACAATGTAAAAATGTTTCAAGGCCAACCGTCACCAACCGCATAACTTACGACCTTTTTTATGGAATTCATGAATCACTATATTTACGAAATTACACTCCACTTTGATAATTATTTACTAATTACCATATGAATGTACCGATCTGCTACTTAGGTATATTAATTTTACTTACCTTCCGAGGCAGAATCCATTTTTAGTTCATAAAAAGTTTACTTGGAAAATACACACGGTTTTCACCGTGTATTGTACTTTTCGGAGCGCTGCGAGCCACCGAAACAACGTGTTGGACGGTCACACATTAACTGATTTTCTGCCTAATGTCACCTAATGTAGTGAACCCGGACCCATATCAACGGTTGTTTCTAATGGTAGGGGTACCACTACAACGGGTTAACATTTTTCCGATTAAAAAAAAAATTATTTTTTTCAATTGTGACCAGCTTTTCGGCGTTTTTGTCCACCGTGCGCCGACTGTATATCTTTCCGTATCATAGTAATTAGCTTCTTGAATAATATACTTAGGTATTTTTTTTCTCTTTAGAGTCAATGTTAAATCAGACAAATTATATTTTTGTGTTTATATAAATATTTCTTGAGTGATTTGTGGTCAGCTTCACTGACGTGTAAATTTAAAATATATTAGGTTCGGCTCAGCCGTTCAATAGGTTTATTCGTAAATAGAAGTGTGAACGAACGTATTCAGGGTTCCTTTTTTTGGTTAAATATTCAAGTTTTGTCGACATACGGTCGTGTCTGTCGAATTTAGATACATTATAACGCTGGTACGAGAAATTTGGCCAAATTCCTACGGCGCCCGTGTTGCGGTATTTTTCCTGGTCAATTTCAGGTGTATATACTTTGTGTGGGGGTATAAAATTTCAGAGATTTTTAGAGAGATGTGTAAATAAATTTGCTGGTATATTACTGAAGCGGTTGTGTTTATTTATTTTCTTGCTAAAGCTATTTTAATCGTGTTCGAATTATTCTCCCTTTTTACCACCCCATTTCGCCGTTCATGAAGGTTGAAGAGTAGGAGCCTAGGACTCGTCTAGGAACGTCGTGGCGCATAAGATTGAGCAAGGTAGGTTCCGAACCGTCCCATCTCCAGGAGCTAGCAGGGGCCTCTTCAACGAATCAAGTGGGAACGACCGTTTAAAATAGCGCGGTGTGGGTATTTCTTATTTTCTAGATTATTGTTGGTTAAGCCTTAGAGTCCGACATTAAGAAAAACTTTTAAATTAATAATTTTTTTTATATAAATTATGATTAAGAGATCAAACTAGAATGTGTGATTTTTTGAAATTTTTTTATAACCCCCAAAGGGTAGTTAGGGACACGGGACTTGTCAGTCCCGTCAGAACCGAATAGACATAGAAGCCTGGTACCTTAAAGTCCTGCCAGGACTAAGCGAATCATGATTATTAATATATTAAAAGTGAAATAAAGATGTAAAAAGTAGCTTTATTTATTTTTGTTGTATATATATATTTATATTATATTTATATACCATGATATATAGAAAAACAGTTTTTTTTCTCATTAATGCACAAATACACGTGACATGCAGAACATTTGGAGTGAGTAGATTCGATCCCCAAGGACGAGCACTGTTCCCATCTGGCCCGTTTGTCAGTAAATGTTGGCCAGTGGTTACCCCTACTTTCCAGTCGTACCTACATCATTGCTAACACTGTTTATAACACTCGTTATATTTGCGTCGCTTAGAAACTGGTGTATGTAAGTGTCAGACGTGGACTATTTCGAGGACTTGCTGTTGGACTATTAGCAGCTCTCTTTGTTTTGCTTATTGGAAGAGTAGAATGGTTCATCAGGTCTAAACTAACATTCCGTCGATATTCAAGTAACGTTATTTTTTCGTCTGGATTCATTTTCTTGTAGACAATGTAGCTATTAACAAAAGCTATATTTAATAACCCGAAAAATAGGCGATGCCACCACTTCTTAGATCTTCTGTCAACACAATACGCTTGTCGTAGTCGATCTGCTTGATCCACCCCACCCATATATTGATTATAGTCGGAGATAAATTCTGGGCAGTTAACTTTTTCCTTCCTTACCTTTTTCTGAAGACGCTGTACTTGAGTGACATTAGTGCCATGAAAATTCGATAATGCTTACACAATCCGATTATCGCACCATTGGAAATAGCGAATACCTTCAGTGGACACGCGATAATCGAATTCACCTCTTCAAAATTTTATCAGGTGTCATATCTATTGGTAAGCCTTCTCTATTACTTCTTATTGTTCCACATCCCATAGTTTTCTCCTTTTGCAATTCTTCTAGTAACGTAACAGACCTGAAATAATTATCACAATAGATTTTCCTATATTTGCCCCAGTATTTTTCGGTTAGGGATAAAACAACTCTTTCTCCAAGCCCGAAAGTTTTGAATTTTTCTTCACAAATTTCATCTTTACCTTGATATACGCAAAATTGTTTGATATAACCGAAGATGTCAGCAATACACCACAATTTGTATCCCCTTTTTATGGGCTTTTTAGGATTATTTTGCATCAGAGTTGACCTTCCTTTGAAGCGAATCATGCTGTCATCGACCGCCAGCTCTCTACTACCAGCATTCATACTATCAAATTGTTCATTTAGTGAATTTACTAGAGGTCGAATTTTATAAATCTTATCTTCGTTATTTCGTGGAATTAGCAAGTTATCGTTTACATGAAGTAGTGACAATATTTGTCGAAACCTATCACGTGTCATTGTTCTTCTAACCAGATGTACTCCTAAATCTTCTGCAGTGGACCAATAATTTTTATAGCTTGGTAGTACATGGTAGCCCATGAAAAAGTTTATACCGATGAAAGCTAAAAATTCGTTTCTTTTGAGATTCAGTATTTTATTTCTTTGAGTACCTAACAAATTGGATTGATAGATAATATCATCAATAGCCTTATCGCTTACCATTCTCAGAAAATAGTCAGCGGCAGTTTTACAATTTCCGAAATTGTCTTCAACTGAAACTTTCATCAAGGGTATATTGATGCATTCTGGTTTCATTTTCTATCTTTTTCCACCCACGTTCCATTTTCGGTGGTTTAGTTTTTACTGTAGGCACCTTTTTTTCTTCGTTTCTTTTTGACATTTTTCATCGTTTATTTTTTTTATATTTTTTGTCGTCAGTTTTCTTGAACTACTTTGTTCGTCGTCATCATTTTTATAATCATCATCCAATTTATCTTGTTCACTTTCTTCTTCATTTGATTCATTTTCATCGTCTGATAGTGGACAGGCATTGCAACTTGCATACTCGAAATGTTCGTTACTTTCAGCTACTTCTTCAGTGTCACTAGGTTCTTCATCCGTAACAATGTTATTATCAAGCGGTAATTCTTCCAACTCCAGAGCGGCCTTTTGAGTTGCTTGCTCCTTGCTCCTCATCAGAAAGAAAGTATTTTCTCTGCCACGATCTTTCAGTCATGCTAAAATAAAAAATCATTGTTTGCTAGATAGAAAATTTGTTAAAAAAAATTACCTTTGAAATTGTGATCCAAATAGGTACTCTAGTCCTGACGGGATTTCAAAGTCCCATCAAAATTTTCCCTTCTGCAAAACAAGTTTTATTGAATTTGTCCAAACTACGATGTTTACACGAATTTAGAATATCCCTTAGTCACGTTAATCCCAAATACTAACAGTTTGTTTACGTAAATACTTGAATACTAAAATAACAAAATATGCCACCTGTCACAACAATACTACTTCAAGAATCACAGTAAACTGATATTCTTCCTTTTACTTCTAACGCGTTCTGCCACCTATGATTCATTTAGCCGACACAAATATGAGTGACTGCAAACTTTCGCGATAAATTTATTTTGATAGTTTGTCTATTTTCCAATAGATTCCTCTGTCTACATTGAGGGACTTCAGAGTCCCATCAGTACACAAAGGGTTAAGTTAAGATTTCGGTCTAGGTTATGCGCTAACTCCAAAATTTGTTGGTGGCGTTACAGAATTGGCGCATCATAACCAGAATCATTTTGAGAAATCTCAAGTTCAGTTGTTTTTTTGAGCCACTCACTTAACGGGAGGTCATCATCATCGTCATAAAATTCGTCATTTTTTTTTCAGAAATCCTGCATCGCGAAAACAATTTTCTATTGTTTTCTGTGACACATTTTGCCACGCCATGTGAATAAAGTTTACAGCATCGAGAAGGCTGATCCGTTTGTCGTTTTCATTATTGTCATCCATAATCATAATTTTCGCAAGCAGAATCCGTCGATAATTACTTTTCAGACTGTGAATTACACCCTGGTCCACAGGCTGTAATTTGGAGCTAGTGTTAGGTGGCATAAATACCAATCTAATGAAATTTAAGTTTTTAATGTTAGGGTGCGCTGGACAATTGTCTATCAGTAATATAATTTTACGATTTTTTTTCCTTAATTCATCGTCCCATCGTCCAATTCTTTAGTAAAAATATCGAATGTCATCCATACTCTTTGATTAGCATAGTATTTTACAGGCAGTTGATTGTTTCTAAAACAGCGTGGATTCTGGGATTTTCCAATAATCAACAATCTCCTTTTTTCGGTGCCTGTAAAATTTGCTGCAACCAAAACGGTTATTCTTTCTTTAGATAATTTTCTCCCAACGCATCTCTCGCCTTTCAATCTTAATGTACGGTTAGGTGTTAGTTTATAAAATAGGTATAAAGGTAAAAATCGCATATGGAAAAAAGTCAGGTTTACGAAAATATTCAAAACGACCTAAACTTTCCACAACGGTACCTATCAAATCAAATAAAATAAGTTTTGTTGTCAAAATTCCGTTATTAACAAAGCAACCTATAGCTGTCCCAACAATAGACAACTATTTATATCTACATACTCTCTATACATAAGTATGTTTTTATACTTTCCATATTACTACATATTTTATATTGTCTGAATTGTATACCCCGTCCATGGTACAATAAACCTATTTATTTGTATATTATTTTCCTTTCAGATCGATTGGAGAACGCTTTGACATCGCCAAATTAACCCCATAGAGATGCTTTTATAGAGTAATAAGAGCTATAAATCAAGTGTCTACTAGATTTATAGTATGGCCCAATCCCGAACAAAGAACCGAAAATGCAAGAGATTTTTCAAGGTTTGGTGATTTGCCAAATGTAATTGGCGCCATAGATGGCACATATGTTCCAATAAAAGCTCCAAAAAAAAATCCAGAGGTATATGTAAATCGGAAATGTTTTCATGCGATTACTTTGCAAATAATTGCAGACTCTCATTTAAGGATTCTCCACTGGTTTGCAGGGTACCCAAGCTCAGTATCCGATGTTAGAATTTTCAAAAACTCAGACATTTATACTAAGCTTATACAAAATCCCCAAGACTATTTGCAGGAAGAACAGTACATAATTGGTGATAAGGCATACTCTATACTTAAATGGTGTATACCAACATGTATAAATCGTGGAGGATTGATTCCAAGACCAATTAATTTTAATACTGTCCATGCTAAGTTGAGACAATGTGTTGAACGGACATTTGCTCTATTTTATGGAAGAATGCGACGTTTACAACACTTAAATGTGAACAGATTTGATCTATATGCATATGTTATAAAAGCAGCTTGTGTCCTTCACAATATGTGTCTGTTAGTTAGAGAACACAACATTGAAAACTATATTCAAGAAGGCCTCCCTGTAGTTCAGAACAATGATGATTTACAAATGGAAAATAATGTGCTTGTCGTTATTAGAGCATTGGCTGTAGAAGGCAATGCACGCAGAGATGCCTTATCAAGACAATTGCAGCCCTAGCCTAGCATGAATGAATATATTATAATGTTAACAAAAAAATCAAAACTTGAAGTAACGATACTTTTATAGAATTAAAATGATTTTACTTGTAAATTCATGTGTCCTATTATTTTGAATTTCAATAGTTATTTACCTAAAAGTCCAAAAAGGACTTTTCGCACAATTTTCCTATGAACGCTGCAAAGTAGTTAAATACCTACCAGAAAAATAATTCTAATGTAATAATGTGACGATGACTTTCCGCATGCTCATAAGTATTTTTTTTTCTAGAACTTACAAACAAACATAAACATACGTATTTTTTGAATATTTTATTACGAAACTCGAGAAATCCTGTTAACACCTAGGCTAATACTAATTGAGAATACTGGAAAATAAAATTTTTCTAATAAAAAAACTAGGTTGTAGTGTAGCAACCTAACTAAACCAAACTAAATTCTAATATTGCAAAAATTACAAAAAAAAAAAACTAAATGGTTTATTAACCTTTTCGGGTCTTTGGTACAAGATTAGATATAAATAATACAAATGGCACATTTCTGTATAACTTTGTAAAAAACATAAATCTTACTCTTCTGAAAATTAGACAAACAAACTTCTTCTGATGGGAACTTATTATTAGACGACGATGCTATTGCCACCGGTTCTATGTTGTGATCTTTTTTAAAGATTTCATCCATTTCATCAAAATAGGCAAACACTATTTTGGATTCTCCAGTTTTATTCGCAGACATGTTGTCCTTTTTTTGTATACATTGTTTTCAAATACTTGAATTTGTTACGACATTGTTCACAATTGTCAAATTTTGTAGCGATTTCATCGAACTTTTCCATTTTCTTGTCGCGATTCCGATACATCTGCCTCATACAGATGAATCAAATCCATCACCTCATTATCAGACCACTCTCTTTAATTTTTTATTAGTACTCATTTTGATGAAAATATCCAAGAATAAACATATAAACAAATACGCCATCGCCGCGCATGTCTCCGATATTAGAGGAATCTTCCAATACGGACTGAAGACTGGAGACCTAGTCGGGAGAGCTGGAATGTGCGTGTCCACTTGTGATTTGAGAACTCTCTGATAGATCTCGACCCTTGCCTCCGATACTGCTCTCAGGGCCATGTCCATCTGCCAGTTGAGTCTCATGAGACTGTTTTGTCTCAGGTGGACCCTTACCTTAAGATGACGACATAGCGTTCTGAAATTAAATATACATAGGTTTTCCTATAAGTTTATTCTTCATAAATGCTCAAACATTCTTGATTAGATATGCAACAGCTGATTGCGATTATGATCATTTTCCTTTTGCAGAATCCATAATGTCATCGCCAAACCACTTCTTTGCCGACGGTAATAAACTCTTTTTATAAATTTTGGTCATTCCTTGTGCGTTTAAATTCGATGAAAAGATCTACAGTTCAACGAAGGTATGTGAACTACAACAACCCCAACCGGGAATTTTTATTGGATGCTTTACAGTTCGTTGCAACATTGGTTTTCTCTGAATTGTCCATGCTTTTCGCGGGGGCTAGATGCCAAAAACGATTATTCATCCGAGAAGATGATATCCTGCCAATCGTGTGCCACATTTTCGTGCACCCATAGTAGACGCTTTTCGATGTGCTGTTGCTTTAAAAAAGGTTCCACCTTTACACTTCGCCACTCAATCTTATCGACGACGAATAGTTGTTGTACTAGCACTAATATGCCTTTTAGCTAAACGTTGTTGGCCTTGTTTTAAGGTTATTGCTGGATTTTTTAAAATAAATTTATTATTACATTGTCTGTGCGATTAAGGGTGGCTTTAACAATACGAACTTCAGCATGGTAGGTAAGTTCACTTCTAAATTTCTTAGAACCAAATAAAATTACTTCAGTTTTACTGGCATTTAAAAGAAGCGAATGCTGTTTAGATATAGAAATCAGGTGCTGTATATCTGAATTTCATTTAAAACATGCATATCCGAGTTGATCCGGCGGGGAAAGAATAATATAGTTGAGTGTCATCGGCGTAAAAATGGCAATCACATAATTGCAAATAATTAATGAATGTAGAAGTGGAAATGAAATACAGTAACGGCCCTAACACCGAATCCTGCGGTATACCACATCTGATAGGAGAAAAGGTAGACTGTTGGTCATATACAGCAATACATCTACTCCTGACGCCAGGTAATTGTACAACACGTGTTTAGCTCCCGGCCCGAAACCAATGTGAGAGAGAATCGCGGACATTAACTTATAATTTAGTGTGTCAAAAGCTTTAGAATCTAGTAAACACATTATAGTTAGTTTACCCACATCAGAGTTCTTGATGATATCATCTACTATGTTTAGTACTGCAACTAAATTGTTTTCTGAAACCCAACTAAACAATTGGTAGAACTTCATTGATCATTATATAGTCTTTTAGCTGAATCTCAATTACGTTTTATTACCCCTTTTACTCGTTTCCCGAGTTTACCGTAAAATGAAATATGATAACCCCGAAATAGGTATTTCAATTTTTTAAGAAGAGCGAAGATACGCCCGCCTACCGAGGTAATCAAACACACACCGTGATAATAATGACCGTACAGAATATTTAAGCGTAACGGGATGGTTAGAACAAATTCGGTGATCCAGTGCGTGGCTCTCTGAACTAGCTAGCCGGGAGGGTTGGTTCGGAGAAAACCTACAGATGGTACTTTTATAAGGGGCGCCAGGACTTCCAATTTTCCACGCAAAGAGTTAATCTTTGAAGCTGTGCCTACACTACAAATGACAAGTATTCCGAAAACGCTAAATACTTACGGTATGATCTTACTCGTTGTATACAATACTTACGACAAATATGCTTTCTCGATCTTACTTATAAAGTTGGAAAATAAATACTTGACTACACCAAGAAGGAACTATTTGAAATCAGAACGTCATTTTGATTTGACATAACAGGTATATTAAAATAATAGATACACACGGTTAGGAACGACAATGCATTCGTGACATAAATCTTATGAGCTAAGGATTCGAAAACGATGTTGCAACGATCGGGAATTTTGAGTTACTTACTATCTAAATACAATGTTTACGATACCTTAACTAACTTAATTATAATCCGGGGTGGTCCTACGGTGAGTTGCTTCTAGTGTTTCGAGTAAATCCTCCTTACTGGAGACGATATGTAATCCAATTACAAATCACTATCGGTAAAAGGCCCTGAATCACTCGCGCACTACGACGAAAATTACCATTTACGAGACGAAATGACTTCACACACGAAAAGTGACCTAAATACCGAACACTACCGGAATTAACACCGACGCGAATCTTAACCGTATCTCCTTCGTAAGGTACCCCAAATCACACACATACTAATCTGGATGCACCAATTTCTCGCCCCAGCGTGATTGGAAGGGGAGATGTGGTGTCCAATAATTTGTTCGCCTTATGTCATCGTGATTCCTATTGGTGGTTGAAGTATCCGTAAACAACTGCAGGTGCATGAACAAAAAATTATGCGAACCAGCCGAAATAGCAATTCGCACGCTATTTTAATACAAGGAAAATACTGTGCATTCAAATTGAACAACAAGGTTTACATAGAATTAAAGTATATTGAAAACAGTTTGACTACAAGGTTTGCAAAGTTAATGAAAAGACACATACAATATTTCTTACAGAATTTCTTTATGAGGTTAAACAGTAAATACAGAACTGAATGTTTGATGTGAAGCGTTACTATATTCTTTGAAACTAATAAATAAAGATCTATCTATATACATTCAAGGTATACATTTGTACAAAGAGGTTATTTAGTTCGTGCAGATGTTACCTAAACCTTGAAACTATTAATTATTTTATGTGTTCGAATGCATTGCGTAGCTATTAAATATTTCTTAGGCAATGGAATTACCATAGACAATTTCATTGGAAATTTATTAGTTTCAAAACACGTGTTAATAAGACAAGTTAAGTATGGCAGGATGTGTGGACAGCATAATTGTATGAATCTAATGTTAAGGCCATCTACACCAGCTGTGGTGTAGGTGCTCTATGGTTTTTATAATCAATCCTTATATATAAGTATACAGGTGTCTCACGAGGAACTGCATCGATCGATATATGGAAGAGTGTACATTGGAAAATTCTGAAAATGTTGCAGTATACTAATGTCGACATGCGCTATTAAACTAAAATATTTATAATAACCTGACGCATACGCTTATACCGGAAGTGGCTGTCAACTTTGTTATTTTAAATGGAACACTCTATATATTATAAAATTTTTCAATTTCTCGTTGAATTTTGAAGTAAATTTAATAAAACAACTATGTTGTTATTATCAACCATGTTTGAAATATTTGCATTTTTTAAAATTTGTGACAGATGGAGAAATGCATTTGAACTTCCTACCTGTAAAGGTATTTAATTTGGAAAATTGAAAATTTGTAGAACTATTGACCGTATAGAATAGAGTTCCAAAGCGAATAAATTTTTCGAAAACGTTATACAGCATATCCGAAAATTATGGTTAATTTCCAAATGCAAAAGTGTCAAAACTTATTTTTTTTTAATGCAACTACCTATTTTCTCTCTTTCTCATCAAACTGCATTACGCATCTAAAATCGATACTTCTTAAGATAATTAATAAAATATGTATGCTCTAAGAAGAATGTAGCTTTGGTAGTTTTCTAAGATGTCATCCTGCTTTGGTATATCTAAGTATACGAACGAAGATTATTTAAATTTGTTTATTATTTATGTTGAATGTAATCAAGAAAATGTGATACCTTTGCCGTTCGACATCCTCAAACGCAGAAGCCGTCATCAAACACAGTTAAAGGCATAATACAGAATTTTAAAAACTTTGGATCGGTCAAGGCCAAAATTCAAAAACAAACCTACATATTGTTTTAAATGGTAAAACATGAACTTATTTAGAATACGTCATAGTATCAGCATAATACAGCATATTTAAATTAAGAAACGTAAAATTCATTTTAACAAATGTTCAACGTTACGTCCTTGAACTTCCAGGCACTTTACACATCTCCGAATTAGTTCTTCATGGGTAGCCTTTCTAATTGATTCATTGCTCAGACTATACAATCGTCCTTGGTAGTTAGTGGCGTATGATATACTTGATGCTTTATTGTGCATCATACAAAGAAATCCAGAACCGATAAATCATGGGAACCAAGTGGCCATAAAAAAGGTCCATTATTAGCTATCCACCGATGAGAAAATATCTCTTGCAAAAAATGTCTAGCCAGCTAGAGGAGGTGCGCCGTCATGTTGGTAAAAGATTTGTCTATGTTCGGCCAGCGGTAAATTTTCTAGATACGCATTTTCAAAATCTTGTAAAATTTTATAATAACCTTCACCCACAAAGAAACAATCGTGTATATCTTATGATTAAAATACATATTGATGTTTACCGTTTAAATTTTCTTCATAAAAATGCAAGGCCACTACACCATCATTTCTTACTACGCAAAAAACGTTGAATTGTCTGCATTCCTGGAAGTTTTGCATTCTAACTACGCGTGGATTCGAATCGCTCCAGTAATGAGACGGTTATCTACACCATTTTTTTGTAAATTTGGCTTCGTCTGTTGTGTGTAATGTTGCCCAAAAATAATGGATTCTCTTGAGACTCTTGTTAAAATAAATTCACAAAAACTCACTTTTCGTGGGAAATCAATATCTTTGAGGTGTTAAACCACGGAAAACAGGTATGGGCGAAACTTTTGTTTGCGCAGTATTCTGTGTATTGAGCACCTAGATAGTCCTGATTCCAGTGCGGCTTGTCTTAAAGATATTGTTGGATGTTGTCAAGTATCCCAAAATGTCGATTTCCATCTTTGCATTGTTAACAATAGGTTTATGTTTTTGAATTTTGGCCTTGCCCGATCCGAAGTTTTTAAAATTCTGTATTATGCGTTTAACTGTGTTTGGTGACGGCTTCTGCTTTTGAGGATATCGCATGTTCTTGATATCACTTTATTATATTCACCATAAATAATAAACAAATTTAAATAATTTTCGTTCGTATAATTTAAACGTGTCGGCATTGTTTATAATTGGAAACTAACAATGAATGACATTTTATCAGTGCTGGATCAGGGTCGGATTTAGCCTTTAAACCTCTCCGTGCAAAAGTGAAAAATTGCCTCCCCCGTCCCTCTCCCCCAGAATGAATTCTAAAAAAGGTATATGGTATTTTTAACATTTTTTATTAGCAAACAAAAAAATAATAACTTTTCAAAGTTCGTTAAAAATACATTAATATTAGTACCTACAGTGATACAATAAATAATTTACACGATTTGCTTTTTAGGAACTTTCAGTTTGAGTTACTGAGTTCGTACTCCCAATGCCCAATACAGCGAGGTCTGACAATCTTGTTTGATTTCTTGTTGTCCGCAAATAATTCTTGATTATTCTTAGCTTAGAGAAACTACGTTCCCCGGATGCAACACTTATTGGAAGAGTTAATAAAATTCTCAGAGCAATGTTTAAGTTTGGAGTGGTCTTTTTCTCTGAGACGGTCGTCTACTTCAATAAATCGTAGTAGGGAGCTGCATGTCTCTAATCTTCCTCTGTTAACCATATCTTCCGTCCATGTACAAAAAAGGCGTTTTCAATGCTTTTCGTAATGATGTGTACTCCGAAGTTATAAAACCACATTTGTCTAAGATAGAATGCTTTTGATGTGGTCAGCTTCGGAAGTGGCATTGTATGTTGAAGGTCTATTGTAATATACACTATGTGATCTGATGCCTTGGATTTCTCTTTATCTACTTTAAGTGCTTCAATTGCAGCATGATAGTTATCTTTATGTTCGTCGTTTGACTCGCCAGCATCACATCTGCTACATGTGTCGCTCTTTGGATGCCCAAATGACGAATTGAACTCTGTCACAAAAAGTTTCGAGTACGAACTCTTCTTTATTTTACATTTTTCAGGAAGCTTCTGTTGATCACATTCCTCAAGATACAGCTGCTACATTTTACTTAGGTTCAGTAGCGGCGAGAGGTACTTTTTATGTGGATTCCTGTTTCTAGAGTAGTGTGACTCCTCTACAGAGAACTGTTGTATATGGTCTACCACACACTGCTTAACCTCTTGGTCAATCCTATGGGGCCTATTAGAGTGCTTTCCCCTACAATCTGGCGGAGGTGCAGACACAACACTCTGTAAGCGATTTTTAATAATATCGATTTTTTTCGACCAATTTGATACAAAGCGTCCAAAGCTTCTTTGCACACTTGTTCAGTGACACCATTTCGTGTTACGCTATATGTATATGACGAACTTTTATGTTTTGTAGAACCTTTTCGCTCTCTTTCCGCGGATTTCTTAACAATGCTTTTGAATAGTAGAGTATGCTTTGCGTTTACATCAAGTTTGTACTATTCCTGGAGAAATACTATTCTATCCTCTTTTCCAAAGCGGGAGCTGCACTGAAGCCTGCATTTTTCTCGACAGAGAATACCTTGGTTCCTTTTTTGGAATAAGGTTATTTTTGTAAGATACATAAGCTTCACCTCGCTCTCTAGCTAGAGCTGCCGATCGTTTTTTCCATGTGTCCCGGTCGCGTTTTATCTTTTTTGATTTATTTTCTCTCAGAGAAAGTGCTTACGCTTTATTTTTAGATTAAACTGAGGGTCACCAGGCTGATCAATATCTATTTTTGAGTTTTCAGACTGTTCATTTCCACCTATGTCATTCTGAAGTTCCTGTTCATTTGTTCCGGAGTTTTCACAATGTTCGTTTACATCTATATTATGCTGAAGTTCCTGTTCGCTTGTTTCAGAAGAGTTGCTTTCTTCAATATCTGGAACATATTTTTCATTACTGTCATCTGAAAAGTCTGGTTCTGAGAAGTCCGATGAGTTTCCATAAGTATATGATACGATTCTCTTATCTCTGGTGCTGCCTTTCTGATTCTCTGGTGGCACGTCGCTGGGTCCAGGAGTCGCACTTTTTTGTTCCACGTTCCTGTTCCTGGGTGCAGCAGTCACACTGTATTGGGTCACCTTAATGTTTTCGGCATTAGAATAATCAATATGTGTTCCACCGGAACCACCAGATTTATCCTGTTGCGAAGTATTTGATGGCAGAATGTCTGATGAATGAAAATAAGTCTGTAGTTTTCATACTGTATTTTGCAGAATTACACTATCACTGGTGTTCACAGTATAGTAGGTAATAAGTTTGTCAATAATAGCATCAAACAATAATAGATTATAAAGGTAGTATGCAATAAAAGGTCCAAATTCTCACAAATGCATCAGTAATAGATTAATCTACCCTGGATTTGAAAAAATATCATCTGACATTTTGAGGTTAGAATCATAATTATTGCCATCCGATAAACAATTTGTAGATTTCCTTTGTTCCAGCACTAACTCCAACATTCGTTTACCCCTGGAGCACATTTTTATTCACACTTACACGACTTAATCACAAAAAAATACAACAGAAGCGAGCGTAGATTAAAATGTGTCAAACAAAATTGACTTGTAACTGACATGAAAGAAGGGGTTGTGTTCACTACATAACACTTTCATCCATCCAGTCAAATTTACAAATGCGATTATTATTGTGGTGTTCTATCCCCAAATTTGAAAATAGTGCAACATAACCCCTTCATCCATGTTTGATCTTGTATGTCTGAGAATTTCAGAGATTCTCGATTGTGCTATGAGAACGATGGGTACATAACACCTTCATTCATGCAAAAAATTCTGATTTTTAAGGTTTGTAACATAACACTTTGATCCACTCATGTGTGTAATGATGTGTAATAGCAACCTCCAAAAGATTCTCGATATGGGTCCGCAGTTCACGAGGAAGGTTTATTGTTAGTCTTTGCCCTTATAGAATTCATTTTCTCATTTCTTCGTAAAACAATTTCGTCGATCATGCCATCACCAATTACTGTATTCCAATCTCTGCTTTAGAAGGTTTATTTCTTAAATTTCTGCTGACTATAGTCAACCTTGGTAAACTTCTAATGATATTATGCGCTCTGGTTCTAGTATTTCTGGTTGGTTCAGTCGACGTCCACTGAAAGCCAGTTTTGTCACAGTATGTGACTTCGTCGGATACTGTTTGTCATTCGTTAAAAGCAGCTTCGATATCCATTCGTGTAGCATCATTGCTAGGTTTTATAATCAGGAAATCATCATCTGACTTTGATTCATCATCCGTTGAATCAATACTATCCTCTTGGTCAGAAACATCTATTACTTCTTCAGATTCTTCATCCAGTAAGTATGATCTCGTTTCGTCAGCCAGCAACATCTCGTGTAACTGATTTTCACAATCTGAATCATTTAAATTTATACGGGGAACATGTCTATTAGGACCTGGTTTATCCATAGCTGCTAAAAACAAAATTATTCTGTAACAGATATGTGTAGTATAAGTTACATATAAACTCACTTTTCTGTATGATGTACACAATTAGAAGCACTAGTCTATAGGGCCTCTTACTTACTAACCGTAATTCGTAACAACTAATCTCACAGACCTCCACCTTTTTAAATGGAGTACTACCACTCACCTCACACAGCACAATGACAATTCAAACTGTACTACAAACGCCTATGGTTTATTGGTAGAAAGATATATGAGCGCATACGCTCATCCTGTTTCGCTATGAACCTTATAAATTTAGCGTTGGTCTACTGGACCTATGTTTCGGGTTAAGGGTTAAAATAAGCAACAACCTTTTTTGATGTATTTACAATTGCTTTTAGTTCCGCGAGTGTATTGTTGCCTTCCAAAGCATCCTGCATAACTAAATTTGAATTGTGACAGGCACAGGAAAGTCTGGTATATGGACGAAATGCTAGTACGACATTTGAGCCATTGTCAGTAACAATTATTCCTTTAGAAAGTTTGTCTTCAGCAGTTACGGTTTGATCCATATCGGTTTCTGTTTCTATATATTCTTTCATGATATCTAAGGTAAACTTTTGCATATTGCTGCTAGTTTTTTATCAAGAAATCACGTGTCCCCAGCATATACTTTTTTAACTCCATAGAATCATTTAACAAATGAGAAGACAGTGTTAAAAAACTGCGTTGTGTATACTTGTCTGTCCACAAATCAGTTGTAAATAATATTTCATTATTTTTTAAAATCGTTTGTAACTTGCATTTTATTTTATGATATTCCTCGGGCAGATAGATTCTTGTTAGTACTATTACTATTACTCTTCAAAAGGCTAAGATGTCTTTAATATTTTGTCTACCGTAATCAGCTCCCACATTTACTAATTCTTGTGCAAATTCCAAGAACCCTTTACCTAAAAAGAAACGCTTTATTAAAAATACCGATAGAAATATAACACAAATAGCTTACTCAGCTAATCATCTGTAATGCTTAATGGTCGTAGATCTCTCCAAATGTTTTCCAGGAAACGGTCGTAACATATATTGTGAAAGACCAAATGCTTCGTCACCAACAAACGAATAGTTCAACGGACCAGAGGTAGACGAAATTGGCTTTGGTGGCGGAATATTTAGTGAACCTTCTTGTATTTTTTTAAATAGTACACTTTCTTTATACACAGTTGAATGTAAACATATAATTTGCATCACATACTGCAAGTAATATCATGGAGAAAAAGTTCTTATAATTATAATATAAGGATCCGCTATCCAAAGGTTGAATTATCCTGATATGCTTCCCATCTATTGCTCCTAAGCAATTGGGAAAATTTGTATATTTTTCAAATCCATCAGCTGTATCTGTTCATGTTTCCTCAGAGAGCTATGCCAAGCAAACATCCTTCAACTGATTCTAAACAATTTGACACGTTTCTTTAATAATTTTTCTGGCAGTACTTGAACCACAATGGTAAACAAATTCGAAGTCGCCGAATGTATATCCAGTTGAAAGATATCTGAAGAAATATACTTTATTAAAAAAGCGATTTTAAGAAATTAACAGGTAGGGGAGGGTGGTACACAATGGAACGAAAAACGCATATTTATTGAAAAAAAGGCTACTTTCTATAAGCAAGTGAAAATATCAGCGTTAGTAGGTTAAGTAATATTCAAACTACCATAAAACACGAAAGCAAACTTTAATGTTTGAAAATATAAAAAATATACATCATTAAAAAAAATGCTACATCTGTTCCACTGTGTACTTCATGTGGTACACAGTGGGACAGTATCGTGTTTACAGTGGAACAGGTTTTTTTAATCACTAAAGGAACAGCACATCTGCAATACAACACAAATTTAATTGTACATAAGAAACACTTCTACATTAAACAAATCTAGAGCTTAGCGAACATCAAGCGACCCAAAATTGATATTAAATCTAAAATAGCTACTAAATCGTTTGTTTTCTGCAGCAACCAGTGGTTGTGGTAACACGTATTTAATGTCAGATTGTTTAACTAGCGAAATGTCAGGAACTTGTGGAAATAAAAAAGAACATCCATCTAATTTTTTGATTTGCGGAGAAAAGACACCTCGTAATCTCGATTTTCATCCAAATCTACAACGATCTTTCCCACGTAATAAATATTCTTTGGGAATTGAACAAGTACAAAATCATTTTTGTTGGCCTCATTACTGAAATCGAAATTGTCTATATCAGATAACTCATCCGCAGAACTTTCCTCATATTGAAGGTCATCATCTTCAACATCGGTTGAATCATTGTCTTCTACAACTGTTGTCTTCTTTGTTTTAGGCTTTCTGGAAAGTTGACTTGAAAGTTTTGGAACCTTTGATTTTTCTAGCTTCTGTCGCTTAAGCAACTCCTTTTCGAGCAAAACATTTTTCTCTGGAGTATCGGTGATAATGGAGCTTTTGCCTCGGGTTCTAGGTTTTCTAGTCACTTTTCCACGTTGAGCTTTAGGAAATCCACGAATTTGTTCTGGAGTTATGAAATCCGATTTAATATTTTCCTTATCGTCGCTTCTTGTATGAATCACTGCTTCTTCATGTTCTAATGTTGCTGGAGGTGGTGTAACAAGGCCTTCATGAAAGTCCATTTCTGCACTAAAATGGGCAGCTGTCGCATTTATAGCTTGAGTTTCAGCCAAATTCTCGCTATCGTTATTGTTTAAGATGCGGTTAGTTACCTCGGAAGTTAAATAATCCTCTTCGTCAAAAACTGTGTCATCAAATGGATGGATTCCAGTTTTCCTAAACCCAGAAATAATATTTATAGGAGTAAATGACTTTGCATGTGCCTCCCCTACACATTCGGCAATATTGTAAATGGTCAATGGAATACCGGGATGCCTAAGCAACCAAGACTCACAAGATGCATTGTAGAAAGCCTTAAACGGGCCAAAAACTGAGACATCAAGAGGTTGCATCTTATTACTGCAATGAGGGGGCAGTGTTATTATACTCACTCCTGCTACGCGAGCTTTCTCTATCACATTAATTGAAATGTGGCTCTCATGGTTGTCATAAATTAATAGGGTTGGGTGCTCTCGGCTGCTGTTCGTGTGTTTAATGAAATGATCGATAACGTGAGAAAATAATTCTGAGTTCATCCAGCCGGAACTGTTGGCCAATCCTAAAGTGCCTGGTGGCGCCCCATTCAACATATGGGGCTTAAATTTTTTTCGGGGAAATACCATAACGGGAGGTAAAAACGACCCAAGAGCACAAATTATGGCGCACGTAGTAACCAGCTGCCCCCTTTCTCCACTAGTACAACTGCTGACCTGTTTTACTCCTTTTTGACACACAATTTTTTTTGGGCAGTGCACTGTAGTTGTACTAGTTTCATCAAGGTTGTAAATGCGCGATCCATCTGCGATGCTTGGAACGCGTATTAAGACATCCTTAAGATTTCTAAAGAAAACATCCACATTGTGTTTATTAAATGATGTGAGCCTGCTCAAGCTACATGCCTCAGGTTGCCGCAAGCTTAGGTTTTGTCTCCTCTTCATGAATGCTCTTAACCAATCAACTCCTGCAGCCTGGAATTTATTCCAAGATTGTGGTATCTTTTTGTTATTTCTAACAGCACATTCATATGCCAATTTTCTGACATTTAATGTTGTTAGACCGTAGGCCATTTTACCACACGTGATAATATATTCCGCTAAAAGAGTCTCTTCCTCATCAGTAAAAATACGATTCACCGCATAGTTCGGCTCCATTCTAATTTCCTCATAGGCATTTTCTTGCTTTTTCTTGACGTATCTATGTAGAGTTGTTACTTTGACATTAAAACGCTCTGCTGCTACACGGATACTGTTCCCTTCTTCTATTACTGCTTTAACTGCTTCATTCATAGTTTCCTTGCTTATGCTGCCAATTTTCCTTTCCTTTTGTTTCCTAGGCATCTGAAACAGTATAATTATCCAATAAGATGCTATATTTTCACTGCTACTCCCAGAGAATATTATTCTGGTACACAGTGGAACGCGTTCCACTGTGTACCACATGCAGTTGTTCCACTGTGCACTAGACGTGACTTTTTCAATGTTAGGTGTATAATCAATGAATAAACTAAAGTAGGGTTATATTTTGCTTGATAATACTGTACTAAATTATGGTAATTCCAATGGAAAAAACAAATTATATTTTACAATACTATTAACTACAGTAATAAATAGAAACAATACTAATAAAATTTTACATCTTACCTTCAAAACCAGTTGTTGTTTGATAAAAACGTAACACTACTTACGACACAACTAACTTTCGTATCACAATTATATCTCCTACTACCAACATTGCCCACACAAAATTCACGGTGTTTACCGCCTTATTTGAAATTATAATTCATCTGTCCCACTGTGTACTGTGTTCCACTGTGTACCACCCTCCCCTACTCTTTTATTTCAGCTGCTTTACTACAACGAAAATGGAAAAGCCTTCGCGACTCCTATTCGAGAGAACGAAATAAAAAAGGACTCTCAAGAGTGGTTCTGGAGCATCAGGTCGAAAAGAATATATATATTTTCAGCAACTTTCATTTCTTTCCGTTTTAGCCGAAACGAAACCAGATCCTCAAGAGGAAGATATGACATCCGTAACGACTCCTGTTGCAGAACCAAATAACAAAAAAAAAACATGTAAAAAAGTTTTGTCTGTTGAAAAAGCAGAATTTGAAGTACTCAACAACATCAGCAGAAACATTTCTCACCCAGACGGCAATAATTCTGATCGAAACTTTTTGTTATCACTTGTAGCAGATTTTAACACAATACCTGATGAATTTAAGCTCGATCTGAAGACAGATATGCTGGTCCTTGTAAAAAAATATAAAAGTCTACAAAACCAACAATCTCGCTATCAAAGTCAGTCACAATACGGATATTATAATCATTCGCCTATACCAGTTCGCATATCCAGTTCCTTCACATAACTATACTAATCTAACTACTACCTCTGCTCTTGGATCTCTACGAGAGTACAACACTCAGAGAGAGCTGTTTACACCGGATTCTTCGACTAATGACAACAGCAATTCAGCTTGTATTGCACTGTCGACTCCATCACCAGCATCCGTATATTCATCCTATGATAATTCCATAATAGAGGATATGTTTTGTGATAGTCAAATTTAGAAATAAAAATATGAAATGCTATGCTTTGTTTGTCTTTTTCTCTAATCGATATACTTTTTATATTATGTACCTTACGTCAAAATAATATTCATTTGGTTTTCATAAATTAGTTAACTATGCTAGATAGTGACACACACACACACACAGTAAATTCTATAGACTCCAAGACAAACGCTAGAGAAATTTAAATGTCTAAAATTTATTACTTACCTCAATGTAATAGCCAACCTTTCCTTAGCGGTAATACTTTTTCTCATTCGGGTATCGTGATGAGTCAAGTAATTTTCTAGCAAAAGTAATAATTCGTTGAACGATGCTAGGCTGACGGATCTTGCGTGTCATAAGATGGTATATAGTGCTGATAATTGGTAGTTTGGTCGCTAATATCAATAGAAGTTGCACTTGGCCCGGCCATTGTTTCTTCCAACCCTGATCCTAAACCTCATTTTTTCTTTCACATTCAATGCTCGGACATGAGGTAATATGCTGTTGAAAAAAGCAACATCTTCATCAGTTTCTTTATCTTTTCTGGTCAACCTGTCATGTTCTTTTTGCCTTAAATACTCCAATTTTTCGTGTTCAGCTTTTAATAGAGCTTCGCGAATAGACTGTTCCTTCTTCTTCCGTTTACTAGATGATGTTACGTCTTGTATAATTGAAGTAGGAGAATTAGCGGATAATCGAGAATTTAGAGACGGACTTGGTATAGGTACTTGGGACTGTGCGTCGTCTTCCACAAGATCAGGGGTTGAACCAGATTCACTATATTCAGCTTCATTGTCATCAATAATACTTCCGAGGTTTCCAGTTATTTCACGTAGAGTATATTGATCTTTCAGAAATAATAAGGTTTCAAAGTAAGGCCAATCATTTTTATCAATATCACCAGCTTCATCGCCTGATCTTTTTGCAGGCAAAGCTGCATATTCCTTACTGAAAGTTTCCCTTAATCTTTTCCATTGTCCTTTAGCAAGAGGCACTGTAAGGAAGAAACACTAAGTAGTAAATTTTAATTCCAGATATTTATCAACGGGTATGTCATTCAAAGTTTGGCTTATTCATTTCGCATGGGAAAAAGTACAGTCAGTACTTGTAGTACCTGTCAACGCAACGCGGAAAAGAACATAAATTCCTCGATTTTGTTCTTTAGTTGAACGTTTACATTTAGTTACACGTTTACGTTTACACGTTTTTTGATAAATCGCTAATTCTTGAAGCAACAGTGTTTCTTGAGAGTGGTATTTTTTGTATTATTGGGTTTTGATGTGGAAATAAAACTTGGCTTACTGTTAACATACATTCCTTGATAAAATCACCATCACTGAAAGGTTTCGATCTTTTGGCGATTTCTTATGCAATAATTAGGCTTGATTTCAATACTTCTTCACTTTCAGTTTTGGCTTTTGTAAACATCGACTGTTGTCCTAGTTTTGATTTAAACAAGGATCCCTTTTCCATTCCTATTTTATCAGTGTAGCAATCAAATTTAGCCTTATGATTCGTATCGTAGTGTCTCTTCACATTAAATTCCTTACAAGAAACAATTGTTTGATTACAAATCAAACAAAGTAGTTTACCGTTAAAGTCCATAAAAAATATTCGAATTCCCAGACTGGAAAACTCTGCACTCACTATCGATTTTACGTTTTCTAGACATGTTAGGTTAGGTTGTACTTGTACTGACGCCGTTGTTGAACTACTGCAAAATTGCCAGCAACCCTGGTAGTTATAATAAAGTATAGATGAGATTACAGTTGAGGAAAAACTATTTTCGTTTCAGGTAAACTACCTTTTCCGTGGATAGTATGCCAAAGTGTTACTTAAAAAAGTTGTTCAGAATGAAAAGTTATGTACTTGTACAAATTTTTAGAATTATCGGCCAACTTTGATAAAATCCATTGTTTGTCAATTTCATTTCAGGCAAAGTACTTTTTCCGTTCACGTTATGTATAATTTGTTCCATCTAGTGACATAACTGATCAAAATTACTAAATTTAAAAAAAGTGACAAGTATTAAGTAAAGCACTAAATCTATCCAATGATCACTTTAACCCACTGAACACCAAACAAGTTTTAACTAAAACACCGACGCGTTTCAACAGCAATGCTGTCATTATCAAGGCGATAATAAAACTAAATTAAAATAAAATCTACAAAAACAGGTAACCTAAATGTTATGCACGGTCAATCCGATACGCATCATTAATTTCCGATTAACGAAAACAATGACGAATACGGTATAGGTCCATTGTCACAGTTCATTACACATGACTTATTTTTATATATTTCTAAACTTTCGAAAACATTTAGAAACTTACAATTGTTTATTTGTCTAATTAATTTAACATTCGTATGATCGATGTTGTGATCTGTTTCAAAAATGTGTTGGGCAACGCTCGATTTCTCAATTCTATTAAATCTAAGATGAGCCATATGCTCTTTGAATCTAGTTGAGACTGCTCTCCTGGTTTGCCCAATATATTTTTGATTACAATCTTTACAATTGATTTCGTAAATACCTGACTTTTCTAGAGGTTGTATTTTATCTTTAGGGTTACCGATGAGACTTCGTAAAGTAGTCCCAGAACTGTAAACTATTCTGAGATCTAGCTCTTTGAAGATTTTACTCAAACCTTTAGTGATAAAGGGAGCGTAAGGGAGGGTCACAACGGGTGAAGCTTTAACATCCTCTCGAAAAGTCGTAGATTCTTTCACAGTTTTCTTATAATTAAACTTCCTAATTAACTTATAGATATGCTGAGGCTGCAAACCATTACACTTGGCCGCATCTTTTATAATTTTAAGCTCTTTCTCATACCTCGCCTTGTTCAAGGGAAAAGTGAGAAGTCTGTGGACCAAAAAATTCAGGCTTGCCATTTTGTGTTGAACACAAATATCATCCACATACCTCAACCAAACCCTAGGAAAGTATTCGCTCTCAGATTCTAAGTCCTTTTCAAAACGGCTCATGAAAAGGTTAGCCAAAAAGGGCGACAAGGAGTTACCCATTGCCGTTCCTTCCAGCTGTTCATAAAAACCCCCGTTGAATTGAAAAATGTTCTGTTTCATACAGATGTCAGTTAAGAGAATATATTCCTGGACACATTGTTGACTCAAACTATTTTGACGCAACAAGTCCTCGAGGTATGTCAAGGTGTCTGGAATCGGTACACTAGGAAAGAGGGAACTAACATCAAATGAAATCAATATTTCACCCTCCAGCAACTGAATATTTTGAATTTCTTTAATAAATTCTAACGAATTTTTTTTTGTGTGTGTTCTACTTCTGCACCAAGAGATCCAGTGAACCCCTTTGGAGAGTGTGAAATAAAGCGAAATGGCTTTCCCCGGATGGACCTAACTATACTTGTAAACTCCCTTATTTTGCATTTTAGGAAGAAGTCATTCTTCATAAAAAGTTTTGCTTCATCTAGCAGGTTTTCAACCACTACCAAAATTTCGGAAGAACATAAAGGGTGGATACAATTTATTAAAGAATTGTTACAATGCACAAAAACACAGAAAACTTATTCTGCGTGTTGTCCTCCTACTGTTACACATTTTTCAACAAGAGCTCTAAACTTTTCGAACACCAAGTGAATGGTATCTCCATCTATGCCCGCTATAGCTTGTGTAATCTTCTGTTTTAAAAGATTTTCATCATCCTGCAAATCATACGCGTAGACTTTCTGCTTAAGATACCCCATAAAAAGAAGTCTAATGAGATTAACGGTTCCGTTGAGAAAATAAGGACCAACAATATTACCGTACATTACCGCACCCAAACATTGACTTTTTTGTATCGCTGGCTATTTGTTATTATTCGAAAATTTGGATTTTCTTTCGACCAATAGGGTAGGGTGGGGCAGATTTGTACACTTTTTTTAGTGTTAAAATTTTTACAGAATTTTACACCCTATCCTACCTACAATTTTGGCTGCTAACGATTCCATTTGTTGTGAAAGTTGCTTCGTCCGAGAAAACAATGTTTCTGTAAAAAAATCTGTCCATCATAATCCGTGCATCAACAAAGAACATTCTAAGCGAAGCTCATTATCGCCTCTTTCAAGTTTATGTAGTCTCACCGGTATCTAAGGATAAATTTTATTTTCTGATAGAATCATTTGTAAGTGGCTTTTACTAATAGAAAGATCTCTTTCCTTTTGTCGTAACGATTTATTCAGGCTAGTTCCTGCATAATCAAGAACAATCAATGTAGCGGCATCATTTTGGTCATTATTGTGCTTTCGCTTTTTCAAATCACAAACACAATTTACAGCAACGTGTACTCCCGGATATTTCCTATTAAAAAGTTCAATTGCATAGCGATGTGATACTTCACCAATACCGTAGCACTTCACTAAATAAATTATTTGCTCTACAGACAACATAATGCAAACATTGACTAACAATTAGTTGACGTGAAATCTATCATTTGAGTAAATTGTCAGTTGCATTTGTTTTCCTTAGATTACTGCGATAATCCCATTAGCAAAATTTATACTTACTACAGCGGCGGTTGCTGCGTGTCACTTTTCGGGGCGCAGAAGTTAGCGGCACATTGGCTACCTATGCAAAAAGGCGGATCCTCGCTCGTACATTCGGTACGACTAAGTCATACCGAGTGTACGTAGAAAGCGGATGTCGCTGAAGTACATAAAACTATGTAACGTAAAATTACTTTGTTGGCCGTACATATCATATGTTTACGTGGTTTTTACTAGGTGGGGTTTTTAGTCATCCGCACTTCCACGTAGAAAATTGTGTATATTGTGTGTAGTGTGTAAATTGTCAATAGATATTTTCTGTCAAAAATGCAAACTAATCAAAGAAAAAAGATTAAATTACTACTACTAACCACATTGGCTCATAAAGTAGGCCTATTAACACCGAAAACTACGGAAACATATGGAGGTGGTCATTGCGCCCGTTGAACAAACGAAGAAGGCAGGCCGGAAAATATCTTAATGCATTTCGTACTATGATGAATGACGATCCAGAAGAGTTTTACAAATATACTCGTATGTATGTGCATGAATTTAAATTTCTTTTATCCCTGATGAAGGTAAAGCTGGATAAAAGAAGTTGAATTTCCATGCTTCTTTGTAGCTGATGAAGCATTTCCATTACGTAGAAATATAATGGCTCGCAGAACTATAGAAAATACATTTGGCATCTTAGCTTCTAGATGAAGGATACTGCGAAGATCTATAATAGGTCATCCTAAAACGGTGGATACCATTGTAAAAGCAACCACAGCTCTCCATAATTATTTAAGAACTGTCAGAGAAACCGATTTCTTCATAGATTATATGGTGGACTCGCTAAATGAACATGGTGAGGTAAATATAGTCAATATCTACGATTGGCATACTACATATTTTAATGTTTTAATACATATATAAATATTACGAGGACAATACTGAGGCTTGCAACGAACATCAGATTTGTGCTGTGTGATTTTATGTTTAAGACGTCGTCTTGTCTGGTGTACGTAGACCTGCTCACAACCCAAATAGCGCAAACGATATATCACATTCATTTTATTGATAGTTTCAGTACTATCCCTGACCTTAGTCACGAAAGCTTTACGCGTTTTAAAGTTGTATTTAGCAATCTTTTGAAGTATTATGGTTCGGCAACGTCTTTATAAGTTTATCAGTAAGATTAAGAATGAAAAGTAATGATCTATATGTAATTAATGCCCGAGGGGCTCGTTCTTGTTGGGCGTGTCGAGTTTCGGGGTAGTTAAGATTGTATAAAAGTCCATTTAACCCTTGTGTGCATGACAGACTAATGCGTACGTAACCACATACGTGGGGTCTTATCGAGACCCCTTTTTTTTAGATTTAGGGTACTTTAAGACAAATTAAAATTTAAAAAAATTCTTCAAATTTTTCTATTTTGAGCCCGTTTTTCCATGTTTCCACGTGTTAATTCGTCTCCCAGTTGTAACAAGAGCAACCTACGTCTGGCTTTATTCTGTTTTTTCCATTCGGGGTGTTTTTCATTGAATATTACAAACGTATTCATGGCACATATATCTAGAATATTCATGAATAATCTATAAGGCCATCGTAGTGTTCTACGAGCGCATGAAAATTCTCGAATCAATTTGTTTACGTTGTCAATGGACTGCGACGATCAAAACGACCCATTCTTTTCAAAAACTAGAAAAAAACAGGTGCATATTCATTCAGTACGCAAAAGCACAGTGGGGTCCTTTACAGACCCCACTTACCTAATTTAACTTAATTAGAACAGGGAAAAACTTAGTAAAACTAGCACTGCACAACATAACCTCAAACTGCAAATGACAAATAGATGGACGGCCAAACGCTTACTAATTCAGGGTACGCAACTGTGAAGAAAAATGTGGTGCTGGGGTCCCCAAAGGACCGCGATCATGCAGACAAGGGTTAAAAGGGTCGATTGGTAAGAATTCTCTAACATTGTGTTATAATGTTGGCTGATGTCATAGGTTTTATGTAGGAAACAAGTACAGGGTGCGGCAAAACAAACAGTGCAGTTTTGAAGAGCTATTAACAGAAATTGACACAACTTTATAAACAGTAGTTTATTCCGCTTGAGTCAGTACTACACCCCATTTTTTCACTTAAGTTTTAAAGATCACATCAGCAAGATGATGTCCTCCAGAAGCGATGCACTGATGTAAGCGATTTCTGAAGTTTTCAACTGCGTTCTGGCACATATCGATCGGAATGGCGGCGATTTCCTCTGTAATATGGATCCTCAGTTCTTCCAAATTGTGAGGACGATGCTTAAAAACCTTTTTCTTGAGGTAGCCCCACAGGAAAAAATCGCAAATGCTCAAATCCGATGATCTCGCCGGCCACCCCACGTTGCCCCTCAGAGAGACGAGGCGCGCAGGGAACATCTGCCGCAGTTTTGTCATTGAAATCTGCGCTGTGTGGACCGTAGCCCCGTCTTGTTGGAACCAAATATCCCCAAGGTCTTGTTCTTCAGCCAACCGTGCCAATTCGGGCTCAAAATTTTCAAGCATCGAAACATAACGCGGAGAGGTGACGGTTGTTGTACGCCCATCCTCCGCAAAAAAGTACGGTCCAATAACCAAAAATTTGGAAATGGCACACCATGCAGTGACTTTCAGGGAGTGGAGAGGTCTCTCGTGAACTTATCGTGGGTTATTGTCCGACCAATAACGGAAATTCTGTTTGTTTACGGCTCCAGACAGATGGAAGTGGGCTTCATCACTACTGAAGAACGTTGACCTTGGTGGGATACGGTTTAACATTTCTTGAGCGCGATCAACACGGTTTTGAAAATCTGGAGGCTTCAACTCCTGAACCAGCATAATGTTATAGGGATGGAAGAATAAATCTTTACGCAAAATCTTCCTTACAGAGCGGTCGGACATGTTTAATGCAGTTGCATGTTTTTGGGCAGAGCGTGATGGTGATTGTTCAGTAGCTGCTCTCACTAGAGAAACATTTTCGGGAGTTCTCACTGTTTTGGTTCTTCTCATACCCCTAGGCCTTTTCGTTGAACCAGTTTCTTCCAACGCACGAACCCAACTCACGATAACATTGCGGTGCGGAACGGGAACACAACGTGGAATGTTAAAGTGCCGCTTTCAAAAAACGTGCGAACGGCGATGCCGCGAGGCTCTCCGTTCCAAACCATTGTTACGACTAAAAACGGGGTGAATGACCGGAGACAATGAATCCCCTCCCAGGTTCCCATCCCCACCACAGCGGATGTAGTCGCCCATCGCAACTGCACTGTTTGTTTTGCCGCACCCTGTATAATAGTGGTATCGTTTCTAATAAGTTTTGTATCCAGAACGGTACCGAATTATAAGTTTCATATTCAATAGTGAACTTTATGTGGGCATCATAGGAATTAAAAACATCTAATATATACATATTAGTTTAACTTAATATAAATGACCATTTCGGGTTGGTGTGTCATCAGCTACGATTCCTGACTGTTGTCGTAGGTCATCTATCTCCGGCGAAGGTGAACCGCGCTTAATATAGGCTGTATAGTGACGTACAGATGTTGACGTTTTACTGCCATGGTACACGACGAATCCAGTCAATATATACAAATTCGAACCTAATGCTATTCGGCTTCCTCTATTTTTAAGCAGCGTCGGTCTATTATCGAAGCCTCCCCACCTCACTCAATAAATAAATTTGATTTGTAGTTGGTAATCACTGACATTTGCTCGTTACAACAAACAGCTTGTGACGATCGACCCTGCTCGATTGCTTCCGCCATTTTAGAATAACCATATTCCGCCAGTGTATCCAAATTGATAGGTAGTACTATTACCCTCTCTATAGCTGTTTTCTTCTTGTAGCTTAAACATTCTCTAAATTCCTTGGAACTGTATTCGGATTTAAACACCTAATAGCATATGCAGAGTGTTCAAGGTCAAGTGCAACAGGTTGGCAGCGCCAGATTTTTTTGGTAAGCTTGTAATATTACCTGCCTTGACTGGCCAACTCCATTTTTATTGTCTATTTTGACAAATGTATATTTAATATGTAAAGGTTATGTTAGCATAGTGTGTATTTATGACCTTGATAATTAATTCAATACCAATTGATAACTTTTTTTTAGAAAAACCAAATACTGATGATAGTAAATTTACTAACTTGATATATCAATACAATCTTACTCGTAGCAAATACTGCCTTGTATGCCTTAAAAGAAGAGTGAAAACAAATACAAAAGAAATAATAACCATTTAATAATGGGAAAATTAAAAACTGAAAATATAAGACATTTATTTTTATAAAATAAGTTTATCACAAAAGTAAAAACAGCAAAATAAGATCATAATACACCAAAAAATAAGTTCTACAAATTGTAACGTTACAATCAAAAGATTAGCGTATGATTAAAATAAGTGACAAAAGTTTTTCGAAATGTCCACCATTTTGTTACAAATATAAATTTATTCATCTTTTCATATTGTTGAACACATTCTGCAGCATTTCTTATATAATATGTTGCACTTTATGAGTAATTGCAGCTTGTACCTCATCTAAATTGTGAAGCTGATTGGTATAAACTTTATTTTTCAGATACCCAAAAAGGAAAAAATCTAGAGAGTTGAAACCGGTGAATTTGCTGGCCAGCGATTGAAACTTATTAATCTATCTTCAAAAAATTCTTCTAGATAATTTAATGTAGTATCTGCATTGCGGTATGCGCTGGGGCTCCATCTTGTTGGAAATATCCACGAGTTAGTTCTTCATCGTCTAAGTTATTTATAAAAGGTTCTGGTAGCATTTGCACTGCATTTATTGTGTAATGAAAAAAGATTGGTCCTATAATTCGCCTTCTTGACATGGCGGTCAAAAATACCTACTCTAATGGGGTGGAGACTAGATTCTACAAAAACATGCGGATTCTCTGCTGATCATGTACGATAATTCTGGGAATGAACATATCCTGATAAATGAAATTAGGCTTCGTCTGAAAAGAAGCTGCGATCTAAATCATCGTCTCCCAGAGTTTCATTAAACCAGCAACAATAATTCTGTCGTTGCTCAAAATCTTGCACACGTAAATGTTGCAAAACTTCTAGGGATGCATACAGAATGATTTTAAATGTTTGACGATAATTTAAATTTCGGGCCTTACTATATTTCCGTCAGGTTGGCGATTTGGCTTTGAATTACTTCCCAGTAGCGGATCAAATAAATTTTGGATGGCTGGTAAAATATTGACAATAGATCTTCAAAAAATCAATTTCATATTGATTTTCTTTATAGTAAATTAAGGCAAATGTAATAAAAATTGGATTAAATGTAGATAATTTTAAATAGACTTTTAATTTAACGGGTCGATGGCCGCAGTGGTTAGGCGGCTAACTATTGTTGTGAGAGAACGATAGGTGCCGGGGTTCAATTCTCTGGAGGGACGGTGACATTTTTTCAGAGAGTTTAATCCCGGATCGACTTGCCATTCGCTGTTGGGAGCAAAGTGATTAACAGCGCGGCATCATAAAAGGCGATATGATGCTGTCACAAAGCCATTTAAACACAACTTACACACACTAAAACTACACCGCAAGAGTTGCAGTGATAGCCAGACAAGTAATACAGCTTACGGAGTCACTGCAACTAAGCACCCACCACACATTAAAAAAAAAAAAAAAAAAAAAAAATTAATATATGTAAATGTCTAAAATTGAGCACAATATTTAAAAAAAAAATTTTTTTTGTAAATTATATTTCAATAAAACAATTACACAGTGTTTGTTATAACACATGTTCGAAATAACCACCGTTAGATTCCAAACATAAATTTATTCGTCTCTTAATACCGTCAAATAGTCGTTGTAATTGGTTTTGATTGATACGAATTTTCTGCTCTATGGCTGCTTGTAGTTTTTCCATGTTGTGAAGTCGATTTTCATGAATTTTATTTTTTTTTTACCCAAATAAATCAAAACCGAAAGGAGTTACGTCAGGTGTCCGCGTTGGCCAACGATCTCTAGTAATAAGATTGTCACCAAAATATTCTTCGAGATATCTCAATGTATCATGAGCGACATGAGGTGGTGCTCCATCTTGTTGCAGATAGCCCAGTTCTAATTTATCATCGTGTAATTGCTTTATAAATACTTCCAAGATTTGAGTGCGATATCCATCTGCATTGATGTTTTCGTAAAAGAAAGTAGGACCAATTATACGGCGTCTTGACATTGCTACATAGACTCCAATATTTTGTGGATGTAAAGGAGTAAAGGAGGAGGAAAATTATGAGGGTTTTCTGTAACCCATGTCCTGTAATATTGTCTGTTAGTGCAACCGGATAAATGAAACCAAGCCGCGTCTGACATACCTGTCAGATCTAAAATATCATCATTATGAAGATTTTCATTAAACCATTGACAATATCGAATTCTACGTGGAATATCAATAGGCAATAATTGCTGTGTTACGGTTACTCTATACGGATGCATGTGTAGATTTTTCACCAATGCTTTTCTTGCGGTAGTGAATGATGAACCTAAAATAATACAAATGAAAAATACTAGATCTTGGAAGTAGAAAATGCATTTTACCACTTTGAGCTGCTAATTTACGAATCGATTTTTTGGGAGTTGCTTCTATCCGTTGTCTGATGTCATCAACAATCTGTTCTGTTAAAACTGTTGGTCGTCCAGTAGATATTCCCTTACAAATGCAGTGTTTGCTTTCGAATCGTTCAATAATTCTATCTCTGTGATTCGAAAACACTTTGTATGGTACGACAACGTCAGGATAATTCTCATAAAATTGTTGCATGCATGATTGCAACGAATAACTCCATGGTCCATCTTCATGGTGCAAACAATAATAAATACAACGAATATAAATAATAAGGAATAACAAAATAACGAGTCGTACATGCCGTTGACAGACACTAACAGTGGCCACCCTCAACATATCAGCTCCCCTAAAATCCAGGGCGGGAACTTTAAATTGTCGTCAAACATATAAAATCACTCTGTATGCAATACTTTCTTTATAGCTGTATGTGCACTTCCACGAGAAACACCTACAATTTAATAGATATAAAAAGGTATATAATCTCAATCACACGGGTACCTGCTTGAATTGCCAATTTTCTAACAGATTTGATAGGACTGACATTCATTAGTTGCCTGATCCACAGTTTCTTCTGTCAGCACAGATCGTGCTTGCTCACTTTTCCGTTTTGTAACACTACCACTTTCCATAAATCTCTGTACCCATCTCGATGACTTTTAAAGGTTACATAAGGTACCATCACATCAGGATACTCGTTATGTTGACAGCACGAGGGTAGTAAATATTTCCAGTCTCCATTTTCGGTTAATGTTGCACTTTAAAAATGCGCCATCACAATAAATGTATCTTGTTATAATGTAAACGGCACGGCATTGTCTTGAAAAAGACAGTTTTTGCAATTATTACAGGCAACAGATTAAAGAAATAAATGTAAAGGATGATAGAATTGGATATAATCACTAACAAGAACGTAGATACAATAATGACAGTGAAATCTAAATATGACAGCAGCGGGAGGGGTTAATTTAAAGCTGTCCGGCCTATAAAATTAAAACTGAACTATTTTTTTTCAAAGCAGGGATTTTTGTGTTGCCAACCTGATGCGCATCAAGTTGGACACTTTGTATTACATATACATATTATAAGCACAGTTAATAACAAGCGCCCTAGCTGTAGTTTTTCTTTGATCGCGAGACGGTATTTGGCGGAGAATCTCCGCTCGCAAAATTGTCAAAACTTTTGTTTTGACAATTTTGTTAGTATTTGGTATAATAGCCTCCATTCGATATCACTTCCTCTAATCTTCTAGCCATGGAAGTAACTAATTTTTGACAAAAGTTGGGAGAAATTTGTTGCCACACGTCTTCACACTGTTGCACTGCAATGCACTTGCCGTTGCGAAGATTTCGGTTACCCACCATATCATCCCAACATCGACCCATATATCCCCATACATTCTCGATGGGATTTAAGTCTGGGGATTTGGATGGCCAATCTATAACTATCACCTCCGGGTGCTCTTCAAACCATCGTTTTACTGCAGCAGCAGTATAAATTGGGCTATTATCCTGGACGAGGACAATATGTCCATCATTTGTCAATGCCAGGATGTGATCCTCTAGCAATCCGATGTAAACTTGGGCGGTCATTCGCCCATTTATTGGGATAAATTCTCCAATACGCGGCAGTTACTCGTCCACTAGTCTTATTCTTGACGACATATTCTGTGTGGAACCTAGTATTTACGGGTCTGTACACTTTTTTTTGCTAACTTGATCAGATCGAAACGTTTTTTCATCCGAAAAAACCACATTCTCCCAATCAAAGTACAGATGCTGGATTGCAAATTCCAAACGTTTGAGAGCGTGAGCAATTTTGGATTAAATTGAATAATCGATTCGAATCTTCAATTGACACCTTACTTGGTGCACCAGACTTTGGTTTCACGGCGCCATTGCCCTGGATTTGGTAGCGTCTAATCCACCGTGATACAGTAGACCAGAGATAAGTAACAATATAGATATGCAACTCCTTACTCACATGGCATTTTTACAATTTAGTTAACACAAAGGTCACCGAGCGCTATATACCAATGCATTGTGGCTGTATATTCAAATTGAAATATTATTTGATTAAGCTTGTTGTGGAGATTAGTTTTTATATAAAATCATCAGCAGTTTCTACTGTACTGTGAATAGTAAAAACTATTGATTATTGTATATAAGTAACGAATCCCCGCAATAATGAATGTAAAAAGTGATGGGCAAAGGTGAATAAAAGACAGGTTGAAGAAATAACTCTATTATATTAAATGCACATAAACAAGTTAAACAAAGCAAATTATACGTGATAAAAATTAATCATAAAAAGAGATAAAGTAAATATTCATTATAAATAAATACAATTATATGCATTAAATTAAATCTTTTTCTCCATTTACCTTTATTGTACATTTTAAAAGCTAATATTTTAATTTCATCATCTACATTTCTGGTATCTATTCCCATTAAAATGTTGTTAAAATTTTTTGTCCATGTGCGTAAATAGAAAATAGGTCTTATAAAGATGTCGAATAAATTATGTTGTGGACAAACAAAATCGTACGATACATATTTATTTAAATTATAAAGTAATATCTTCAAAATATTTGAATATGAATACTCGTAATACTTTAAAACGCCGATACATTTATGAAAAACTTAAATATGGAGTATTCGGTGACAATAATTTATTCCGGCCGTACTCCTTTTCTGAAATTAAAATGGAATGCTGCTCTTCTCCGTTTGATTTTTCAATTGAATCATGGATATAAAATAAAGAATAAATTACTAGTAAATAACTATAACAACTTAGTGGGCATTTCAACCTTTCATATTACTAACTATAATATCATAGTAATAACAAATTTACCTCGTTTCATACCTGAACTGCTTGTGGATGGTTGTTCATTATCACCAGACATTTCAGCAGATTCCTCTAACTTGTTCATAACTTCTGCAGTGTTACCTATGAAAATTTAAGTATGACGCACTTTTGCAAGAATTTATAAGAAAGAAAACTTACAGGTAGGTAGCATTAGATCAGGTACACTGTCTCCTTTCAGATTTGTTTTATTCTTGCTTGCAATAAACTTCATTTCATTGCTAAAATGAGCATCACAAACACGATAGCTTGATCTTTTTCATAATTAATGTCTGCCCTGGTAATTAACCTGGTCCAAACTTTAAATCTCTGGAAAGAAAATAAATACGTATATTAATATTACGAACTATTGAAAAAAAAAATACACACATTTTCGTGGAAAATACTTCAGAATTATTAACATTTGCTATTATACACTTATACTTACATCCACTTCTAACGGCAGAATATGCATTACCACTTCGTTACTTGTATTTCTACAAGATGGAACGCAACAGTAAAACACCATGATCAAATCACTAAGCACAGATCAGAACACAAACGAAACAAAATGATACAAGTGTGTTTGACAGTAGCACGTTCTTACATCCATATTTATACCTTCATAAACATACGCCGGCTTCTCTCTGATTGGTCAACACATATGTGACGTATGCGATTGCAGCACTCGGTGTCCTTTGTCAACACTAAAAACAAGAACCGCCAATAGGCTATTAAGATAACACCCCGTGCAGTAGACTATTAAAATTAAAAAAAATCTATGATTAAACATTAATGTATACTTTATTGCAATGCATCTTATCAAAACAGTTCTAAACCAGTCTAATAATTATGTTGTCTAAATGATAATGTTTTGACATTAATTAATGGATGACACGTAAGCGTTATTTAATTTTGCTTGAAAAATTCGCCATATCTTTATAGTTGAAAAAAAAGATTACTTACCGATTTATTAATTCGCTCCCTTATTTCCCTTGTCGTAAAGCCATTTTGCCAAAGAACAATAATTTGTCCTTTAACATAGTCGGTTGAATATCACTTATCCATTGCAAAGAAACACCACTTTTAAAACTTATGTGGTAGAAAAGAAATCTACAAGTGTCGGTGGGTGCAAGAAGACACTTCTACCGACATACCCTGCCGCGATGCGAATATAGACATTTGTATATGTAAGCCATCTACTGAATAGACTTTTTTATCTGCTTTTTTTCCCTTGTTTATTCTAGTTCATTTCTCCGTATTCTTATCATCAGGGGACACACTCCGCCGTTTCGACCACAAGTGCTTAGGTAGGTATATTATAATCGCACAGTTCACAGACCTGGTACAATTACTCACTGAAAGTAATTAAAATCACAACTACCAAATACTGGTCAATTTCCAAATGATTTCAAATATCGATTACTTTCTGAACCATAATTATGAATTAGATTACCAAATACCCATTATCAATTACCAAATACTTTCACAAATCACGATTTTAAATCATTTAACAGATAATTAAAATACTTAAAAGTAATTCAAATACTAAAAAGTAATTCAAATTCTCAAAAGTAATTTAGTTACTCAAATGTAATTCAATTATCGCACTGATTCAATTACTCCAAAGTATTTAAATGACTGTAAAGTAATTCAAATATTGACAGTTAGACATGAAGATAAGCTTTATATTTGGGTTAGTATATTTGTTGTAATTTGATAACCTTACAGCATTTAATGGTAGACCCAATTCCTTTGATATTTACGTCTCCAAAACCACATGGATGATGTTTGAAGTGGCTACCGTTTTTTGTTTCTCTCACAAGAGAGTGTAGCTTGCAGTTTTCTTTAAGCAACTCCAAATTTCCATAATTGGAGTCACTAAGACAGCTTCTTCGCGGAGCATTTATTATTTCTGCGAAGGAAAATAATCTCTCCACGGGTGCTGATGATGGAAGGCAGGTATTATACCGGTAAAATAATGATTTAATAGTTGGATATTTATTTAAACTTACTAACTGTGTATCCGGATCATTTAAATATTGGAGTACTTCTAACTCTATTCGTCTTTTAACATTAACAGTCTCGTTAGTTTCAGCACTGGATTTATAATCAAATTCAAAAAAAGCCTCTTCACTGGACTGGGACTTTGGTAATGAAATTTCAGAATGAGTTATAATAATAATAATAATAATAATAATGATCGAAATGATCTTTTTTTATAGCCGTCTCAACTATAAGCCTCGTTATAAAATCACTGAAATCATGGGCTGATGTGTTTTCGACGAAATCTTGAAAATTCGTTATCCACTTTAATTTAAATTGTGGCAATGTGAAAGCAGCGAGTATTGCTTCTTAAGCTTCTGATTTTGTTAGTTCGAAATATTTTTGAAATCTCTCAATGAGTCTTGTTTTGCAAAAATGTAAGATTGGGCCAGCACTTTGAGCAGTTTGTTCTGTTTGCATTCGGAAAAATTTTGTATAGATTGAACCTAGGCATGGTAAAATATAACCAAAAAAAAAACATTATCTTGTCCTTGTAAAATATCCAGAGCAATAGCAATTGGTTTTACGACTGCTAAATAATCTATTAAATATTGCAGTTCTGATTCTTTAAAATGATTTGCTATATCTAGTTTATTAAAAAGATCCGGTAATTTATCTTTCACCTCTACGATTCGAGTTATGGAATCATAAAGCGAATTCCAGCGGGTCGCTCCAGGATAACTAAGAGTGTGGCCCAGAACACGTTTTATGACCTCCGCAGTTTTTGGCAGTCGGGCCTTTTTCCACAGTTCAGTACACTTACTTAGACAAGCCATGTGCTTTTTTCTAAGCCCATGTCCTTTTTCAAGGCATTCTTTACGTCGGTTGTGGCAAGTAAATTTAAAGTGTGACTCGCACAACGAACGAATTTATACCAACATTTAACGAAAATAAAAATGGATTAGGTACTATACTAGCACTTAGAAATAACAACAATGATCTATGTAGATACGAAATAAATGATTTTGTACTTTACAGTCCCTGACCAATTTATTAGGAACACTAGTAAATTTTATAAAATCTCAAAAGAAGTAAACACAAAATAAACGTATCAAAATTTTTTTATTAAATTTTTGAAAATACGAGAATATCAAATGTATATAGTTAAAGTTAAAGTTAATATATAGTCACAGAACCTTTAACTTTTATAACTTCCAAAACTCTTGCTGGCATACTCCTTATCCCACGTTATTTCGCCATAGTTCTTCAATGGTTTTTATTAATTCGTCCTTATTATTGTGTCTTAGAATAAAAAATGGTTTTTAAAACATTCCAGGCAGTTTCGATGAGATTTAAGTCCGGTGAATTTCCAGGTCAAGGCAAAACATGCAAATTCACCGAACTTAACCCTTAACACCGTAGTACAATTATTGTCGCACACTTGCAGTAATGCGGTCATGGTGACGTAATGCGGTCATGGTGACCGCAAAGTTTTTCATTAAAAAAATTGCAAAGTATATTGATTTTTTTAATTGTTATAAGGTTAAATAAGATTTCAACAACAAGGAAAAAATATAACTACTCACTAAAAAACTATTCTAATTTTATTAATAATCAAAATGTAAATGGCTGTACTTATTAATAGTGTATTTGTACTAAAGTAACAAAATATGCTTTTCTTGTGAAACGAATGATTTTGGCAAAAGAACTTAACCAAATCCTTAAATAATAATAATATACTAATTTAACAAGAAAAATAAACTGGTAGAAAAGTTAGAGAATGATAAAAATTGCAGTACCTAAACATTTTACTAATTACGTTTGCAATTTTTACACAGTTTTGAAGTACATTCCAGGCAAGTCGGTTTATGACATAAGAGACACAAGTGAAAAGTTTTTCTTTTAATTTTCGAGGGACATGTGTAGCATGTCTTGCGCTTTTCTAATTTTTCCTCTCCTGTCACATCAGAAATTTCCTCGGGAACATCTAAAACCCTTCGTATGATGGCGCGCAATTCACATTTTAGTCGAACACTTTTTGGTCTTTTCTCTAGGTGAGGCCTTACTAAACCATCCGCCAGTTGTTTCAAGAAATCTGTTTTATCTATTTTAGAGCAATTCTTAATATTAAATATTGCGCTCTATGAGACTGTAATTTTCGAGTTCTACTATTTTTTTATAATTAGAAACGTGCTACTATTGGTGCTGTTTGCCAGCTCTACCGATTATATTACATATATATATATATATTTGTATTTCAATATCGATGGAGAACCTGAGCAGCAAGCTGTCTGTGTACGGGCCTTGAATGTAGGAGAAAAATTAGTGTAGAGGTAGCATTAGCTTCAGCATATCTCGTATTATTGTGACAGGACTGTCCAAGCAATAAATAGGACTGCTGTACATACATAAGATGAGATAATAACGATGTTAATCTGCAGCTTAATGGTCTTGACCGGAATTCAGGTAAGGATTAGAAAACCCTTCAACGCTACAGGTCGGAACATTGACCGCGACCGCAACTAATGCTCGCCGCTATGATCATTACGTATTCTACGGTCGTACAGAGTATGATTGCGGATTTAATTATTTCTTTTAATTCATTAAAATCGGTCGTTTTTGGGAATAATCCCAAGGTCGCTATATAAAATATCTTAACTTGTGGACTTAAATGTTCAAATTCGTTCCATGTGGAAATCATACGGGTATAGTACGATATATTTAGTCATAAAAAGCACGATGGCAGACTCACGAAATGATTTGTAAGAGAAGCGTAACATTTGCTTAGATAGGTACTCTTTTAGAACTTTGCATTGACCAAACGCTATAACTACGGGGCCCATTAATGCCCTATCAAAATTATAAACGATCTCCCGTGGCAATGGAAAATTTGACGTCAGAGATGTACCTTTTCTTAGCATTTCGTTGAACCAATACGGAATTATGTTGATATTTTGTGCAGTAGTGAGCATTTTAAAGAAGGGCATATTTACCGATGGTGTCTCGGTTACAATTTGATATAAATATATATCCTCGAATTGCTCACTGTATGGATTTCTTAACTTCTCAACTACAGGTCATGTAGCATCAACTGATATTAAACTAAAATGCTTAATATATATGTATTACCGATTGTTCTTGTGTCCAATAATGGACGAAAAAGGGATCCGATTCAATTGAATGGATATCTCCTGCATGTAATGTGCACTTCACTTGTTTGTATTTTCTAAGGGACTAATTTCCCGCTTTGCTATGGACAGAATAAGACTACTCGGTAAAGCAGGTGACTTTTCTTCACTAAGTCTTGGTGTTTCAATGTTTTGTTTTCATGTTAACGGTCGTTTTTTTCATGCGAAACTGACGCGTCAAAATTATGTATGGAACATTCCATTACCACAGTTGAGTTAGGTAATGGTTTATTTGCGACGCGTCCCGTAAAGGAAGAATTACACTCCTTACAATCCTCTACTACGGTCACATATATGCCTGTAGATGAAACGTCAGACCGTTTGAAGGATATAGCACAGGGCAAGTCGGTTTGTTGATGAGGGCTTCGCGAATTTTGTTTGCCCAAACTCCTTGTGCAAGTACATTACATGTCCTTTTGTTTTTACCAGAGTAGGATATTTCGCGGAGTTGCATTGTAGCGTACGTTTCCGGACAAAATTCTATATTGAATTGCATGTCGGAAGGCTATATAATAGAAGTAGTCGTTGTCGTCGTATCCTGGACGGTTATGTTATGATATTTTAAAACTTTATCTAAAATACCGAACCGATTAGAGTGTAGATATATATCAGAACTCCGTCCAACGGGCTTGCCCAGATCATTATAATGCATTTTTTGTACTTCGACGTTAAAAGGATTTTAGAAAAATTTTCTAGGTGTTTCGCCATAGTCAATAAAAAAAAATTCTATCGGGAAAAGGAGACGAATGATATGAAGGACGATATACTTCGAAAATACCTAATTCACAATTTCCAGTATAATTTTATTAAATAAGAAACGAAAAATACTCTTTATAAAGAAAATTAAACGAATAAGAAGAAATATGTGCTAGGTACTACAGTATAACTTTTATAACTGCCCATTCTGTTGTAGTGCGGGAATAATTAGGTTATTCAGTAAATCTAAATACTTGTCACCATTCAAGTTTCCGTCTATAAAAAATGGGCCTATAAGTCTATTTTCGAGAATTCCCATCCAAACATTCAACTTCTGTGGATGCTGGGTATGTGTTTCATGAATCCAATGAGAATTCTCATTTGACCAATACTTTAAGTTATGGCAGTTAACTGTTCCATTTAAACAAAAAGTTGCCTCATCGGAAAACACTACATTAGATGCAAAATGTTCGTCAACATTACAGATGACCATCATTCGTTCGCAAAACTCCAGCCGTCGCACAGAGCGGTATTTTTGCTAAAAACCAAAATATTTTTTTGCTTTTCCTGAGTAATAAAGTTGATTTATGAAAAAAAATGTCATTTGTAACTAGTTACCAATCATAGCACCTAAATATTTACATAGGACAGTTATGAATCAAAAAACCTTTTTCAACTCAGTATGAAATTATGTTTGCTATCAAAGAACATTAACACTTTAAGAAAATGAAATCAAAATATACAGTTCGTAAAAAGATACAGTCTAGTCTTAGACACTATCGTTAGTGAAATCAATATCTGATTTTAATAACTCCAACGCTTCCTTTGTGAAGGACTGTTTTTCTCCTAATTTTAGGTTTGATGCTACTTAAATAGGGATCGGAGGTCAACAAGAGCCTATTAAGTACATCTTCATTACATTCCATTCTGGAAAATTTCCGTGAGAAACTTTCCCTATACTGGCGGAAGTGTTTGTTTCTGGCTTCCGCAGCTTCTTCTGATAACTGGCCGATTGGTAACAAAGCATGTTTTATAACACTTCCTGAGTGTGTTAAAATTTTATGCACTGTTGGTGACATAGGTTGCCAAGAGTATAAGGTTACATAGTGCTTCGCCGTATTCATAGTGTACGTGGAGAATTTTTCCACGTCTATTTCGAAGCCCGAAGATAACACCTCTAATATTATTTTAAACCTCTTTATTAGTTCGAAGTCTACCCCTGTGATAGCAGCTGCTTCTTCATTTTAGACAGTCGGGCAGCAGACAACTTTTACAAAAAAAGATTAATTTTGGAAGTACATACACTCAGCCATAGTTCTTCGTCTTTATAAATTCTCTCTGCGTGAAAATCATCTTCAGTACATATGTATAATGAAATCACAAGATAACCTTCCAGTTATATTTAGTTGGCCCTGTATTTGAAAGTAATAAGAGTGCTTTCGCTTTAATGTTATTCTATTATTATCCACGTTATAACACTAACATTTATTTTTTAGGTTTGCACTATTTTGTAGAAGTGTTTTGATAGATTGCAAGCACTTCACTTCCACAATATCATGTTCACCGAAAAGTCCATCAGAAGAAGCACCCAGAAAGGGATACTTCGCATACTTCTTACTAGCTAGAGGTGCATTTGTTCTGCTGTTCTCCTTTTTGTCTGAATGTTATTAGTTTGATACAGTAGGGATTTTATTAAATTATGCCATCCTCTACTTTTCTGCGGTTTACAACGCGTCCGAAATTTGAAGCCGTCAGATAATTTAAACGAATTTCACGCCATTTACTGTTTTCGTGTTGTCCCCTAGTTTCTGTCTCAATAGCCAATGTTTTTTTCATTTGTAGAAACTTTTTCTATCATCATATTGAGCCAGTGATTCTTCCGTTTTTCCATTTCTTCCAGAGAAATATCTACTGTACTATGTTTGCTTGATTATACGCCTTCTTTTCGGGTTTATCTTTCTGTTTCACAATGTTTTCAATCATAGGTTTTAAGATAATTAATTAATTTTACATATATGTATATCATTTATTTTGTACACAAATACACATGAATACTGTAACAAAATTACACAATTAAATTACACACACAAAAGAAGAAAAACCAGCCAGTTAGAGGCATTTTAAGAAGAGAAAGTAGCTGGTAATTAAAATTAACAACTTTACGGTGACCCTGTGTACCACGATTTTTGACCGGACCCGTAGAAAATTAATCCAGCAATGACTGTTAATTTCCGTTATTGACATATGATATCGAAGATGAGATTTAGAGATAATTACAAATCATCTATTTAAAGCCGTGCGATAGCAACAAACGGCCTCTTTTTGCATAGATTGTTGAACAGCACGTTTGCTCTAGGTATTTTTTTTAAGTGGCCACGATGAACCGTGGCTCAAATAAGTATATTAAAAAACCTAGACTTCATAAATTTCACCCAGTTTTAATACCCCTACTAAAAAGACGTCCTTCCATCCACCATCCGTCCAGGCGCGGGAAGAATTTCAAAAGAAAGTTTTCGAAAAATCTCTCACGCACACACTCACACACGTAAGATAAGGTAAAATTAATTTTAAGTAATTTTTAACCTTCCAGTACTGGCGCGATTTTTTATGACATGGATACTGGCGTTGGGTCTACCAGACCCACGTTTTTCTATTTATTAAATTTGTAACAAAAAACAAAATAATTAGTGTCAAATAGCGAATTCTTTTAAAAATAAATGTTCTTCTTACCAGTAAGATGAAAAATTGCGTTTCGTTTTGTTTTCTTTTTAAATAAAAATACATTTATCTCTGAAGAGCTTTATTAACTTTATCAGAAACTGTGAAAATGAAAAAAAATATTTTTCCTTTAATTAAAAAACAACGAACATGAAACCTACATAGTTGAGAAGCAAAAACATGTAATTTTCATTCTCCATCTTCCAAAGATTGATTTGCGCATTCTGGGCACGAAAATTTGGCATGAGATAAACACAAAAATTTTTGGCACGAATAACAATAATATCGAGTTTTGCTATCTTTTTTTGTGCAAAATTGGCATCTCTTTCTGGTTCCTTGGTTTATCGGCTGCATTTCAGAGTTTCCACTTGTTCCAGATACTTCTTGTAGTCTTTGTTTCAATTGCCGTGGCAAGTTTGTAAGAAGTGATCTTCTTCTGACCTGGTCTTCGCCTAGAGCCAACGCTAGAGTTCTAAGATATAATCTTCTTGGTTCATTTACTGTAGGATTGTTTGATGTGTGTACTATTTGAGAATTAATTCCGGCAATATTCATAAGAGAGTAAAAAATTACCAGAGGCCATCTTCGCGTATTTCTCGCTACATTATATGTGGCACACAGTTTATCAACTGTGTCCACCCCTCCCTTGGTGGAGTTATAATACGAAATAATCTCTGGTTTGCATTTTTCTCCTGTTGATGCATCTATTTTATCATCGTGATGCATAGATGATACCAAAACCACGTTTTTCCCTTTTTTCGGAACGTAAGACAAAATTGTTGCGTTTTCTTGAAATCCAAACACGGTGGATGTAATTGGACGATGTTTGGTGTTAACGAATTCACTAGGTAATTCACGTTTGTTCTTCCGGACGGTTCCCACGTATGTAAGATTGTGAGCACTCAGAAGGTTCGAAACAAGTGGAAAAGTTGTGAACCAGTTATCGCACGTCAGATTTCTTCCAGTACCCGAAATCGGTAAAATCAAACGTTGAACGACGCTGGCTGGATCGTTTTGTACTTGATATGGACCTTCTAGTCCTTTTCCTGTGTAGACCTCTAAGTTTGCAGTATAATACGTTTTCGAATCAACAAGAGCAAAAATTTTGACGCCGTATTTTGACGGTTTACTGGGAATGTACTGCCGAAATCCACATCTGCCACGGAATGCTTCAAGTTTTTCGTCAATTGTCCCACACTGTGATATTGTGTAACATCTTTTACAATTTTGCACAAAAATGTTGAAAGCATCTCTGATAGGAGCCAGTTTATCAACAGATGCACGTTCTTTTCGAGTTTCAATGTCGTCAAATCTTATGGCTCGTAACAGAAACCGAAACCGTTCTTTACACATAGTGAGCCAAAATCGTTCTGTGCCAAGACCTTTTCTATCCCAGAGTTCTTCAACATTTAGTCTATTGCTCTTTTGGACGCCTGATAAATATAATAGCCCTATAAAAGCTTTCATTTCAATTTGATCTGTAGGGTTAGCAGATCTCTCACGGCTAAAATTTTCAGCAATACTATTTATATATTTATTGGTGCTTTCCACAATTATGTTTATTAGATCTTCTGTAAAGAACAGAGCCCAGCATTCTAGTGGCGTCTTCGCAAATTTAGCTGTAGGTCTGACACCAGGCAAATGTAAGACAATGTTTGATTTCCTGGTTCTCACATTTTGTGGTGGCAAATGCTTTTTCCAAATTGTTGTATTGTCTCTGCCAATAAAAGAAGGAATTCTTGCTTTTTTTCGAGAAATTTCTGTTTCTTCCTCACTTTGTGCTTCTTGTTCAGTGTCCGTGTTAACATCTCGCTCTTCTATAGAATCCGGTTCTTCAGCGTCGGACTCATCATCGAATACCTCTTCATCAGTCTGAACTTCCTCCAACAAACGAAGTAAACGAGCTTGTTCTGCTTCATAACTCATAATTATCTATATATTAAAAGGAACAAATGAAATTAATTATCAAAATTAAACTATATGTACTTACGAAGTTAAAACATCAATTTTTTTGTATTATAGTTTATATCACAAACACTAACGTCACTACTGGCGCCGGGTCTGTTAGACTTTTTACTACTGTAAATTAAATACAGACAGACACAACGTATTCACCACAGTCTCAGTCTATACTAAAGCCGATTGTAGGAAGGTACTGAAAAGATGGGGGTAAAGTTTGCAATACTCACGCTAGGGGAAACAAAATATAATTCTCTTAGGTCTCTCAGACCCTGCGCCAGCACTGGAAGGTTAATTTCTAAAAAATTTAAGAAAAATATTTTTTTTTATGAAAAATAAAAGTTAGAAGATATGAAGAGCGTTATTCTCAAACTGCCTAAGTCCAGTAATAGTAATTTGTGGATAATTGAGATTTTCTGTAGAACTTTACTTTCGACAATGATCAAAGAAAAATGTTAAAATTAATTATTGGTGTTATTCACAATTTAAGTATCAATAAGCAAATTTATTATCAGATAATACATAGTTATTTAACAAACGTTATATCAAAACTAAGTCCATGGACTTAACACGTTGGCTACCACCATAAGAAAAAAAAGATGTCAATATAGACCACCACTGGTAGTTGACAAAATTCGTCGAGATTGGGTTGAAAAAGTTTATATACGTATATTATCTGTTATAAAGACATGTTTGGGCGGTTTTCTAGATCCGGCTCATAGGTGAGACAGTGGTCTATGGAAAAGATTTTGAGAAAATAGACCGCGTGACTCATATTTGGGACATTACAAAAATGAATACGGCTAATAAGAAACCAAACTTCTATTCTTTATATACAAAACATGAGTAAAAGAAAAACCTACAGTGCTGGAATTTACATTATTTCAAATATTATTACGTATGGTATTTTGAAAACCACTTGTCCGGGCATAATCCAATTGGTTTTTGTTTATTGTCAAGGCATAAATCACAAACAAACCAAGTTTGAGTTCTTTTGTTGTCTTATGGACAGATTCGACACCTGACCCTCTTCTCCAATTTCCGTGGAAAATGTGTTCCAAAATAGCCTATCAAAAAAAAAATTGAATGAAACAATACATTCTCTTTATACGAACCTACCTTATTCAAATTATTTGTTGGCTGAATTAGACATTTCACGATTTCGTTCCTGAAGTGTAAGGTTGATTTTCTTGCAGTGGCTTTTTGTAAAATCCATTGTCCATTCCAAAGGCAAACATCCAGTAAATGAAAAAATAGCTTCAAATACCATCTTATCGTCTTTCGTGATGTCCTATAATAAGAGAGCATTTGATCTATTCTACCTATACTCGACATATATTTATTGTAATCGAAAACTATATTTGGTTTCGTGCATTCTGCTCCTCTCTTGTTTCTCTCCGTGACCATTTCAAATTTATGCGCAGTAGATATCATAAGAACATCTCGTTTATCTCGCCATTTTCCCACAATTACTCTACCCTTCCTTCTCCATATTGCTTCACCCTTTTGCAGTTTTTGGTCTGTAACCTCTATTGGATTCCGTTTTCTGCCTTTCTTTAGCGTTCCGACAATGTTTGTTCCTTTTGCTAGCATATCTTCAGCCAGATCAACACTAGTGTAATAGTTATCGTGAAAAATAGTGTGCCCCTTGGTTATGTGTGGTTCCATGAGCTTATTTGCAACAGTATGTTCATGGCCATGAACAGCATCCTGAGTTGTGCCTTTGCCAGAATATACTAACAAATTCAGCAAAAAACCATCTGGAGAACACAGCTCGTACAATTTTATTCCATATTTTGCCGCTTTGTTTGGAATGTATTGCCGAAAGTACAGTCGACCGCGCCATAGTAATAATGGATATTAAGGATAATAAATGTCTTGAATATTTCGCAAAATGTGGTTTATAATGTTAGTGATTTTATGTAATCGAGATGTCTTATCGTCACCATCACCATAGAAGCATAAGCAACGTAAAATTATTTCAAACCGATTACGCCCCATTGTGTTGTTGAAAAGTGGATGATGGTATATAACATATTTTGACCAATAATGCTTTATTGTGGGCATCTTTATATTACCCATTGCTACACATAAACTAAAGAATTTTTTGAGTTCAGTTGTTGTATTTTTCCATTTACGCATGTTTGACTTTCTCGAAACATCTTTTGATAACAAAGCTTGCACTCTGGTATTTGTCCACTTTACAATTTTGCTAATCAATGTATCATCAAATATAAGGGAAAATGTTTCAAGTGGAGTAACAGTCTCAGGTAAATCAATTTTGAAACCTTCTTGCCCAGTAAAGTCAAACAGAAGAGGATTCCCTTCTACATCAACCCAATCATCGTTATTACGTTCATTATTTCCATCATCTGTTCCCTCAACATCCATTGATGCCTCATCAACACTATCACTTAGTTGATGCTCACTTTCGGTATCTGAATTTGAAGGCAGTGATGCATCACTACTTGATTCTTGGAAGGGTTCTTCAAAAGAACTCTCCTCGGAATAATTTCCGCCTTCTACATCGTTCAAACCGTCTTTTTCTATTTTTCTTATTTATTTCTCCATTTCTGCATCACTTAGCTTCCTTTTTGATGGAAACATTATAAAACCACACTAAATCACGATATCAAACCACCAAAACACCTAATAAAAACAGTACACAATTAAAAAGGGCACTAGACTACGTCTCAGACAACCACGTGTTTCAAGCACAGATTAAACAACCTAACCTAAAACAAATCCAGAGACCACGTGGCTCAAATGTGCGCCGTACATTCCTATAGACCCCCTAAAAATCTGAAACCGTTCTGTGCAGACCGCACGGAAATAGATGGCAGTGACTGACCATAGCACCTCGGCTCATATATGAGACGGTAGTCTACCAGTGGAAATTGAGCGGCTCATATATGAGCCGAGCGCACAGTGGACCGTTTCAAGTAATATTAACTAACAAAAAATACCATGCAATACCACTACGTAAATTTATACGTCTTATAGAAAAGATACATATTTAGTTATATTTAGAAAACAGTGAAAATTAAGAAATAGAAAGCGGTATTTTTAAAGAAAACGTATCTTTATTTTTTATATAACTAACAACATACATACATATATTTTGATATTTAATAACTATCAGAATCACTATCATACTCAAGTAGAGTAGAATCAGATACAGTATAATCTTCTTCGATATTAGTTGCACTGTTTACATTATGATGTTGCAATGGAGCATCGCATTTAACAAGGTCTAGTACCTCTCTTGCAATGGTTCCAGATAGTTTTTGAGGAGTGCCTCGAAAACTATTTACTACAGGATCTGATGTTATTAGCAGCATATTTACTAAGTCTCTATTCGTTGCTGTACGAGAGCTTTTTCGTGTATGAGATTCTCTAAATCTTCTGCAATCTTTGTTTCTGGCTTCTTGTGCCTCTTCCGATAATTGTCCTATGGGTAAAAGAAAGCTTTTAATCCCAGTAGTACTATGTAACAAGATTTTGTGTACTGTCACTGGCATATAATACCACGGATAGAGATTTAAATATAATTTTCTAGTTACTTCAAATTCTTCAACGTTTATATCATAGCCTGAGGATAATGTTTCAAGAATTGTGTAAAATTTAGAAATTAAATTTTTATCTAGTCCTGTAATATTTGCACTTTGTTCTGCGCTTCTACAGAAGCGTCTAGCAGTATTGCCGTCATTAGTTGAACCGTAACCTGGTTTCGGCTAGTCTACTACTAAACCCATCTCCGTTCTGAATTTGTTTTGGATACTTAATTTTCTTTGTTCAACAGCATTTTTTTTCGCTTCAATTCGAACTTGCCATTTTTTTACATCAAGTTTATAACTGATGTGCAGCAAACATTCAAAACATCTAATCCAACTGTGTAAGGTAGATAATCCAAAACTGTAATTTTGACATTTATCATTGTTTTTTTCTGTAGATGAATTCATTTGTCGAGGCGTAGCTCCACAAATATAGCAAGACTGGCTAGATTTTGTTTCTGTTAACGCATTACACACTTTTCCATCTACCATGGTTAAAATCATCTGATGATGGATTGTTATTTCTGAATTTCCTATGGTTACCTTTGTGGGTTGTAAAATCGATATCTTGCACTTTTTTTGTTTCTATTCTAGTTAATTCACCAGTTTCTTTTGCATATAAAAATTTTATCGGGCGGCAATATCTAGTGGAAGATGGTCTTTGATTCTGCCAAGCATACACATCTTCAGAGTTAACTGGATGTAGCTTAATTGGTACTAATGAAAAAACAAAGAGGTACTCATCGTCGCCGGATAAACTACTAAACTTTTGTTTATAACGACTATGACCAGAACTTCCGTCACAACCCCATTTGATTACTAAATTAAAATCAGTAATATCGCTTGACAATGTTTGTTGTATAACACTCTCTTGGGCTGTGCAAAGTCTTTTCACAGTTAAATCTAATAATGCCTGAAGAGAGATTTCAGCACACACTTCTGTCAGATTAATAAACTCTTCAGCAGGATAGCAAGCTGTTTTTGCTTTCTGTAAGCTATAATAAGATGGATATAAGAAATGACCTATCTCCATAGCTTTTTTTCTCATTAATTTGTAGAAAAATTTTGTTTGCTTACAGTCCACATATAAAGCAAGTGCTTTGTCGCTAGTAAATGAACGCGTTATAGTTTCCTTTGAACGCATTTTTTTAATATTAGTTCCTCTCTTAGGTGAAGCTGCACAGAGCTCTTTTATTATAGCAGCAGAGTCTCTTTTTCCCGATGAACGTAAGGAAACTTCGGCTGCATATGTTATTTCATCATAGCTGTTCGATTCTAACAATTGTTGAACTCTTCTCTTCTTATGTTTTTCGCTGCACTCCTTAAATAGATTTAACGATCGACCTCCACTTGCATCACTGGAGGTACAGGGTTGCGCATCATTAATTGCCACCACGAATTCTATAGCAGTATTTAACCAAGTGTCGTATTTTTTAAGAAAATTATCCATCTTTCTTCCAGATTTATCCCATCGCTCTGACATTTTTTTTGATATGTCTCTTATAAACGTCTTTAACTTATTACTACTTTCCTCAGTTATATCACTAATATTAAACTCTTCAATCACAAACTCAAACAGTAGGTCCACACGATTTCTTTTACTGCAAACGTACCATTTATCGAAGAATTTTTTTTCTCGACAATCTATGTTGAATTTCTGAAAAAGAATTTATAAAAGTGTTATCGCAGTATATCGCAAAAAACGGTTGGTGGCGTCTAAAACTACACACTTTAAACTATCATAAGAATAAAAAATCAGTTTGGCATTTTTTGGCTATCATAAAGTTTTTGTTTACAGACAATGAAGTTCTTTTATTTTCCTTAAAAAAAACCACTTTGTTCAAAAGACCGTCTGTTAGTGTATTTCATAAATTTACATCAAATAAGCGGATAAATAATATTTACATACCTCTCGTTGTTGTATCCATGATAACAGTTTACACCAAAGTGAATAAAGCACTAACTGTACTACACAAATACATCCACTAACTATGTCAAATTTAAGCTAGTTTTACATGGTCAATGTTCTACATATATTTTTATACGTATTTCTACATGTAGATTTAGATATAATTTATTTGGTTTTACACGGGCGTATCTTTCATGTAAAGAAACTAGTGTTTTCAGTGTACTACTGTTGGTGTTACGATAACTATCGTTGGCAATGCGTGTGAATAGTTATATTATTATCTTCACTTTATTTTGACTGCTTGGTTTAACGTCCGTTGAAGGTAATTATGTTGTGTATATGAATTGTAAATTGGATAACAGATATTCTGCATTTATCATTTCACAAGAATTAAACAAGATAAAACGGTTGACAAAATTAAAATTAATATTGTAGCTTGAAAAAGTTGACAGAGTCATCGAAACGTCGTTGATGTGTATTCGCTAATTAAATTCGTAATAAATATTGCTGATACCAGCCGTTTTATCTTCTTTGATTCTTGAGAATATGGTTACGGAGTGTCGTTCCTTACTAATCATTTCATTTAACAGTTTTAAGTGAGAAAGGTGTTATGGATAACTTTGAGCTCACAAGCACTGTAACTTTTACCATAGTAAATGGTATGGCATTAGCAACACTTTTAAAACAAAAAAGAAAGAAAAGAAAATGTTGGATAAAGCAGTGGGTCAACAGAAGAGAAGAGCGAGGCATTATGCGTATGGTTAACAGTGAATTGAAAAATTGAAGACCCAGAGGCCTTTAAAAATTATATTAGAATGTCAAAGGATACATTTATGAAATTGCTGCAGAAAGTAGAGCCACATATTGCTAAACAAGACACAAACATGAGACAATGTATTTCAAGCCGAGATAAATTAATGGTCACACTTCGCTTTTTAGCGACAGGTGAATCTTACAGAAATTTAATGTATTCGACACGAATACATGAGTCCACAATCTCATTATTTGTCCCAGAAGTATGTGGAGTAATTTATCGTATTTTAAAAGATAAATACATGAATGTAAGCTTCAATATATGCAGCTTTTTTCATATAATTACGTGCAACGTGTAACTGTAATAACCACAGCTTAGTACTTATAGATTCCACAAACAACAGAGGAGTGGGACAGCATAGCAGAAGGCTTTTTAAACCAATGGCAAGTACCAAATGTAATTGGAGCATTGGATGGGAAACATATAGCTTTTCGAGCTCCAAAAAGTGCAGGTTCAACATATTACAATTACAAAGGTTTTAATAGCATTGTTCTACTAGCGCTTGTTGATGCAAAATATCGTTTTGTTTATATAAATGTTGGTGTAAATGGTCGTGTAAGTGATGGTGAGTTTTTGCACAAAGTGATTTGTATCGATGTTTAGAAAATAACACATTACACATTCCACCTGCAAAACCATTACCTGGTCGTGTAAAGGCAATACCGTATGTCATATTAGCTGACGCAGCATTTCCTTTAAAAAAATATATGATGAAACCATATCCCTTCAGAGGCCTTACACACAATCAAGCAATTTTTAATTATAGGCTTAGTAGAGGAAGAAGAGTGGTAGAGAATGCATTTGGCATTTTGGCAAACAGATTTAGATTACTTTTAGCAACTATAAATTTAGGTGTAGATAAAGTGATAATTTTAACTTTAGCTTGTTGTGTGTTGCACAATTTTTTACTTGAAGAATGTAGTTTCCCAATTGCAGACGAGGAAATACAATTATTAACAACCAAGACACTGGGCCAACAAAAAGGAAATCATTCTTCTGTGGATGCAAGTAATGTGCGAGAAGAATTTGTACAATATTTTCTTGGACCAGGAGCTGTTGATTGGCAAGAAAAAATGCTGTAATAATGAACTCAATTGTTGTTAGTACATATAATTTTGTTACTGATACGGAACTTAGTTTTTTAATCATTTAATACCGTTTATTTAATGCATATGATATTAATCATTTTAAAAGTGTAAACCAAAAATTTAATTTATTGTAGCAACAAACACAACATTATCTTCTTCTATATTTTAATAAAATAACTTGTTGAACTTTCATCCTTTTATTTTTAAACGAATATAAATATATTATTATATAAATTCAATAACACAAATGATTATCTTCATTTTCATCCTCCTGTGCTTGAAACACTAGTTGTGAAATATCTCGTTTTAAACGAAGTAAACGTTCTCCACTTTTTATTTGTCGCATTTCAGTCTCCATTGATTTAGCAAAATTGGAAATGTGATCTATTGAGGTATTTCTATTACTGGTCACCAATTGTTTCAAAATAGCTGTAGATTCTTTAAAAAAATCTTCTTGAACATAATCTAATTTTCTGCGTTTTTTGTTTTGTGGTGTAGTAATTGGCTCAGGTGCTGCACCACCTGATTCAGAAGTATTTGGAGATAAATAAAAAACCGTATCATTTGTCAGTTCAGCAGCATTATAGTCCTCGATGGTACCTTCATATACCACTTCTTCCGCTTCATTTTCATCACCTTCATTGTCCTCTACTTCAGACTGTTTCAAAATAAATAAAATTAAATCCTTTAATTACAATGGGTAATTAAAAATTACATACATTTGTGATTAGAATGTCATCAGAGATATTCTTTGAGAGACTTGAACAACCAGTAGTTACAGGCGAAGATTTTGCCAGGAATTGTAACAAGTCAAAGCACCACCAGGATGGTACATATACGTCATCGGATCCTGCTCCGCTGTGCTTGGAGTTATTAATTTTCCGACATTCTACGTTGAAGGTTGTACGCAATCCATTAATTTGTTTTAAAATAGTATTGCAATCGACGTTTGCTTTAAACTCCTTATTTAGTGTATCTGTTATATATTGCACAGCATTTTTTCGTTTGCTTTTATTTTTATAATTTACATCTGTCACTACGTACAAGCACTCGTTTTGCTCATACAGAGTGATTAATCGTTCAACTACCTCACGCGTCCACATTATAACAGCAAAGAAACTAACAGAAATAAGAACAAAACCAAGACGTCAAAATAGCGAATAGTACAACAAAACATAAAGGTTAGGTCACAGACATATTGAAGTTAGCGCTAATGTATCGGATATATGCCAACTGGTTGATAAATAATCTTAAGAAACATAAAATCCCTATAACAGCTTTAAAATACACATGTATGACCTTGGATAATAGAACATGTTTTATTTCTGATGTATATATTTACACGTACAAATTAATGTAAAAGTTCTGTATTACACGAAAAAAATTCAAGGTCGTATAAGTATTTGTAGAATTACATGTAGAAAATTGACCATGTAAAACTAGCTTTAGACTGAGCAGTTTTTCGCATATTTTACCCCACCTGCAAGTAACCCTAACTTTCCAGGAACCGAAGATTATTCGATAATACTGGGAATTCGCCTTATCTATTGTATTTGTAATAATATAATCGCATTACTTTTATGACCTGTTTATTTGAGTTTTGTCCGCCTAGATCTGTGAAACGGTCCACTGTGGAGCGGTAGCCAACGTGTTAGTCATATATGAAAAACACTTAAAGAAATGGTTCACTATCGTCGACGTTTTCTTCTATGGTATCATCCACAACGTTTTGATCGATCAAACTTAGCGCTTTTTTGTAAAATGTACCCTCCTCCTCTGTTAACTGGAGATGCTTCAATAGGTGCGTAACGTTAGCTATTTTTAAACCACTGATTTTGTTGATACCTGGGGATGGGTTTGCTGTAGTTAATGCATTAGAGATATCAGTATTAGATTTCAAAATACTATGTGAACAAGGAGTGTCTGTGTATGTGGTTGTCACAGATACTACCTTTGCGATAAATAAAGATTCGTTGCTTCGTTATTTTAAAAGGTAATTTACTTCTTACCGTCCTTCTCGACAACGTTTTGAAATCTTTTACATTCCATTCCTTGTTATTCTGTAAAACCGTAGAATTTTGGGAAATGATATAATACATTTGTGGACTGAGAATATTCTCTTACTTGTGCAATATCTTTTCGGAATGATCAAAGACCAGATCTGGAGGCATAAAGCTATGCCCCCTTATGGGAAATATGTTTGTATTTCTTCAAAGATACTTCTCTTTACATAACATAGCAGCATAAAAATCATTTCGGTATTCTTATTTTTACCTGGACAAGGGTCAGAGAACAGTTTTAATGTTCGTTGTCTCTCGGAAGCGTCAACACCCACGTACCTTGATTCTAATGCATCAAGGAAATGTTTTAGTGCGATTTTCGTTCGATCCCTTGCCGCTCTCATTTTCAGTCCAGGTGTATGCGAAGGTATTTTATTTGTTGATTAGCCTCTAGAATTACAAACGTAAGGTTGTAGAGCCATATTTGGCGAAGATAGTAAATGTCTGAGATGCTTAACTTTGGTAATGGTTGGTTTTGCTGCATATCGAAACAGACTTTTACTACATTATTCGATTCTGTCTCCTTAAAGAGCTGATAGAACTTTTTTGCACGTAAGTTACATAGTTTAAGTTCCGTTAACAGCCGCATCTGTCGTTTTGACGAGCTCCGTTTTTTTATATTCCCAAAAGAAGCAAACGTCAGTCCGCGGATTCCCAAATCCAAGGTTAAATTTTCCAGTAAATATTTTGTAATACTTACTGAATGACGAGATTCTTGCATTCATGGTATGCCTGATATTACACCACATTTTATAGTTTTCTCACCGACAACTCAGAGAGTAAGTAACCACGTCTGCTTTTATTCCTCCCATAATGACTACTTCTACATTTTAGACTTTTAATGTGGTCAATTATGAAATTCATAATTTCATTGTCAGCAACGGTTGCTCTAGAACCACCTCTTCGTTCAGGTCTAGACGTGCCTTCCTTTAAAAAATAGGCAGCAATACCTTTTATTCTGAATTGCGAAAGTTGAGCAACTGACTGAAACGAACTTGCACATACTCGTACAGAGGAAGTATCGATTTTACGAATAACGGCGGTGACGATTTAGATTTTGAGTCATTATAAATTTTACAAGAAAATTGTTTTGATCTGCTGCCGATTCATGCAAGTATAGCTTGTTAAAAAACTGAAATAAATCATGCGTAAACCTAAATAAATATTAAATAACATGCAAGTAACTAACCTTGTATATCTTCCTGACTCAGTTCATTTGCTTGACATAACGTTGTACTTTGATGGGCGCATAAAATTGTGGGTTGTTTACCAGCTGCACTATTACATTTAACAGAAGTTATTTTCTTTTTCCAGCCACTTTTATTGTCCCGTTTTCGCGAACCTCTTACGGAAGGTGTTTCTTCTACGTTATAATTGTCTGACATATTTCCTTAACTATTTACTATTGTTTATTAAAGTAACACAATTCACAATTAGTGTAACACGGAATTACACAGATCACACGAAATGAGTAAATGTTACGTACGCTTGTAGGTTGTCGATTAGCTGACAATAACATTACTGCTTAAGCGCATGAGCACGAACTTAAGTTAGTTTTGGAACATCAATGTGTGTGGACTAAAAAGAGTTTTGAAATACAAGCGAAGCAAATGTATATAATTTGAATAGGACTTGAACGAATTTTGAATTTCGTGCTATAAAATAGTAAACAAATGTCAATTTTCACTTTTATGGACTTGGGCAGTTTTGAAATAACGCTCTTCATTTCTAAGTCCAAAAATAATATTTAAAAATTTAACAATTATTTTTGTTTAACCCTTAAAGGCCGGACTTGCTTTTTTTAAGTTTTTTTTTTTTGAAAAATCTTGTAGAGATCATATACGACTAATTAACTCGATCTATAGTTTTAGAAAGCTTGTTTTATTTTTTGGTTTCGAAATTATAAGCGTTACCATAAAAGGAGGCGATCTGCAAACTGCAACTTTTACTCCTGACACAAACTTGATTTATCGCACAATTACATCTGAAGCACTTACCAAACCATATATAAAACTTTAAGTTATTGGAGTTTTTTTGGCATCAGTTAGTATTTTAAATAATGTTAGGGATATAACTTCAAAACCAACTGATAATAATAATAATAAATGTTATTAAAAAGTTGCATTTTGAAATTCAAAGGGAAAAAAGATTCGTTCTGACCATCACAGATGCGATTCTTGTTTCGATTTTCAGTATATTTATGGGACTTTGCTACTGTTTATTAGTACAAAAATAGTTTTATTACAGTATTATACATAGTAGTCTTAAAACAGTAATTTATAACAAAATATTAAAAACATTAAATAAAACTTAAGACTACTATAGTCTTTGGCAAGAAAAAACATTTTTTTTAAGTAAAAAAATGCGTGAAATATCCTAAATACGCATGCCAATGTCTTCTTCACAGAAGTCACATTGCACTTCCAGTGTTGCCAACAATTGGAAACAACTTTCTACTAGCTGACTCCATAAAATCTACCAGAATTCTACTAAAATCCCTAGATTGTAAAAATCGGGAGTGAGGGGCGGGGAGGTATAGGTAGGTACACAAAAATAAATTTGTTATTTTACACTTTTATTGGAAATTATTCAAGATAATACATTAGGGTACATTCATAAAATACATTATATTTTAGTTATTATTAGGAACAGTTGATATTGTTCGGACCAGTGTAAAAATAGAAATTATTGTAAAAACAGAGCTCTCTTCTATTTATAAATTTTTAACAACAAAGAGCAATTCCAAGTCTTCAACTTGCTGACCAACCAAGTCTTGCGCTTTCATAAACAATTTTTACATATTTATTCCCGCTTTTGTTCGCCGTAAAATCTAGTTCTCTTGGCAGTCGGAAAGGCGCATCAACAATAATAATACAAAGTTTACTGTAAAGTTTAAAAATAAATATATTACATTTTGAAAAATACCGATTCTACCAGATTTTTACTATCTGCTAGATCCTATTCTACCAAATTTTCTACTATCTACTAGATCGAAAATTAAGTCACTAGATGAAGAAGCCATTCTACCAGATTTAGAAGAAAATCTACCAGGTTCGCAACACTGAGCACTTCATGATCCAAATCTTCTGGTTCCCTTATTAGTTCGCCTTCGTGTTCCATATCACCTCTGAAATTCCGAACAAGTAATTCCTTGTACCACTTCAAGGTATCGTTTTCCCTCCACTTTTCCTCGTACTGGTTCAATAAAGATTCAATATTTTGCAGCTTTCGTTTCACATTCGTTTTACATTGTTATGTAAGTCAATTTCTTTTAAATTAACCCTCTTCAGTGAACATCCTCGTTTCAGGTAATTCTTTGCAGCCGCCGTATCACTACGGTAAAATGCTTCCATTGCTACCATACATCGTCCATTAACTTTTTTCATAATAATTCTTTCTGCCTACCGCATTCCATCGGCTTTTTTGAAAACCGAGGCTTCCACTCGTATAACTTCCAGTCCTTTCCTAAAACCTTGGTGCTTCCGACTTCATTAAAAATCTCCCAGTAATCTTCCTTTCGTAGGATTTGACTCTATTTCCTCATTATTTTCTCCAACCATCCAAAGACTCTATCCGCAGGTAAGTATGAGTGTCACCTCACAGGAAAGAATAGGGCAATTTTTTTGAAATGATTGGGTGCTTCTTTCAAGAACCAAAACATTAGCATATACAAAATAAAAGAATTTTTATTTTGGCCACCGCAGCCGTCAGCAAACAATCTAAGTTACGTTAAACAATCTTTCATAACGTTGTGTTGGACAAACAAAGTGTTAAGTTTATCATAGAAATCATAAACTATAAACGGATCTCTCGCAGTTCTCCTAGTCTTTTGTAAATGTTCCGGTTTTTTCAAAGTTAAAGATGGGTTTCTTTTCATAAATGACTGACCAGTCCTCCCCTGGACGATTGTTTTTGAAAGGGGTCACTCAGTTATTAACTTTTACGTATTCACCAACTAAGTCTATAAGCTCTTCCTTATCACAGGGGAAACCAATGTGTGATCGAGCCTTTAAGCATTTATTCGGTTATAAAAAACCGCAACAGGCACCCCATATCTCTCAGAAGCTTGTCGATAAGTGCAGTTACGGTTTTCAACATCGTGGACTGCTGCAGCTACGTCTGCTAATCAATAATCAGGACCTGATCTTTTCTTAATGTAAGTTTGTGGCATGGTTACCCTGGAGAAAACCGAAAACTGCATATAATATTGGATTTAATAATACCATACCTACCAAACAAGTTTTAGAAGCAAATATACTTGTTTACAATTAACCAAATAACCTTGTTTCCAATTCCCCCTTGCAAAAAGATAATGGGGTAAATGTAAACAGAGCTGTAGTTGTAGCATTTACCATATTTAGACTTAGAGGTTAGAATAATGAATGAACTGACATATTTTCTATATTGTTTAATAGATAAAATATTATCTTACCTCAATCTAGATAAAGAAACTGTCGATTTTCTGACACTGTGAAAATTAAAAAATAAATTCAGCACTATAAACAAACATCAACAGAATTTCACTGGATCGTAATATAGCACAAAAGCAATGTGGTGCGTACGCAATACAGCGGCGCCTTTTATGCGCTGAAGTTAAACAGCGGGAAATTGAATTATAACTAAACTAACAGGTTTGTTTCCAATTACCCCGTGGGGAAACCGCACTTGACCCTATATGAATATCACATTTGTCAGGAACATTGGGAAAAACAAACAGATTTGATTGATCGTTGTAAGAGCGCATAAAACTTACAGTAATTGCTTTTTTCCCAATTTTATCTATTTGAGCTACGAATTTTTAGACGTTTCTTTTTTTAAACCTTCATTGTATGTGAAATTAACTATCACAAGTTCATTAGTCTCTAGCTGTGACATAAATGGACTCGGTTGCTCTTCATCCACATTTTCTCGATCGGAAGTTTCATTAGAAATAGTTAAAGTTGTGTAATCTTCTTCGAAAAGTTTTTCAACTTCGTCACTGCCATTTTCATCATTGCTACGACTTGTTGATGGGACATCGGTTATTCTTTTTTAACCTTTACTACGTCTTTAAGTTTGAGGTTTTGGAGTGGTTTCTTGAGGTAGATCATCTGGACGAATACCTTTACCTCCCGGTACATTAATCTTTTTCGTTCGTTTGACTTTTTTGGTTTCATTTACCCTAACGAGACCGCTTACAATCTTCGAGAAGCTAGTATTGAAGGCATCAGTGGCTTCAATTTCTTTGGGAATAAGTTTATTCAAGACTCTTTGTTGATCAAGAGGTATTATCCCACAAGCACTTAAATCAGCTAAAATATTGCTTTCATTATTAGGCATATTTTCAATGGTTCTTTGGAGTAACCTCGGAAATTCTGTTTTTGGTATACAACCCTTGTTGTGCTGTTTCCATTCACCTAGTTGTTTTCTGCATGCTGCCTTTATTGAGCGGAAGACGGCGACATCAAGCGGCTGAAGGAGGTGCGTGCTATTTGGAGGAAAAAGTACAAAATCTATATTGTGAGTTTTACAAAGCTGTAAAACTTTTAGTGACAGATGGTGTTGGGAACCTTTGCAATTTTGGCACTCACACCACTTTGTACAAAGTTCTGCTATTCGCCACCCACGGGTTGTAAGGCCGTATAGGCCATATTGTTAAATTGTTCGGCGACCTTTTGTAAGAATTAATACGTGTTCGCGCTTCACTACTTTTCGGTGTAGAGGTTTTTTTTAATCAAAGACACTAATAAGTTGAAATTAATATTAAATGTAATGATCTGAGAATGCTGTGACAATGTGATTGTAGAAAATGAACTGTTTTGAATTGTTGTTAAACGAGGACTGCCTTTAATTGTTGGTAAAAGAGAACTCGATAACTAATGCTTCCCCTCCATTATAAGGAAATCTTAGGGTAGGAGAAACTGATTTTACAACATTACCCGAAATTATGCTAATTAAAGTAAAAGGGAAAAACCCAAACTGAAACTAACAATAGGAAACACAAATGACCATAATAAGCTAGAAAGACATTACGATAATTTCGGCTTACACAGAAAGATTAACTTGGATTGCAAAATCCTAATGCAGGTAATCTTAGAGAATTAACATTGCCTAGGTAGTTACATATTGTAATGGAGAAACTTATATACGAATATAATCTGTACAAATAGACTGAATACATATTGCATCTAAGAATAAACAGGAAATTCCTAAATCGGCATTAACAGATAGCTACCGAGATTATCTCCAATAATAACTTTTTTCTCTTCCTGTCGCCGGAAATACACCAATGCGATCTTTAATATAATACCATCGAACCAGCCTGATTCACTTCGATTATAACACCCATCTGGACCTCCCTGCAGCCACTCTGGGTAGAGATGCTTAGATTTATAGACTACATAGGGAGATAGGAATTTCCCTGAACTAGAAGCTGGTACATCACTGAGATCGATGATCTTGAAGAATCGAATGCGATGAGCATGCTTCGGTCCTCTTCGTACTACAATTCCATCCTTTATGAGTGCAACCAATGCCCCAATCATCAGGTACACTGTTGCTTATTGCAGCCCTCAATCTTTTATTGGGGTAGATAATCAAAGGTGGTGTGATATGCCCATTTGCCGAGAACGTAAACATTACTGTAAGCTTTTGTTTTGCTGGCCCTTGGTCCACCTCATAAACATTTCTTGCACCTTTTGGTGCAACCACTTTGCCCAGCTGTGGGAAAAAAAGAAAACATGTCTCGTCCCCGTTATAAACTCGAGATAGATCTTCCAGAATCGTGAAAAATTATTTTTCCTTCAGATAACTTTCTATGTCGTTAAAGCGGATGCGGAGGTGACTGCTTCTGTAGTTCGTGCTGTGAGAATTGGATGCCTTTTCAATAAAGAGGCGTACCAGTGGTCACCAGGTGTTCTTGAATGGATTTGGTTTTTGATTAGCATCCATAAAACACTTAACAGAAATTTGGATATCAATTTTTCTGCTAGGTAACCCCTAGTTTTTCTTCTTCTTCCCTAGTTAAGTAGGTAGGGAGACGATGTTCACTTTTTTTGAATTTGGAACTCAGCCCAAATTGTAAAGTCGATCTTGGAATTAATTTTTTACGGAAGCGGTTTTTTGCGGAACACCGTTTTTATTTCAGTCAGTGCTTTTTGTATTGTATTTGCTGCTTTCCATTTGACATAAGGAGTAGTTCAGATGTACTCGTGGTGTACTCTATGAACATTTGTAGTGTTCCTTTTGTCAGTGCATGACACTCTCTATCTGCTCTATTTGACCGTCCCTTCACCCCTCAAACACTAGCAAGATGTTAGGTGTTTAGCCATGTTTAGCACTTTCATGTCAACTTCAAAGAGAGAAACGTTAAGTAAATCATAGTTTTGAATTACAAATTGCGATACCTAAGTGATAAAAATGGATTTTACGTTATTAGTAAGAAAATAAGTTAATGTAAATCATACAGAGAATGTAATAAATTGCTTTTTATTTGCAGCAGACCCTTACAAACACACCGTCTGAGTCAGATACATCATCAGACTCAAGTAATGAAGATTTTTATGTGAAAGAACCTCCGCAAAAAATCATCAAAATTGAAAATTTTGTTGAAGACACAGTTCAAAATTATAGCGACGTAGTTTTTAAAAAACATTTTCGAATATCCTGTAATATTGTATCTCAACTTATAAGTATAATATACATATAGTAAATGTTAGTAGTTTCTACTTATACATATACATACCAATATGTTTCAGGTAAGTTTGAAAATAATAATTTTATTAAAAAGGCTAATAAGGCTGTTCTGCTAACTCTATGGTATCTAGCAAATACAGAAACCTATCGCCAACTAGCAGATATGTTTAATATTTCAATCAGCTCAGCATATACAAAAATGTTTAGTTTGTGTAATAAACTTTATAATATCACATGAACACATAACATGAATACATTAAATGGCCATCCAGAAATGAAGCACAGAGAATAGCAGAAGGTTTTAGGACAAAACAAAATATAAATAATATTATTGGAGCCATTGATGGGTGCCATATTAAAATAAATAAGCCAAAAGCAAATCAAGATTCATATATTAATCGCAAAGGTTACCACCATTATACTGCAAGGAGTAGTAAATAATTTAAAGATGTTTATTGACGTTAATTGTGGAGAGCCAGTTTCTCTTCATGATACAAGGGTCTTTACTATACGCCAAAGCAGTTGAAAATGGGAACCAATTATTTTATGAGGACATGTTCCTTGTAGCAGACTCTGCATACCCTGCTTTAAATTGGCTTGTTGTACCATTTCGAGATAATGTTAATTTAACAGCAAACCAGAAAACATTTAATTATAAATTATCAGCTACAAGGGTAGTTGTGGAAAATACTTTCGGATTATTGAAAGGTATATGTACTTATATGATTTTTCACATTTTTACAAATTATTAAATGAACATTACATTTCTAAATATTTTTTATCATTACTAATTAATAATTTGTACATGTATTAACTATGAATGTAAATTGCAGGCAGATTTAGGAGATTACAGCATTTTGAAAATTTAAATATTAAATTAATTGTTAAATGTGTCATGGCTTGTTGTGTACTACCTAACATATCCATACTTAATAGTGACATCGATATTGACATAGATGAAACTGGATTAAAATCTTTATAACTTTTATAACAAGTCTTCTTTTCCATTGTAATAATTAAATTAGCAATTACAGTTGACATTTCACATATTACATATCTTTGATAGGTGCAAATATACAGTTCCATTTGTCTTTAAAGGTCTCGTTAAGGAACAGAGTAGAGTGGGAGTAGTTCAGATGTAGCTATAAGAAAATGGAAAGCAGCAATTCTCATAGTATGTTTTCTCATATTTAGGATTACTTTTTTTCACTTTTGGCATCTGAAAAAAAAGCAAAAACGACGTAACATTAATCAATTACGACTACCATCTTAAAAAATAAGTTAAAATCTTACCTTTTTTAGAGTCGTTACATTTCAACCAACACTAGGCAGACATTATGTGAACACTGACGCATGCGCGAACTAATGAAGAATTGATACTGTTGCTGGATGTCAATTCCACGAAAATCTTGAAGAAAATAACTGCTGGAAGCTTATAAAATAAGAAATTATAGCCTTTGTGCCAATAACTGGTGGAGTGCCAACAAACATAAACGTTACATATAGTCTCTAATAAACTCAAATATTTTTTCCTCATTGTTACTTTTAGGTATAGTTACGTTATAAATTTTCTTTCCTTGGTTTTGATTAAATACTACCCTTAGTTCCTTTAAAGATGTTTGCTTGATGTGATACTGCGGATTTTTAATATCAATAGCTTCGTTCATTGACGAAATGTATTGATGGGTTCTTCATTTTCGTTCGAATGGGTAGTGTCCACTACATCATCTTTTCTGGTGGCTCCGTCGATTTCTTTGTTACTATTCTGTTATGGTAGTTCTTGAAATGATTGTTCGTCTAAGAATTCCTGAATATCTTGTAGTAATTGCTCTGAGTCTTCACCTTGATTAGTAACCATTGATTCCGATTCTAAAGCGTTAAATTCAATACGCGATAATGCGTCAGCATTGCAATTATATTTTCCCTGTTTATATTGGATATTAAAGTATATTCTCCTAATCTAATTTTCCATCGCGCTTATTTCGCGTTCGATTCTTTTAATAAATGTAGCCAAATCAATGGACGGTGGTCTGTATATATTGTGAATTTACGTCCAAATAAGTATGGTCTGAAACATTTAGTTGCCCATATTATAGCCAAAGCTTCTTTGTCGAATGTTGAATATTTTCTTTCTGTGTCGCTGAGTTCTAGATGCGTAACAAATTGATTTGTCGTTACCTAATTTTCCTTGTGATAAAACTACCCCTAATGCTACGTTGCTAGCGTCGGTTGTTAAACGAAATCTGGATATTCTAATACGGGTTTATTCATTAATATATTTTTACAACTTTCAAACGCTTTTTTATAATCATTATCAAATACAATTTTTATACCTTTTTTCAAACATTTAATTAAGGATTTTGTTAATTTTGCAAAGTCTTTTATAAATATCCGATAATAACCTATCAATCCAAGGAACGATTTTTTTTCCGTTCTTGTTTTAGGTAAAGGGTATCTTTTAATCGCGTCAATCTTATCAGGATTCGGTTTTACTCCATCTTTAGTAATAATATGTCCTACTCCTAGTACTTCTTTGCGCAAAAATTCGCATTTGTCTAACTGTATTTTTAGGTTTACATCACGTAATCGCTGAAATACCTTTCCTAATTTCATTATATGTTCCTGTAAACTGGTAGAATATACAAATCGTCAAGATAAACGTGGCGTATGTCTTGTAATCCTCTTAATACGTTATCCATCATGCGTTGAAACGTCGTTGGTGCGTTTTTAAGTCCAAAACTAAGTCTTTTAAATTGATAATGGCCGTGTTCTGTGGAAAATGCCGTTTTCGGAATGTCCTTTTCTACCATTTCTATTTGGTGGTAACCTGAAGCTAGGTCTAATGATGTGAAATATTGAGCTGTTCCCACTTTGTCGAGAATATCGGTGTTAGGTGTTAGGTACTTATCATCAATAGTTTGATCGTTAAGACGTCTATAGTCAATTACCATACGATATTTTAATTTTCCCGATGCATCCATCTTCTTTGGAACTAAACTTACTGGTGCGGACCATGGACTACTACTTTCTTCGATTATGTCCTGTCGCAATAGGTTATTTACTTGCTGTTTAATTTCTGTTTGCTGTTCCGGTGTTTTTCTTAATGGTTTCATGTAAATTGGGGTTCCGTCTTTTAAATTTAGTGTATGTTTTACATTATTTGTGAATGTTAAAAGTATTCGCTATAACATATATCTTTGTATTCGGTACATAATTTACTTATTAAATATTTTATTTAATAAGTATTTAAATGTTTTATGGCCGTCGTCGTGCTTCGAAACTCACGCGTGTTTTAATTAGCCTATTATCCACTTATACTTTAATATACTATTCCATAACTACTTCTATTAGAATTTCGTTTGCCAGAATATTTAAGTTAGTATTATCACATAGAAAACGCAGATTCACTTACGGGTATGAAGGCTTTAGATATAAATAAATATGAAGAATAACTATTTGTAGATGTGGATGAAAAAATTGCTTGGATAAATTTTATTTAAAATCTAAACTTTAAAATAATAAAAGAAATCCACTAATTTTAAACTGAGAAATATATTTTCAAATAGTAGTTATGTATTAACAAAGAAAAACATACTTAAGTAATAGATTTAATCTTCGCAATTTGTACTAGTGATGTTCTTTTGTATCTTTTTTGATTTCCTCCCATCTCTATCTGCAGCGTTCCTGAGCCAAATTTTTATTACTCCTTCAATTTCGTGCTGCGTAGCCATCCTAGAAAATTGATTCTTCCTGACTGCAACTGTTACAAATTTCACATCATAAAACAAAAACAACAATTCAAAGCAGCAGTACCTGTAATTAGCTCTGTGAAGAGTGTACTTTCTGTTAAACCACATAGGAATATCCGAATCGGTGGTCGACATACGGAACTTCAGCCATTAATTATTATACCTCTATCTGTGTATTTATGAAATCAGGGTTATTGGTTCCTATGCTATTTTTTGGAACTTTCTGATCTTTAAGGAACATCAATACATCAAAATACCACAACGTTGGGGTGTAAATGTCTTCAGTACCTACACCACTTAAAGAAGTGGTAAAAGGTAAAAGGTAAAAGATTCTAAAAGTAGAATCTTTTACCTTTTTATATTCTTTTCGAAGGCAGCTCCTCATCGAATTAATTTTTTTCTTTACCACGTCCGTGTCGGCATCAGGGTTTATTTCTTTCAAAATTTCCACTAGTACCTTGTAACTTGCATCCTTTTTATTTTTATCCATATAATCAGAGCTTTTCACTTTCCAAAGGCACGGATTTTTTTGATACATGGTTATAAATTCACGCATAATGTCTTCTTGACGTCGAACAGCCATGTCTAAACAGGGCTACAGCGTGCACTACAGAAACTTAACTAGAACTGGCGGACTTGGCCTCAAACTTCCACACATGCGCGTGTGTGTGCACGGCGTACCGCGCAAATTCAAACTCCGCAGATCTTGTCACGCCATGCCTAGATCTGACAGGTGCATCAGGTTTGGACGCGTGCGTTGGCTCTACGAGCAAATGTAACACTTTTGCATGATCGTGTGTGGCTTGGTTTAGGTACGAAGGCTAATTAAATCGTTATAACTTATTTACAATTTTAGGTATAGGAACACCAAATACAGATAGACAAAAGATAATCTTTTGTAGAATCAGAACATTTAAGAAAATATATGCTACTTTTCGAAGATTGAACTTATTTGTAAGCAAGTTTTTAAATACCTTGTATAATACACTAAACACTTTAACCCACTAAACACCAAACAAGTTTTAACTAAAACTCCGACGCATTTCAACAGATAATAAAACTAAGTTTTATTATCGCCTTGATAATAACAGCATTGCTGTTGAAACGCCTCGGTGTTTTAGTTAAAACTTGTTTGGTGTTTAGTGGGTTAAAGTGTTTAGTGTTCTACTTCTGCACCAAGAGATCCAGTGAAGAACTTCACCTTGTATAATGTTACAGAGAAGAACTTCAAACTCCATGTAACTACACAATATCAGTGGTGTATATGCAAAATTTCATTCGTCTCTTCTAATTTTCACTATAAAGTAAGTTATTGTCAACTTGTTAGGGTTCACCGTATTTTGTGAGTACAGATAGTAAGCATTGCAGTCCCCCATATTATTTCTATAATAAGTTTTCTGCCCCACTTAGTACATCTGCGTGACGATGTATTATATGATGCCAATTGGTCGCTTACATCAACAAAAAACTTCCCATTTTCCTAATCAAAACACATTTTGGTTTTGTTGTCTACCAAATTTTGCAGTTACGGTTTTTGTTTCAGTACATCAAGTGGTAAGCATGAAGACATCTCGCTTGTCTTTCCACTTTAGAACTGTAATACTCTCCAAAGATTCCTTTGCAATTATTCCACGCCTTCGAAGCTTTGCAGTTTTTATTTCTTCAGTAATTGATTTTTTATTCTTCCGCAATGTCCCGACAACATGGGTATTTTGTGAAAGCAATCTAAGTGCTAGAGGCACACAAGTATAGAAATAATCTATGTATAATGTTCTGCCTTCGTTTAGAAGGTCTTTTACTAACAGCATCACAACATTTTCAGAAGCTGAAAATTCACGATTACTTGAATTTTTGCCAACATATTTCATGTGTAACCTGTACCTGTACAAAGTTTATATACTTAATTCAACTCCGTAACGGTTGAAATGTTCTACACGGTCAAAACTAATACTAATGTAAGTATATTTGAAATGTCTGCACCACTAATGCGACTTTTCTCTGGTCGCTGGGTACTTGACTAAGGGTTGTCTGACACGAGACTAGTTTTAGCGTTGAATTCAGTACTGAAGTTGCGCGCGCAGTTTTAGTGTAAAAATTAGTACGAACAACGAATCTGTATGAGACGTAAGAGTGAAAACAATTACAGATATGAACATGCGCATTGAACATATAAAATGTCAAAATACTTGTTTGTTTTAACCTCAAAAATATTAAGTAGTAACGCAAGCGAAAGAATTGGAACATAAAAATAAAAAATATGGATAAACAAACTGTTGCTAGCAGCAGCTACGAATGTAATTACGATATTAATGATGGGACTTTCTAAAAGACGAAAAGCAAAAAATACTCAAATAAAGAAACGAATTTGGGTAAGAAAGTGGATAAATCGACGACTAGAAGGTAGAGGATTATTAACAATGTTAAATGAGGAATTACTTATTGAAGACCTGTCTTCATACAAAAACTTCCTACGGATGGATAATAACTCATTCGAAATATTATTTAATAAAGTTAAGGCTAAGTTAACTGAACAAGATACTGTTATGCGAGGAAGTATCCCAGCACGATCTAAGTAAGATTTTTTTTAATTTATACTTTCATGACAGTAGATAAACAAAATTTTAGGTTAGAGACGACTCTACGTTTCTTGGCTACAGGTGAATCCTACCGATCGTTGATGTATAGCACTAGAATTGATGAAACTACCATATCACGGTTTATTCCTATCGTCTGCGATGTTATTTACCATTTGCCCAAAGACGAATATTTGAATTATTATTGTTATTATAATTTATGCAAATTATAAAATTAAATATTGTTGAAATGTAATATTATAGACCCCTGATGACAAAAAATACCTGGCTTGAAGTGGCTCAGCAGTTTGAAGAATTATGGCAATTTCCTAATTGTTTAGGTGCTCTTGATAGTAGGTAAACTATAGGCGTACGAGCACAGTCACTCGACGTGGACACCCTGTATAAGCTGTATTTTGACAGGTAAAGCCTGTGTAAAACCAGTAAAATGTCATAATTATGACAATTTGACAGGTTTTAGCTGTCAAAATACAGCTTATACAGGGTGTCCACGTCGAGTGACTGTGCTCGTACGCCTATAGTTTACCTACTCTTTATGGACGCCACATAAAGTTTAGACCTCTTGTTTCTGCAGGATCCTACTACTACAATTATAAAGGCGATCACTCGATTGTACTTCTTGGCTTAGCAGATGCTCGATATAAATTTACATATTATAATGTGGTCGCATAAGTGATGGCGGGGCTTTTAGGGAGAGTGGATTATGCAAAGCCATATCCACCAACAGTTTAAATTTTCCTGATGATCAGACATTACCTGGACAGACACTAAAAAACCCGTTTGTGATTGTAGCCGATGATGCTTTTCCTCTTTTGACGAGGATTATGAAGCTTTTCGTTAACAGAGGACTCGGAGGATTTAGAGTACTGATGAATCCAATTCAACTATCACCAGACAAAGTAGTAAAAATAACACTGGCATGTATTGCACTACACAACTTCCTAGCTACGGAAAACTGGAGCTTATATACAAAGTTGAATAAGGATGAAAACAGGCAGCTTCCAAACATAGGACAACAATGTGGAAATCGATCAACAGTTATTGCACTTCAAGTGAGAGAAAATTTCAAAAACTATTTTAATAGTGAAGTGGGTGCTGTTGAGTGGCAAAGCAATGCAGTTTTAAGGCATAATATGTAATGTAAGTTATTTTCATGATGATGAAATTGTTTTCATTTTATTAATAAATACAACAAATAAAACTGCATCTTTCGATTGAATTTTTGTAATTAGTAACATTAATAATTTAAGCTTCTCACTAAACAAAATTTAATTTTTTTCATTGACATTTAAAGTATTTGAATTATGCTACCAGACCTATGGTAATTAAAATTAACTAAAAAAGGAAAGACAATGATTATTAGTTTATTTAAAAAATATGATATCCTTAGTAGTAACATTATTATATTAGTAATACGACAACCTCCAAAAATATTTAATTGCTGTCTTTTTCTTTGCAACTACATTTTTTTACGAGCATCATATATTATTGACATTTCGTGTTGACATTTCATGTTGAATATCTAAAAATAAATTTTCATCACTCTGTTCAATGTATGATAATTGCTTGGTAATGAATTTTCCAAATAACTCGCTTTGTGTGCAGTTGCTGTGGGTTTCACTATTGGTAGTAGTATAACTAGCATTACTTCCAATAATGGCATTTTCAATCTCTCTCAGCGAGTTCGATGCCCTCTCAATAAGTGTGTTTTCATCATCTACTTTTTTCTTTTTTCTCGGGCCTACATTCCCTGCACTATATCTTGGAGTTGCTTCTTTACAAGTGCTTGGCTTCAGGCAGTGAGCTGAGTGAATTTTAAGTTTTTCATTTGAAATGATGTTTAACAATGCAGCACCAAGTATATAACAATTTAAGTTACATTACCTACCGGATTAATGTGAAGGTTATTTCCAGCAATTTCATCATCAATATCGTTTTCCTCAGAGTCCATTGTAGAAAAATGTAAGTTTGAGTATTCTTCTGGAGAATATACTACTTGTGAACGTGGCGGTGTAGAAGAACTCGAAGAAAGCGATCATCAGATTTTCGTGATGTTCGACGACAAACATCATCGTATCAGAATACCATATATTTGGCTTGTAAATCTATATTTGCAGAAACAATTAAATGTGTTGCGGTTACATATTGAATAGAAACCTACCTCATCTTCACCCATTCCGCTGTGGGGAGAAGTTGTATATTTTCTATATTGAGCTAGAAAGTTAGTTCTTATGTTATTGAATTTGCTTTTTATTTCCCCAATTCCTATCCCTGGTCGAATTTTTTCAATTTCAGTGCAAATACGTGAAAGAGCGTCATTTCTTGCATGTTTGTTTTTATATGCTTTATGCTTTACTGCATACAAACAGGGGTACATTTTGTAGAGATCGATTAATAATTGCACCTGTACTTGAGACCATGACATTTTTAGTTGATGGTACTTTTTAAGAATTGTTTAAAACAATCCTAATAACACTTGTATAGCCTATAACTTGATGTATATTATTTGACATTTAGATTACTGATTGCGCATATCTCCCGCGCCGATTCAGCTCGTTTTCATCCATATTTTAATGAAATCCGCGCGGGCAACTTCAGTACTGAATTCAACGCTAAAACGAGTCTCGTGTCAGGCAACCCTAATGGATAAGTTAAAATCATCTGGCTGTAACTAATTTGAAGTTAATCCTAGGATGCTATGAGCAAACTACTATACATGTATAAGAATAATCGTAAAGTAATTAACATTTTATTTGACAAGGAAAATAAGATAAATAATTTATAAAATAGTAAATTAATATTATAATCAAAAGATAACGTACTAATTTTAATAGATTTAATTTAATAAGTATTCAAAATGTCCACCATTTGCCTGAAAGTACAAATGACATCTCTGAATTATACCTTCTTCCGCGTTATCCAACATATCTGGAGTTATTTGATTAATAGCATTTAGGATTTTAAACGCTTTGTAAATCGCCTAAATTTCGTGGTATTGTTTGTTATTTCTGGTACCAACGAGTTGGTCTAATATTCAATAGTAATTCGTACAAATAATCCATAAATTCAGTTTGTACGAAATGTAAAAATTTGTTGGCAGTTAACGATCCTTGATAAAAAAAGGTCCAAGTATTCTAGTAGTAGTGTACATTATGCCAATTGGAACCCCCATTTACTGTAAAATTGCATCCATCTGTCCAAATTGTGTTCAACTTTCCACGGCCTGAACTTAAGTTTTTTTTTTTTTTCAATTTTAAAAACTACATGATATGGAACGTCAGTATCATGTGAAACTTGCCTTATCGTAAGTATTAGGATTTTCTCTGAAACGTGCTAATATTATGTCTCCATTCGGAAACTCTTTGTTTGCATTTTGCCTACGCTTAGAAATGCTGGGAAAGCTGCCGTGAGTTCCCAATTGATCTTCTAATTTGGCAAATGTGCGAGGATGCGGCTGTCGACTATTTGGGGAGCGATCTCTATAGATTTCATTTGCTCATGCTGAATTTCTATGACACAAAAAAAACTACTTCTAACATGTTCACATCTTCATCATTTGAATGTGCATCCACTTTTAACACAACTACAACGTACACATGTACTTTGACAGTTAATAAGCAATTATTGTTTTGTTTGCATTTTGCTCATAACCTTATAGGATTAGCTTCAAATTAGCTATCTTTTGGTTATAATATTAATTTATGGTTTTGTAAATTATTTATTTTATTTTTCTTGTCAAATAATAGAGTAATGTTAATTACTCTACGATTATTGTTATATTTCACCAATTATTAACTTTCCTCGTAAACATAGTTTAGTTAGTAGTAGTTTACTCATGGCATCCTAGCATTAGCTTCAAATTAGTTACAGCTAGACGATTTTAATTTGACATACATTAGTCAAGTGCGCAGTGGCCAGAAAAAAGTCAGAATGGAGCTGACGTTTCAAATATACTTACAATTAGTATTAGTTTTGATCGCATAGAATACTTTAAACGTAAATATCTTGTCAATTATTAACTTTAAGCCTATAAATGTTCAATAGTTTTTTTATAGACAATTAAATGATATATTCATTTATTTAATAAAATACAAGGTGTTCCATAAGAAAAGTCAAAAACGACTAAATTTCTGGTTAAATCGGAAGTTGATTTTGCGAGTTTGTACTCCTAAAATATCTGAAATATGTAGCTGCAACACTTCCTTATACAAAATTGTAATTGTAAATTGTAATTTCACTGGCCCTGAATTTACAATCACCCTGTATATAAGAAAACATGTGACACAAAAATGTTTATTTTATCATAAAATCCTATTTAATCTTGCAATTCAGTATTCGCATTTCCTAATCATGTTGTTTGAAGATGTTCTTCATTCATTAATATTAATTGAAGAGTGGAAAAATGAAAGGTGCTAAGTGCCGAAATCATAAAGCAGAGTTATTAACAAAAATCTTTTTATTTCTTTAAATATAACTTTAATATTATGTAAATATAATGCAAGAAATAAAAAAAATAATAGCTCTAAACGCAGAAAACATAATAATTTTATAAAAATAGGCAAATAATATGAAGAAGTTATGTGCCATATCCCATAACCTATGAAAAGAGACTTTGTCCTTATGACTATAGCTCAGAATAAAATTCTCTTTGCTCTTGTTTCTTTAGATAAGGAAGCATGGACGTTAAATGCTCCTTTTTATTCTGGGATATATTATTTGTCGCTTCAATCAACTTAATTTTCAAATTCTTTAGGTCCTCTATTGTTGCTCCTTTTTTCAGTATGTTTGTTGATTTCCATGGTTCTACGTCGCTATAATGATGTTTGGAAAATACTTTACCTGGGTGATTTTTATCAATGCGTATTTGTACGACTTTGCTAATATTAAGTTTATAAAATCTTTGGATGTTGCTCAACAAATGTAACATTTCATGGTCGATTTTGTGCTGGTAGCGGTATTACAGACCTTAGCAACCATTCAACCATTATTAGTAACATCTTGTGTTTGCCTGAAAAATAGTAATTTTCTTGCGTACCGTCAGTTTCTTTCAATGTTGCTATTTGATTCTGTATGTAGTTGATGTCTTCATTTGTAACATCCACGGTTTCTTTAACAAACCGTATTCGTTTCGGTCGGCAATATCTGGGCGAAGACGGCACTGGATTTTTCCAAATAACGTTTTTATCACTAGAACCACAAATTAATTGCAAAGGAACAAATGAGCATTGTAATATATTCGCATCAGATCTAGTTTCACTTTCAAATTTCTGTTTAAATTGCAGCTGCTGAGATCCATCACAACCCCATTTGGAAATCAAAGTAACTTTTTTCTGTCATTCTCATTTAATGTTCCAACAACTTTGGCCAAATATCTTAGAAGACGCGTAAGTGTGTAATCCAAGAGGTCTTGCAGATTTACTTCGGCACAAGATTCAGTCACTCGATAGGATTCCTGTCTGGGATAGCACTCTTTTTTTCCTTTGTATAATACTGTAGCACGGCTAAACCTTCTTATTAAAACTTCTAATTACCTCGTACTGCTTGCGAGACAAGCCAGCTTCAACAAACATGGACAATGCTTTCAACGTTGTTAATTGCTCGGCTGCTGTCTCTTTTTGTAGAAGTTTAGAAAAGGCTTTTCTATATTTATCAGCCCGTTTGGGAGACGTTGTTATATCCTTAATAACATTTGCTGCATCTGTTTTGCCTTCTTCGCGCAACTTCATATGGCTGGCAAACGTTAAATCTTCAGAACCCATTTCCCTACGAACAGCTTCCGTTTTGCGCCTCTTGCTTCGCTCATTGGAGTCACTAAATGATTTTGTTGGTCGTCAAGAACGGATAACTGGTAGTGGTACTTATATCGTTCCTTGAAGTCTGATGTTATTTCTTTTTCAAATAAGTTGGAAAATTGTCCTTCTCAAACACTACAAAACACCTTAAAACCGCACAAAATACAAAGTAAACCGTTTTATAACTATAAAACCCCGCAGCTTTCAAAAGATGAATGAAATCCTTAAATCTTGCGGTACTGAATCCAATGTTTGACCGTCGCGGCCATATTGACAGCTAAAAAGTCACGTGGTTTGGATTGCCTAATTGTGTAAAATTTATAACATTATTATTTCTTGGTATAAAATAGCAATACATACCTTGCAGTTTTAGTTCCTTTAATCTCTGCACTTATAAAATCAGCATTGTTGCTAAAAAATGCAGCCATCATAATCGAATCAACGGGCGCTGTCAGGAGCAGTTAGCGGCTGAGTTGCTGTCCTAGCAACTGCTTCTGAATGATACTGCGCTGCGAGTGTTGACCTCAGCTGCTGAGTATTTTAGTAAGCATAAATATTTTACGCTGGGTGGACTCAGCATATGGTGTGATCCTTTTATATTTGGCTCGTGAGTTTATCATTTGACATCTGACACATAGTCTGTATCCATTTTGCAATTTCAACTTGATTTGATCCTAATCTAGGCTATATACTACTATGGTTCGAACGAGTGAAACAATTTTTCTGATTTTATTGATTTATTTATTTTTTCTCTCTCAGAGGTCTATTACTCTTATCTCAGAGCCAAAGGTTGGTTCACAGATACGAAATAAAAGGTCTCAGGTAAATTTTAATAAGATACATTTATTTTAATTCTCTAAAACTTATGAAAACTATTTTACTCTACGAAAATTAGAATTTAAAAGGTTTATTACTAGGAACAGCTGTTCGTATGTGAACACATGGTCAATACATTCGATGAATCGTCTAACCAAACAAAACATGCACGTAAAAGTGGAGTGGTTTTTTTTCAATTAATATTCAAAAGGAATTCTTTAACTTCTCCTTTAAATGGAGTTTCTTTTCTATTATCTTTATATGTAAGTAATTGATTTACAACGAACAGTTTACTAATTTTAATATTGTTGATTTTTTTAGTTAAACTATATGGGTCTATCGGTGAATATGTTACACAAAATGATTTTACTATGATTATTTATTTTTGTGGGTATTTTAGGTAAAGTTCTGATCTATTTAAGAAAATAACAAGATTTGAGATCGTAACTCTCCCGTTATTGGTCAAACGCATGAGTTGTTTTGCTTACTTGAGCTCGTCTAAGGAAATTAATAAATTTAGCCTAAATAATATGACAATAGTTAGTCTTAAGAGAGGGTACGTCTACTTATTTTATGGTTTTATAGTCGAAATCCGAGTATCGGAAAGTCTGGTTGGGATTCCGGGAGGATATCTGCTCATGATCTCTTGTTCGATGGAAGATCCAGGTGTAATTTTGAGATAAGGGCTCCCAAGATGAGGGAATTCGGGAAAACTGGATCGGTTCTCTAGCAAAATGATATTTAAGGATTATACGCAGACAAAATATTTTTTTTCGATGAAAAATTTGCTGCTTGAAGATTAGGCGTGATCAGGTAGAAATTTTGATTATTTTCCAAATAACTATTTATTGTATTTACTATTATTTATATGAGTTTCTAATTAATTTTATTTCGAGATCGAAATTTTCGCGTGGCATCTCTATTGCGCCCAAAAAGCGTCTTTTTTTCTTTTTTTTTTCTTATTTCCAAAGCGACCTCATAACATAACAATTCAGGTCTAATTCTTATTTATTGTTCTAGAATGGTCCGTTCAAAATCGTCAACTTATGAAAATGGGCATAGATGAATTTTTGAATTTTGAGTTTTGTGAGATACTGAAGATACTATTTTGTAAAAATAATTGAAAACGATATTAGTCGGATTTTTCGTCAGTACATTGACAAATTCTACATAAAAACTGAAATACAAATAAATATTTTCAAAAAGCAAATATTGCTTCTAAATAAAAAACGACAAACTATTAATGAAATAAAATTGATAAAAAAATATACACTAAACAACAAAATTTTAATTTGAAAAATTAAGTGCCCTATAAAAAATTATGTAATAATAAAACAATAGCACACTTATATATCATATATTTAAAAAATAGTTCATTAACTTTTAAATAAAAAAAAATTACAATACGTTTAACAAATTCTACATGAAAACTGAAATAGAAATTAATATTTTTTCTTATAAATTAAAAACGACAAACTATAAATAAAATTAAATTAATAACAAAAATATACTCTAAAAATCAAAATTTTATTTCAAAAAATTAATGCTGTCCTATAAAAATTGTGTAATTATTAATATTTTGTATAATATCGTTGAATGTTTATGTAACTTTGCAACGTACGGGGCATTGAATCCACAAGTCTTTCACAGTAATTTGTGCCACAAATTACTGAAGATTTTCCCAAATATCACGCACATTTCTTTGCAGATTTGCCACCATTCGTATATTTTCTACATCTCCAAAGTTTCTCACCATCAAGCCCCGCGTATTTTCAGTTATATTGAAATCTGGCGACTTACTTGGCCAGGATCTCCCTCGTGTATCTTCACCTTGTCGTAGGCAAACTTGCTTTGCCGGGTGAGGGAGCTTGCGTGCTCTAATGAACTTGAGAGCTAAGCCGGCGGTAGCATTGCTACTGGTAGGGTTACCCATGCCGGACAGGTCTAAGGCGAAGTGCCAGACTAAGAAAGATACTCCCGACCCAGCTGTCGTGTCGTGGCTAAGGGCTTGCTAAGGGATAAACGATGCCAGTATCTGTTACACTATGTGTAAGACTACTGTTAAACCATACTCCTTCCACTGTGGTCATGTCTCACAGGCGGATAGAGTGGGGGTCTTGGCTTAATCGCCCGGACCGAGAGGAGACAACCTCAATAAAAACCTAAATCCTAAGGCGGGTGGGCAGGCTGACGGGATGCATGGCTGTCTAGAAGATCAGTCTCTACTGCTCACACTCCTGGAATACCGGGCGACCTTCCGGAGTATTAGCCTTGCGTTTGTGTGGGGGCTCCACAGGCGTCGACCACCCTTTCCCCCATACTCGTGGGACCAACATGGACACAGTGAATGATGATTTTAAATTTCAGATAAAGGAGGAAGGTTCGGGCTCCGACGAATCGGACTCCTGTGACACCACCCTCAGAGAGGTTACTTCGGTGACGGACTCTGAGGACACCATCGGCGGAGAACCACAGGGAGGCTCTGCCCAAGAAGAACCCAAAGACGACAGCGCTGAGCAACTGGCGGTAGGTATGCAAGGCATCGGACCTGCTACCAAGAGGCTGTCGGGAGCCCAGCGCAAGAAAGCTATGAAAGCTCGGAAAATGGCCGCAGGGACCTGGACTACGGAGAAACCGAGCAAGACCAAGGGGACAGCGGAACGCGTGGACAAGACGGATCGACCAAAGACATCGGGTGAGAAAAGACCGAGGTCCGAATTAAAGACGCCTCCCACGACCACCGGAGCGAAAAGATCCAAGGGAGAACCCAGACCAACTGGATCTTACAGCGATACCGTGTCGGGAATTAGACGGGCGGTGATTCACAGACGCCATCCTGACATCGTACTGACCCAGGCACAATCAAACCTGGTACAGAATACATTGGCAGACGTGCTATGCGATGCCCCGGCAAGCAGCACGGCGCCTCTGCAATTCTATAGAACCGTGTTCAGTGAAGGGGTTCTTTGGATGACCTGTGCAAACCACGGAACGGTCCAATGGCTAGAAAACACTGTAGCGTCCGTAGGAGAGCTTCTTTGGGAGCGACTGGAGGGAGCAGAGTTGAGGGTTGTGGACTCAACACAGCTTCCTGCCAGACCTAGGGTGCTAGTACACGTACCAGAACCACAGAATGTAGAGGAGGGTACAATTAGAGACCGTCTCAAGAAGCAGAATCCTGGCCTGATGACGGAGAACTGGATGCTGATGAACAGGAAGATTGAGAAGGAAGGACAGCTCCTGGCCTACTCAGTGGATGACCACTCGTTTAAAGTCCTGGAGAGGAGCCAACTGAAAGCTTTTTATAAGCTGGGCAGGCTGACTTTTTGGGTGATCAAACGACCGAGCAATGACAAGGGTACTACAAGCCAACCTTCAATATAGTAAGACGGCTTCGGCAGCCCTTGTTATAGCCATGAAGGATTGTGACGTGGCACTCATACAGGACTACAACTACAACCGACACTATCCTATAATGCTAAGAGATCAAAATTAGAAATGAGAGACAAAATGGCAGATTATTGTGTGTCAGACATTGGTCATTAGCCTATTTAGGTATCACTTCGCTATATTGATATGAAAAAAAGTCATATTACATTTAATTTTTTAGAGAATTTTGCAATTTTCTATTACATTAAAAAACGCGCTCTAGCGGCATCACTAAGAAGTAGACATATCACCGGTAAGATAGATTAGATGGAACAATAAATGCTTTTTCCAATGAGACTAAGTTTGTTAAAATCAGTTCAGTCGTTTAGAAGTTACAGGTGTTTATTAAAAAAACATTGAATTACTCCCCACCACTTTATTTTAATAGATGCGTCAAAAAGTGTTGAACAAAAATTACTCGAGTAAAGCTTAGCTTCATGAAGCATATATTTTTTGGTAACATTTACTGAGTGAATTTCAGTGAAAAATCACTTTAAAAGTTTAAGATGCCGGTTACGCCCTCTGGCGACCATCTTGGAAATCTGAAAATATTCTCCACGGTCTTCTTTTAACCACTTTAGTAATAATTTTTTTTACCGCAAGTCTCTACGACGAAGAGTTTCAGAGGTACAGCACTTTGCATTCTTATCTGGCCACCCTATACATCGTAAATTTAATTTAATCACATAAAACTTTCATGATTTTCATGCGTATTTCCTTTTGTTTGTCGTTGTTCATTTCTTCCAACATTAAAGCAATTGTTCTGTCAAATGGGTAATTCACATTTGCAGACTCCAGAGGTAGTGCTGCAAATGTAGTCAGTTTGTCAAAACCACTTGAAATAACAGTTTTTCAGCTACTGCTGCAACCGACACATTTTTTTCTTTTTGTTTGATATTTCTTCTTAAATTTCCTGTTATGAATGTAATTATCTGCTACTGATGTATCTAATGCATTTATTAGTTCAGTTGATCTATTAATTTTCGATCCACCTTTTTCTTTATCCTGTATCTCCATTGGTTCGACAGAAATTGATCTATCACTATCATTTTTAGGTAAAAATTGGCATTGATGTATCGGTGTCGTTGGTATCAATAACATCTAACAACACTTGTGACTCATCAGCTCCGGTGTGTGACTTATTAATTATAGTTTTATTTTTTATGTTGGAAAATTTCAATTGGTGCGCCTGTATGTAGGTACATAAACAAACTATTACATATTGAGCCTTTATATTGTCAAATTATGACATTTATGGGCCTTGGGCCTAATAGGCGTGGGATGACGTAATTTATTTTAAATAAAACCATCTGTTAAGTGAAGGCTTAAAATTATATTTACAGTTCTCAGTAGTCTGGACCTGGTGAGGCAGCCATATTGTTACACCACTTAAGCCCCGCCCAGTGCGCCCTTTTGAACATACAAGAATATGCTTCATAGCGTCTCCTTAGTATACTAGCTCAATGAGTGTAGTACTGTTGGACATTTCTAGCTTGTTTGACCGCCACCACGCCATTATTAAACCCTGATTGAACTATCGTTAGTTGTCAAAGTTTTGAAGTTAGCTTATTATTAGTTATATGTATACGTTTGATAATATCTTAAAACATGGAAAGTAAGTATATTATAATACTTTGTTATTTTACCACTGATTTATTTTTGTTTATATATATTTTAGATTTATCCGAGTTTCTTATTATTAATCCTCTACACTCCAGTAGAAATATTGAGAAAGATCCAACTATCAGTGAAATCGCGGAAGCTCCCCCTGGAACTTCCAATACAACAGTTTGGAATAAAAACTCCACAAAAGCATTAATACATGCATACAAAATATATAAACCCAAAGTAGGAAAATTAGAAATGAAAAATATAAAGAAGATGTGGGAAGTCATTTCAAAATACCTTCTAAAGAAATATGACATTCTATACACATCACAAAATTGTGAAAACAAGTGGCGTGTTTTGGAGAGAAATTACAAAAAAATCGTTGATAACAATAACAAATCCGGAAGGGGAAGAAAATACTACGAATTTGCAGATGAAATGGATGAAATTCTGTCTACAAAAAAAAAATATAAATATATTTTTTTCAGGAAATCCTGATATGTTACTTTCATCTGCAAAAACTATAAAACGAATATCGAATATGATAAAATTTACATAGATTAACGCTTGGAAGTATTGTAATATCGTTTAATTATCAGATATCAAAATTACAGTTATAACATTTGACAGATCAACAGCATATGTCAATTCTATTTTTTTATTCACCGACTACTAAGTCGAGAGAGAACCATTTAAAACTAACACTCCCACTTAATGAAAACTAAAAAACATATTAATGTCAGGTTTCATTACCATCAAACTAACCCCATGCTTATAGCACAAAATTGCGCCTTTTCTTTATGAACAGCTTTTGTAAGGCTGTCGGCCACCATTTCTTGCGTTGGAACATACATGATGTTGACTGCATGGTCTTTCACTCGCTCTCTAATATAATGATGTCGAACATCTATATGCTTCAATCTAGCTCTATATCCATCACATTGGGCTAAATTAATTGCGCTTTGATTGTCACATGCGATGGTCGTTGAATTAGTCTTTAAACTCACATCCAAGTCCTATCCGAGCTGCTTCAACCACATTGCTTCCTGAATAGTTGAAGACAAAGCCATATACTCAACTTCAGCTGTTGACAACGCTACAGTCGGTTGTCGCTTACTCGATCATGATACTGCAGCTGTTCATAAGTGATAAACTCTAATACTTCTTTTATGATTTCACAACAAATGACGAAATCTTACTCTTTATGCAGGTATGCCTCTAACTCTGAGCCCATAACCTGATAAGATTTACATAGAGTAACGCTTGGAAGTATTGTAATATCGTTTAATTATCAGATATCAAAATTACAGTTATAACATTTGACAGATCAACAACATATGTCAATTCTATTTTTTTATTCACCGACTACTAAGTCGAGAGAGAACCATTTAAAACTAACAGAATACCGTTATAAATAATAATATCGAAGAAGCGACGTCAAAAAATGAAAATGTATTAAACTCGACAAACGAAACTACAAATGCTGTAACAAATGAAACGAATACAGAAAACAACGTTTTTCAAGATAAAGAAAATAAAATCATAAAAGTAAAGAAATATATGAAGACGAAGAAAAATATGTTAGAAGAATTAAGAAATGATAGATTGAAATATCAAACACAAATGTTAGAAATGAAAGAAAAGAGATATGAAAGTAAGATGCAATTGGAAATAGAAAAAATAGAGAACTGAAAAGAAAAAACGATGTTTTTGAAAAGAGGAACGATTTATTAGATAAAAATTGTGGAACGTTGCGATAAAACTAACCTTTTATCATTATTATAATATTTTAAGTTTAATTTAAATATTTTAGAAACATTTTTTACTTCTTGTTACATTAGTTTCTAATATTGTTTATTTCTGTATTTAGAGTTTACTTTTTATATGAAAATTAATTATAAGATCTGTTCTTCCTCACAATTTATTTATTTCTATCTCAACATGTTTCGGCTAAAATGCCATCCTCAGGAAATAATGTCGGGTGTGAAAATAGAAAATAATTTTATTAAGTGTCGAAAATGTCATTAAGTATAAACTTATATACAAATAATATCTAATAGGATATGTTAAATACGTGTGTTCTAATGTAACAAGAGATCATTCAGATCTTATCATTCATTTTCATACATCAATACTCACTAAAGTTTTTAATTCTTTAATCATTTACTTTTTATGTTTGAGATTTTTATTTTGTTTGCATTTAACAAGAAGTTTTCTTTGTTGCCGTGGTATTTAAGAATCATATTTTATTTTCAGTGCTGCTAGCTTATGTGATAGGCAAATATAACTTAATTTAATGAGTTATCTATTTTGAGATGTGAGTCATATTTTTTGTATACCGATTTTAGTAAAACATGTTTATGAATATTTTGTATTTGAATTCTTTATTCTTTTGTATAATGTGCTTATTACATAATAAAAAATAAAATGACAAGTTTAACAACATATTCCTTTATTTTTCTGATAATCCGATATAAATTATAATTAGGTAAATTTAAATTAAAAAAAAATCAATTCTTATTCCAAACTGACAAAAGTCAAAGCAAAGAAGAAGTTACATAATTGTTATATCTAAAGAGTGGTTCATAAAACTATAACATTTCTTACTAAAAAGTCCCGATATTCAATACCTTCTCTATCGTGAATTACTTTTTCTTTTGCTTCTTCAATATAATTACCAACATTTGCAAAAATTTCATTAACACAAACATTTCCTTCATCAAAATTATCACAAATAGCTAAATTATGCAAAACACAGCAAGCTCTAATAAAATGCACAATATCGGGAATTTTGCGTAATTTTATATGATATAGCTGCCCAAAATTTTGCTTTAAAACTCCGAAACAATGCTCTATATAATACCTATTTTTACAGTGTTTTGAATTAAATATTTTCTGCCTAATTGTCCTCGATCAGGGTATGCAGTTATTAAATGTCGAAGACACGGATGCCCACTATCTCCTAATAGATATTTATCGGCACATTTGTTGGGCATATCTTCAAAAAGTGGAGATGTACGCAAAACTCTGCTGTCATGGACAGATCCAGGATAGCCAATGAACACATCTCGTTTTTTAAGGTAGTTGTCGCATACAACTTGCATCTGTAAAAATTACACACTAACGAATGCAATTTTCAAACATTTTCATTAATTGCTTACCTGTATCGAATAGTCTTTTTTTTCTGTTTAAATATGAGTCTAAATCTATTTCGGGCTTGTCTATTCGTATATGAGATCCATCAATAATGCCGGTAACTCCTGGAAAACCATTGTTTCGAAAATGAGATTCAATTTCTGTTTTTTCATTATTTGTTGGCCATTGAATTATTTGTTCTGACAAATTACTAACAATTGGTTTGTCATTATTAAAACTAGATGATGTAGGTGAATGTTTTACGGAGATATTTGAATCTGCACCTGACGATGATAAGGTGAGCTAGGTGAGATAAGAATTTTGCGATTATGTACTAAATAATTATATTGATGAAAATACTGCATTGTTTCCCAGTGTGTGGGCTTCTGCCTCTTGTTTAATGACTAAAACTACAAATAATTGTGAATCATTTCATTCCAAATTTGGCAATTTTTTTTATAATTCACAGCCGAACATTATAAATTTTGTAAAAATGCTTGTAAATTTACAGGTACAACTATATGTTAAAATTAATACAGCAAATAAGTTTGCGAAGAAAATTAGAACTGACCTAAGAGACAAACAAGCATATATAAAACATAAAATCGATGAACTATACGTGTATAAGACAATTAGTAAAATAGATTTTATCAAATGCGTTTCACATAAATTTTTGCCTAGATCTCTATCATATAATATTCATGTGGGTGTAATATAAAGGCTGGCCCATAATGTAGAGACACATTTTGAAGACTAATAACTTTGCCTTTGAAAAACATAGAGGTAAGTTTTTGGTGTTGTTCGATAGAAAAACTCAAAAAGTTTCTTTGTATTGCAAAGAAAATTCAGGGTGTACCAAAGTATAAAAATTGTAATCAAAAGTCAAAAAATTACTAAGTAAAGTGACTTTCTGTATACTACTATTTTTTTTAAGTGTAACCATAGAGATTTATGACTGTCTAATAGACAATATCGTACTGACGTTTTCGAAAAATGAATAATCTCGCTCATCATCGCGCTTTTATTGTTGAAAATTTCTTGAAAAATAACGAGTCTATTGCCGTTACTCGGCGCCAGTTTCGCACAAGATTTAATTTGAATTCTCCGCGTAGAAACACAATTTTAAAATGGGTTGGTCAATTTAGAACCACAGCATCATCTCTGAAGAAGAAACCTGCAGGTAGCCCTATTTCAGTTAGAACTCCTGCAAATATTGAAAGAGTTCAAGCTGCATTTTTAAGAAATCCAAAGCGATCTGCAAACAGACAATCTCAAACACTAGCACTCTCAAGAACTAGCCAGCAAAGAATATTGCATAAAGATTTACGCTTAAAACCATATAAAGTTCAACTTGTGCAGGAGCTAAAAGACACCGATTTTGCAGCCAGACTTGCTTTTTCTATGTGTGGCTATGTAAACAAACGAAACTCTCGTTACTGGTTTCAAGAAAATCCGAGAGAAATACACCAAACTCCTCTTCATAGTCATAAAGTTACTGTTTGGTGTGCAGTGTCGGCACAGGGAATTGTGGGACCTTATTTCTTTGAGGATGAAAATGGAGAAAATACCACGGTAACTTCGGAACGTTATGTGAACATGTTGGAAACCTTTTTTCAACAAGAGTTGCGGCGCTTTCCTGAAAACATGTGGTTTCAGCAGGACGGCGCCAGATGTCATACTGCCCGCGCATCCATGAATGTCCTGCGGCAAATGTTTCCAGGACCCCTGATTTCAAGGTTTGGTGATCTCCAGTGGCCCCCGAGGTCATGTGATTTTTGGTTATGGGGCTATTTAAAATCCAGGGTTTACATCATTAATCCGCAAAATATCGACGAATTAAAAGAAAATATTCGAACAGAAATTCTGACTATTTCCCATTAATGTTGCATAATGCTATGCGAAATATGGTGTCAAGAAGAGAAGGTCATCATCTTTTAGACACAATTTTTAAAAATTAGGCTAGTTTTCTAATTTCATGTTCCCGGTTAACTCAAAATTTTTTAATTAATTTATTGGTTCTAAGGAATTTTTAATTGCATTTGGTGCTGTAAAATTTATTGTTCTATGTATAATGTGTATTTAAAGCTTTACATAATTTATAAGGGGGGCATTGAAGTAAGAGACTACGGGACGCATAGGTTTTCCTTCTTTACGTAATTTAGGTAATACATAAAGTACAGGTGATTTAGGATTCATCGATTTTAAATAAGTATTAGGAAAGATACTATTGAAATCTTTTTCGATTTGTATAATTTGTTTTTGATAGGTCTTGGTCGGGTCGGCTTTGGGTTCTACGAATTCTTCAGGGGTTAATTAGATCATACAGTTTCCTGTTGTGACCGACCGAGAGGTCGAAACACGTATCAGAAGTAAATCTGTTTTAGTGAATCTATATACCAAGTGTTTTATTTTAATTATTATTATTTTGGTTTTGTTAAGGTATTATCCATTTATCTCGTTTAACTTTTTGCTACTAACGGGTCAGATACATCCCATTAGATTCATTGTTTATAAAATACGGATAGTGTATCTTTAAAAAAATTTAGTTTTTCGTGCATATAATGAATGTCGGGTCAATATTCGCCGCTATTTAACAAACAACCAAAAAATATGAACAAAAGCTTTACGGAAAAATCAATTGGGATACGTATGTACATCCCAGTCGTGAGAGCTAGTGGAATATGTCCCAACAGTATCAAGAAATCGATTGCTCGAGAAATTGATTATGTAAAATTTATTATTATTCGTGAATAGAATAAAAACGTGCATTATGCAAAGGAATATTACAACCAGAACATATTGTTGTAGTTCTCTTTTCTACTTGTTTTTACGAATAGCTGCAGCATCTCTTTTTCGTTTTTGTGATGATGATCTGTGCCGTTTATCAAATTTCACGAGGACAAAGTTGATATGCCATACGAGCGTTTGCCAACTACAGATTATATTTTTAATTTATTTCACGTTGATTGTTGATCACAAACCTATATGAATCAGGAGTAGCATACACCCAGATTGCAACCATAAGTTGTTTTTCCAGATCTATTGGATGCCTTCCTCTCTTTATATTTTCTCTTCGAAGATCTCCAATAATATTTAATAAGAAATAAAACGTATTACGCCGCATACTGCAAATTTAATTAGGTTACTATAATAACTACTGTAATATTAAATAATATTATAGTAGTTATATATAATATATACTATATTAAATAATTTACCGGAAATGACTTTTAAATTCATTGTCTGATAATAAACCAACAACATTAAGAAAGTTTATGGATCTATGTCTAAAATGTAAAATCGGTTGTCTGCTCTACAGAAATAATGTCATAAACATTTCATCGTCACTCGAACACAACCTCTATGTACTTTTCTGAAAATGCGGATAATTTAAATTAACATAAAAACAATTAATTGTTTAATCTATGTAGAGGGATACTGCAACCCTTTAATCATTCGGCAAAACACGCATTTATGTTCTGTTCGTTAATAGTTTGAAAAAATTTACAATGTCTAATGTTTTCATATGCTGTCCGAGTTTCACTATGAGCAATTGTATGAGAGTTTGCTGGTAGGTACTGGCGAAATATCAGTCGCCCTCTCCATGGCACCATAGTTTTATCGATAACGATTTCTTTTCCGGGTTTCAATGATGTCTGAAAATTGTTACAAATTCGCTGTAGGATATGCTTTAATTTCTATTAGCCTGTCACTATCTTCATCTACAAGTTCATCATCAGAAAAATGGAGGAATTTTAGCAATAAATCGAAGCAATCTCGTCCCATATCATTTCTTATTACGTCGTTTTTATACATTTTATTATCAGCACAATAGAGACGCATTTTTGGCAAATGATTATCAGGATTCCAAATAATTTTCGAATTTCGTCTCTATTGGTATTTGTCCAACCTCGTGCGAGTGATCTACGTGAAAGCTGTGGATGATCTTCAATCCATTGAGATGCGTACCTGTTCGTTTCCTGTACGATTATGTGAAAAACCTCGTTATTGATGAGATGATATCATAATCGACTTCATTTACTTAGAGACCGCTGTTTCTTGAAAATCCTTGGAAACATTTCCACATGGACCCCACGTAGAAGTTCCAGATGTAGGCACATTTTCGTCTTCTGAATTCATAGTAGAGCACGATGAAGAAGCTTCCTCGTCATTATCGTTTTCATTATCATCGGGAAATACACCAGTAGCATTTTCTTGCGCAAGCACACAATTTTTAGCAGCTTTCAATCCGTCCTAGTGGACATTTTTGTCTTGGTATGTAACAAATAGCAGTTATTACTACTAAGTTCAAACCAAAAGTGTCTAACGAGACAAGTAAGGTTATATGCAAATAAACAAAACTTTAGACAAAACACCGTGTGCCAACGGTGGTACACGACGGTCACCGAGAATAAGTAATGACATAGCCGTCATGTACCACAAGTGGTGCACTGTAAGAAAAATTGGTTTTAAAAATGTGCAATTTTCCAAAACCGTGTGCGCTGAAACATTCCCAAACGTGCACCTTCACCGGATGTTTTACAGTCCTCTGGACCATTCTTTTACCTTGTACTGTCCAAGCTTTGCGTGGGTGAAGGAAACCAAAAAGATGCTTAATCTGTGAAGATAACATTATCCCAATTACACCGTATATTTTCTTGCGCCAATAGTAAATGTCTGTTAACATATTGCGCTGATAGGAGAGATTTAACCATTACTTCTGCTCATTTTGTGTTTTGTTCACGTAACCGACGCACAGTGGATCATTTCTCTGATCTAGCTAGACAAAAATAGAAAAATTTACCTTCTCAAAATGTTACAATTCTACTTTATTTTTACAATAAATATACCAAAGTACATGAATCCATTAAATGTTGTTGCTAAATAATTGATTTAGTACTAATTTAACACGTTGACTTTTTTGCCCAACTTTAGCGTTTCAGATAACTCGTATTAATAAAGCCCTTGGTTAGATTTCTCAGCACTTAGAACGCCCATTACGAATGTTTGAGCTGTTATCTCGATAGTTTTATAATTAGACCTCGCCACTTTTTGCGCCGCTATGAGTGAGTTCACAGTAGTTTATAAATGTAAATGTGAATGGATGAAATATTCAGCCTCCTGGAAAAGGATAGAAATCAACAAAAAATAAAGTTTGGCAATTTTCGGCTTCACGAATATAAATTCTATTGAAAATGAACCAAAAAATTGTTGATTATATTCAATGTTTATTCATTAGTTAACAGAAAAAAAATATGTTTATTGTTTGTGATAAATTTCAAAACAATCTTCAAATGAAAATGCAGATGAAGTTACACAAAGAGGACTGGCTTCTCTTCACAGACGGGAAATATGTTTCAGAAATAACGCGTTTCGCTGCGTTTTACCTGCAGAAAGCGTCTGTTCAGGGTGGATGCAATCCGAAATATTCAGTGAGCTTTCTTGGATACCCAAACTCCTTAATAGAAAAGGCCCGTCAAGGCTTTGGCAATCAGTCGTTGCCATCTTGGCAGTAGGGTGAATAATAACGGGAAAAGTTTGTGAAGTCAAAGAATCAGAAAGGTACCACGCAAGCAAGCACCGTAAAAGAAAAATAGTTGCGAAATACCCGTGAGAAAGAAGAACCGAAAACAAACGATTCATTCGACGAAGATATAGAAAATGTATGTCAAGATAGCTCGGACGACTCGAAGTTCCTTGAAGAATATGCTAATGATTCAGTTTTTCTTTAGAAAAGAAAAGAAAATACGAAGTTGACACAAAGTAGCTTTAACGGACGAAAAAAGTGCTTTATGTCGTCAATAATCAGTAATTGATTGCCTCTGAATATGAATATGACGTAAAATATATGAGACCTAGAGGACACAAAGATATTTTTGTAATCCAAGGCAGATGACTTAAGCACAGTTCCCGAAATATTAGGCGTTTTAACAAAATTTTTTCATGGCAAAATCAGATTTGAGCATTTTTATTGATTAATTTCTAATTTTGTCAATAAGATTTTGTTCCTTTAGTTGTACGTCAACAATGTAACCTCTTTTTTTAATAACAAATGTAACCTTTTGCAATAATAATAACTTCAATACACTAGTAGTTTTATTAGTGCTCATTAAAATACCTTAAACACTAACTTTTCACATTACCCCTGTTTTTTTACTTTACCCCGCTATAGGGGGTAAAGCGAAAAAAATGCATTAATTCAAAAATCACCGTAACAACACAAACCTATTGTATATAAAAATTTGAAAAAATTACCTGTTACACACAAATGCCACACCAAGATATTAAGCCCTAGCTAAGAGCTAATTGGCGATTTACCTTAATTCTACAGTGCTTTAAAAATTAACATTTCCACTTTACAATTAATTATATCTATATATATTTTTTGGCCAACTAGTTGTCTTTCGAAGAGCTGTGTAGTATGATAGCATTTGATCTGATCGGTAAATGCCAGGCACTCCGTTGTTGTAGTCGCGAATTATATTCGGTTTCATCGAAATCTTGGTCACCTTGTTACGTTTTATTTTGGTGACCTAAAAGATTTCGCTTTAGTTTACTGCGAACTTAGCCTACTTTATAATTTTACCTGCTACGTGACTGTGTAAAGGTTTTTGTTTGTAATACAGGTCTGTTTCGGGTGTTGAAGACTGATGCATATTTCATCTTGCGGCTATATTTCCTTTTGTTACTTTAGGTGAGACTGCGTAGAGTGAACTTACACTCTACGAATGGATTATTTTTGTCAGGCGAGTCCTATCGTTATTGATGGATGCATTTATTTATAAACTGCCGATGCTAATTTAGGGAATTTAAACATTTGCTCTTAAAGCCATCAGTTGGCGTTTTCTCTCGGTCTTGTCGTACACAGCTTACGTTTTCTCTTCAGGATTTTAGAGTTTCATTTGCTACAATTGCTTCAGTTAGTTGAATTAGTATTTGTTTTATACACCTACCTGGGTTGATTTCATAGCTTTGCTATAGACTACCTAAGTGTGACGTATTAAAGGGGCGTGTTTTAATAAACCTTTCCAAATATTCCAAAAGTCTATGTAAAATCTTCATAAGAGAGAAGTTTTTGTGTGTTTAATAAATTTGTGTTTAAAAATAAGACTATTAAAGTAAAAATATCAGTTTATATAGTTGTATAGGTGATTAAGGACGTATTTTTTTTTGGGTATGTATTATTAAAGATGTATTTTGTGGCACAGTTAAGATTTTGGAGGTTATGATATACCGATTTTCTTACCAATTAATTCATTATTTTTTCAGATTTATTGCAAAAATTGCTTTAAAATGGCAACCAAACACGTTTTAAAGTTGTCAGCAATAAATACGTTTCATGAAAACGAAAATAAGATAATTAGAAAGGGTGAAAATGCTTTAGAATCGGGACATGTTAAGCAAATGGTTTTCGATGCTGAATTGCTCACAATACGCGGACAAGTGAGTGCTAGCATGAAAAATAAGGATTACAAAGTTGAGGTGAGTATAACAATAATTCTCATGTGCTACTAGAAAAGATACTGATACATCACCATTATAGATTTGCCTCAACAAAGACGGTGACATAATATTAGCAAATTGCTCTTGCCCTAGAGGCATCAAATGTCACCATGTAGCAGCATTAGCCCTTTTCGGGCATTATAATATAGCCGCGACAGATGTAGAGTGTGTATGGAATATACCCAAAGGAAAGCCTGATGAGGTACAAACATCAGACGAAATGTACCCTGCAAGACCATACTCTGCAATCGATAGACATATCAGCAACGAAGAATTGTCTGATTTAAAGCAAAAATTATCAAGTTTGGGGAGCACTGTAGGATTCACATGGCTGCTACAAGAAGAAAGCGGAGAAGCAGATATAAATGTTACAATACCACTGATGGAGGATATATTATTTTCAGAGGAATACCATAGAAGTGAAAACAAGGAAACATATTTAAGAGAAAAATGTCAGGTAGATGATGCTACTATTACAAAAGTTGCCGAACTTACTATTGGTCAGTCGCAAAATGAGAAATGGATACTTGTGCGGAAGTATCGGTTAACTGCCAGTAACTTTGGCCTAGTACTAGATGCTCAAAAGAGAGGTAGATTCCCACCATCTGTATTTAAAAGGCTGTCTGGTAATAAATGCCAAATGAAATATTACTGAAGTACTAATTAACTTGTAATTTGTAGGTGTTTACAACTTGGAAGGTGTGAAAGCAATTCAGTGGGGCCGACTCCATGAAAAAGTTGCCATTGAGCATTTTAAAAATACAATGGATTTAGAAGTGCAAGAAACAGGCATTTGGCTAACTAACTCTGGCCTCTTGGGTGCAAGTCCTGATGGGCTTGTACAAGATGATGCTATTATTGAAGTTAAATGTCCCTATTCATACAGAAGTGATGTATTGTCAGAAACATTAAAAAGTACTTCGAGTTACATCATACATTTTAATGAAGAAGGTGACGTCGTTGTAAATAATACACATCACTATTACCACCAAATTCAAGGTTTGCTTCACATATTAAACAGAAGCATATGTTATTTGTGCATTTGGACCACAAAGGAAGCCATTATAGCACCTATTGAGAGAGACGATTCTTGGGCAAGTAACGTAGAAATTTTAGAAAATTTTGTTACACAACAATATGTGCCCAGTTTAATGTAAACATATGAACCCTACATATATGTCAGACTTTGTATAGGTTTATAAAATAAATGGTTTATTATATCTTGTGCTTTTATTCTTTATAAATAAAAAGTAGTTACAAAATATTGTAATGGCTCAAATCAAACATTCCCATTATATAAAATATTCCTCAACTTCTTTTATTAGAGGGTACTGAAAATTCGTCAGTGCTGCACATAATTGAAATATCTTGGACAACTGCGGAATCAGATACTGTGGTATTCGATCCAAAATACTGTAGCATTTAACTCTGCGTATAGCTCTCTCTACGTGGATACGTGCTTTAGCAATTTGCCTAGTCTCATACACCTGAGCCTCTGTAAATTGTGGTGTACTTAAAAATGGAGGTATATTTAAATATACTCCTTTAGGCATAATATCACTTATTAAAAATCCTTTGTCTGCCAAGATTAAATCTCCAGGATCCATTTTCCACAAAATTCCACAGTGTTCCACTATCTTTCTATCAGACACAGAACCTGGATATGTGGTACTTACATAGGTAATTACACCATTAGGAGCAACACCTATTAATACCTTCCAAGTGTTTCTGTGTTTGTATGAGCTGTAGGTAAGGCGTTGTTTATCCATACGCTTAGGTACTGCTGAATACAGTTCTGTACAATCTAGTATAATCCTGCAGTTACTGAAATTTGAAAATGCAGATGGAAGATATGATTGGTTTCGCTTTCTTGAGGGAATTGTGTTCATTAATTGATTAAAAAGTACCTCATGCAGGCCATCTATCCATGTCATAATTATATTGGTTACAGTTGCGGCACTACAATTAAACCGCATGGCTAAATCCTCATGGGGCAAATTTAACTTTAGTTTCATTAGTGTCATCAATAATTGATCCATTTTATTTATTTTTTGGACTTTCCATCCTGAATAATAATTGAGACTAAAGTTAGCCATTGTCTCATACACTATTTCGAACAATTTGCCTGTTGGAAGTCCTGTGTACATAAGCACATGCGAATCATTATTCTTTATGTGCTCATACGAAAATTGAACTTGTAACTTTTCGAATGCTTCTGTCAACTCGCCAACTTCTTTTTTTAGAAAATAATTTTCTGCTACTGTGGAAGCACTGGTAGCAGTGCTCATTTTTGATGTTGAAGGAAGGTTGACTTCATCCGGCAACGTAACTGCAAGAGGCTGTACATCTTGAGACTTTGTTGGTGTAGATGCAGTTGGTTCCAAAATAGCTTTGGCAGTCCTTTTGCTATATAAAATAAAACAAAGTTATCTATGGCATACAATACATGCAACTATCTCATGAATAATTGAAGTTTTTACCGTTTTTCAGGGCTATGAAATTGTAATTTTCTTTTAATGTTATGATCGAACAAGGTTGGCCCGTTTCTTCTATCACCATCAACAAAATGACATGAACACGCTAAGGAATACTTGGATGGCTCTCTATCACCTCGCCTATAAATTAATACAAGGATTTATAATGTGTTTGTTTATGTAAATAAAATACCTACCGTATTAAATCAACCCATTTCTTCTTTTCAGTTGCCTTTACTGGGAAACAGAAAAATTTGCATATCTTCTGTTCACTGTAATGTTTACAGAACGGAACAAAACACATAACCATTATTAGGATAGATATGGAATCTGAAATAACATTTGTATACTTAACAAAACATAACCTAAAAATGTAAATTTGGTCCAAAACTAGAAGCATACATACCTGTTATAAGTAAAAATTAAGTACAATAAAGGAACAAGTAGGTATACTATGACAACTGCGGTCAAAATATCTTATTTTTGCTCTATTATTCTACTACACAACGAAAACTAAACTCGTATACAGAATTTGCACTGAATCTGAAACTGTTTGGAAATGTTTCTGTGGCCACGCCCACTCGTTACGTCACGGCTTAGGTAGTCTATTCTTTCAGCCTATCTGTCTTATGACATCGTTGCAGGTTATGTACGACTTGATCTGTCACTAATACCCTGGGGAGTTTTACTTTTCACAGTTGCGTACTCTGTCGCGTTTTCTTGCAGGGAACTATTCCTTAATTCGGGATATATGTATTATTTGTATAATTGAGGTTTGGACGCTCTTTCGCGTTATTTTGAATTAATCTCTTTTTAAGTTTTTCTTCTTCGTTTTGTTGCTGAATTTGTTGAGAGCTGTCGTGGCGTTCCCTCGTGAAACTATCGCTAGATGGCGCATGACGATCTTCAGCTGTCTTCAGGGTAGTGCGCGTAGATTCATGGCACACGACTTACTTACGAGGGTCAAGGATTCACTTAACGGACATTAAAGTGAGTGGACGTTCTTTTCGGCTTGTGCTAATTTGTAGCTGGTGGTAATATGGAGAAATTTTAAGCCACGAATTGTCGGATTTGTTCACCGGCTACGTAACTTTATCAGCGGATTTTGGTATGTGGAATGGTTATTAGCGTTTTGCCTTGGTAAATATCCGTTGATTTGACGCCGTTGGGCGGATTGGATTTTTAGCACATTGTGAGTGGCCATTGTTCTTTCTTCGCCGCTCAAGCATCTTAGCGTCCATTTTGAAGTCCGTTTTGCGTCTCGTTTTTGGTTCGCCTCGAATTTAATTCGGTAAGCAGTCCTTTCCTTTTTTTTTCTTATTAGATTTGTCTATCTTATGTGTTTCTTTTAGAGGTTCTAGTGAGGGGGTTTTTATCTTCCCCGACGAGAATTTATTTTTGGTGAATCCCTGTACATAAAATTTTGGGTAAGGTGTTCAATGTATAGGATCGTTAGCGTCGCTACAAGTCTGAGCTGGGTGCACGAGGTAGATTGGGAGTGAGTCTTTTTTGTTTTCTTTTCCGTGGAGATCCCAGTTCAGCGTGGGAATCAATCGGACTTGAAGTCACCATCGTACCATCGAGCTATCTGTAATATTTTGTGTGAAATTGTAGAAGTCTACGTTCAAGGTCAGAGGTCTAAATTTTAATTTTTAATAGTAATTTTCTTGTTAATTATTTTGAGCCCCTCCGGCATAGTCTTTAATACTCGTTGGGCCTTAAGCCACACTTTCGATGATTAAACGCTGCACTTTGGTAGCACGTATTTCTTGGTAGATTTGTAAATCCACCAGGTAGGGCTTCACCTAGCCCGGTGTTTGTTTTTTTTTTTTTGTATATTTTGGTAACTTAACTGTGGGGACTATTCGTTGGCACCTAGTGCATTTTAGCTTTAGAATTGTTGTAGTTTTTGGTACCGATTTCAACCTTGTGTAACGGGTTGGTTTATATTTATGATTTTGTAAACGATTGTTGTAAGCGGCAAACTCTGGTGCACCACGGTACTGTTGCGGGTAATTTATTAATTTTGTACGATTTTCGTTATTTGTACTTTGTATAACAACCCACTGGTTACGTTCGGAATTGTTCTGGTTGCCTACCTTATTTCGGGGGAAAGCACACCAAACGGTATTTTTATTTTTTTTTTGTAAATATATATTCTTACTTTACAACTTGAAGGTGGACTTGTGTTTTTTTTATGATAGCTCACCCTCGCCTAAATTAGAGTAAATCCGGACTCGTGACTCACCTTAATGATTTCGGTCGACTTTTTTTATTATTTCAATACCGTGCGCTCGAACCCTACCCACTACTCTTCCGTCCCACCTCAGAGGTTCTCAATTTACTCAACGACCTCGACGGAGCTTAAATTAAATTGAGTGGCGCCTTTTTCTTACTTCTGGGTATTGACGTCTCGAACTTTACTTTCGAACCACGCCGTCTCCACAGCAGCTGGCAGGCGCTCCGAATGAGAGGCAACAAATTTAAGGGTAGCAGGTAGGTGCGTTGCGGTTTCCGTTGTTTTTGCAGTTTGTGTATTTATATTTTTGGAATCTTTACTTTCTGTTGGGCCGGCGCCAACGCATATTTAAGACGTGCGTATCAACAATTTTTGGCGCCCAACGTGGGGCCAAAACTAACACAGTGACGTGCAACCAAGAAAGAAATTTTTAGGTTAGGTTTTCACTCTCGTTGTATCGGCTTTGTTTTGATCATTTAGGTGCGGTTATGGCCTCTCCGACGAAGATGGAGTATAGGATGGAGCTGGAGCGTTTGAGTAAGGATGAGCTTGCGTATGAATTGGCAATTTTGGGTGTCACTACGGTTACTACGGTGGAGGAAATGCGCAAAACGTTGCGGCGCATGCGCAAACTCGCGAAACATGGGAGCTTCGTTAGACCCGCACATCCTTTTACAGTCGCGGTAGATTTGGCGGCATTGACGGGTTTATCGACGGAAATCAAGGCCTTACTGGATACCTTTGCCGGTAGTCGCGCATCTTCGGAATACAAAAAAGTTGAAGCCAAGCTTTCGCATGCGACAGGTCGCTTAGGTCGTGTAGTAGCCTCCACGGAGGAAGAAAAAGAACAGGTTTCCCGGTTACTGGTTGCATTCAGCGAATATTCCATGACTCTGCGTTCCAAAGCCAAACACTTTGCTAGGTCTTCAACCTTAAACGCGAGTACGGTTACTGCTTTAGAGGGAATGTCCGGCCCTTCTTCTAGTTCCGAGGCTGAAGATTCAGACACGGATCAGGGTGCCCAGGGTCGTGTTGATGCTCGGTCGCGTGAGAGCCAAATGAAGTCAGTTCCGGTTATGCGTTGGAATCTGAAGTATTCGGGGGATAATTCTGTCTTGTCGTTTAACGCTTTCATCGAGCGGGTGGAAGAACTGATGAATGCGCGTGGAGTAAGTAGGGACCAAGTATTTGCGCAGGCGTTAGATCTTTTTAGCGGACGGGCGTTAATTTGGTATCGTGCGAATCGTAGACTGGTTTCGTGTTGGGACGAGTTAGTAGTAGCTCTTAGGGAGGAGTTTCAGGCCCCAGATTACGACGAGCAGTTATTTGACGAGATTCGGAAGCGTACTCAAGGACCTAACGAGAGTATCGGTGTGTATGTGTCCACTATGGCGAGTCTTTTTTCCAGGTTGTCGATAAAGGTGCCCGAAAGTAATCGTATTAAAATAATGGTTAGAAATTTATCTCCCTTCTATCAAAGTCAGTTGGGTTTAGTTGAGATAAAGTCCGTTGAGGAGCTGCTTTCGATTGGAAGGAAGCTGGAGTGGAGGAAAACTTGTGCAGAACGATATGTGCCTCCGCCGCGTCGTCAACAATCAATGGAACCTGACTTGGCTTATATGTCCTCTGGTTCTTCGGTGGCATCTGTGGAAGCTAATTCTCGTCCGGCTCCTAAATGTTGGAATTGCGATCAGGAAGGTCATATGGCTGTTCGGTGTCCCTTGCCGTTGCGTAAACATTGTTATAGGTGCGGACGACGTGATGTTACCGTACGAAGTTGTCCTAGGTGTTCTTTAAACTCCAATCGGGCGCATTGAGGAACTGGCAGTCGCGTCCTGTCCCATCGGTGGAGCCGAGAAATCCAGTTCTCGACAAACAACAAGTCTTATTAGATTTTGTTCTAGCACATGCCCAGGGTGATGAGCGACCATATCTAACGGTAACTATTTTCGGACAGCAGATGTTGGGTCTCTTAGATTCCGGAGCCTCTCGGACTATTTTGGGGTCTCAAGGTTGGAAGTGTCTTCAGAAATTGGGAGTAGGTCTTAGTGGCGATGCTACCTTGATTCGAGTTGCGGATGGTCGAACTTGCGAGTGTTTGGGTTCTTTGTTGGTACCTGTTAGACTTCGTGATGTTGAGAGGTTGGTAGAGATTTTAGTTGTCCCTGAAGTGACTTCGACTTTAATTTTGGGTGCAGACTTTTGGACAGTTATGGGTATAGTACCGGACTTACGCCGGGGTGAGTGGTCCTTTTCTACGGAGGTGGAGGTGAGTTCTGTTACAGATGGGGCTGGTATTCTTTCGACTATTGAACGGACTCGGCTGGATGAATTGGTGAATAAATTATTTGCGAATATCGACCCTCAGGTTCTAGGTTGTACCGAGTTGGTGGAACATACTATCGAGACAGATAGTGCTCCTATCAAACAAAGATACTATCCCATTTCGCCGGCGATGCAGAAAATCGTTAATCAGGAGTTAGATAAGATGCTAGCTCAAGGTGTTGTTGAGCGTTCGAGTAGCCCATGGTCCTCCCCTATCTTATTGATTCCGAAAAAAGATAATACGTACCGGTTCTGCGTGGATTATCGCAAACTTAATGCAGTCACGAAACGAGACGCTTATCCTCTCCCTTATGTATCCCATATTTTGGATAAGCTGCGTGATTCTAAGTATCTGACGACTCTGGATATTAAATCGGCATATTGGGAAATTCCTATGGCAGAGGCGAGTAAGCCATATACGGCCTTCACGGTACCAAATAGGGGTCTTTTCCAATTCAAGAGAATGCCGTTTGGTTTGCATAATGCTCCAGCAACTTGGCAACGCTTTATTGATAGGGTTATCGGCGCGGATTTGGAACCTCACGTATTTGCCTATCTGGATGACATCATCATCGTAACTCCGACGTTCGAAAAACATCTTGAGATTTTAGCTGAGGTTGTTGGTAGAATTCATGGTGCGGGATTAACCCTCAATCGAGAGAAGTCCTTGTTTTGTCGCGCGGAATTGAAGTACCTCGGGTATATCGTGAACGGTTCTGGGTTACATGTGGATCCGGAGAAAATCAAGGCCATTTTGGATATTCCCATACCTAAAACGGTTTCAGAAGTTAGGCGTATGATTGGCATTAGTAGCTGGTATCGAAGATTTGTTAGGGATTATGGAACTTTGGTGGTACCCTTGACCAACTTATTACGTAAAAATAGGCCTTTCATCTGGACTAAAGAGTGTGAAGTAGCGTGGGCCGAGTTAAAGGAACGTTTGGTCACAGCGCCTGTGTTGGTGATGCCAGATTTCGAGCGAGAGTGTGTTATACAGGCAGATGCCTCACATTACGGGATCGGTGCAGTTTTGACACAGAACTTCGACGAGGGGGAAAAGGTTATCGCGTATATCAGCAAGTCACTGTCGCTTCGAGAAAGAAATTTTTCGACGACTGAGAAGGAATGTCTCGCAGTTCTGTTCGCTATCGAGAAGTTTCGGCCATACGTTGAAGGAGCGCACTTTACGGTAGTCACAGACCATTACTCCTTGCTGTGGCTGAATAGCTTACACAATCCCTCGGGTCGCTTGGCAAGGTGGGCCGTTAGGTTACAGCAATACGACTTTACCATAGTCCATCGTAAAGGTAAGGAACACCTCGTGCCGGATGCTTTATCAAGAGCAGTTCCGATTATAGATGCCCTTCAGGATTCGGTAACGACCAATGATAAGTGGTTCCGGAGGTTGGTCGAAAATATTAATTGTAACCCCTCAAAATTTCCTACGTATCGGCTTGTCGATGGAGTACCCCATAAACTTATTAGGAGCCCTTATCCTGACTTAGTAGAGAGTAGTACCGAGTGGAAACGTGTTATCCCGAAAGAATTACGCGATGAGATGATTCGGAAATGTCATGATGAACCTACATCGGGACACCTCGGTATATTCAAGACCGCAAATCGAATTTTGGAGAAGGCTTACTGGCCTGCGTTGAAGGCTGATGTGGCCAGGTATATCCGTAAATGTCGGGTATGCATGAAAGCCAAACCCTTGCAGCAAGCTCCTACTGGACGAATGGGAGGCCATTCTTTAATTTCCCGACCTTGGCAGGTTTTGAGTGCGGATATTGTAGGTCCTTTACCGAAGACGTCTCGCGGCCATCAGTACATCTTTGTGGTCTCGGATTGCTTTAGCAAATTCGCGTTGTTCTTCCCCTTGCGTAAAGCTACTGCTCCTGCTCTGATTAAGTATTTGGAGGATTCAGTATTTCTTCAGTATGGTGTTCCGGAAGTTCTAATTTCAGATAACGGGGTTCAGTTCCGGTCTAAGGAATATCGACAGTTGTTATCGGCCTACTCGGTGAGGCCCTGTTATACCTCCTACTATTGACTACGGAAAGAGTCAATCGGGTACTTAAGACCATGCTGATCTCTTATGTGTCGTCGAACCATCGGGCTTGGGATACCGTTTTAGCTAATTTAGGCTGTGCAGTTCGGACTGCGAAGCATGAGGTTACTGGTTTGACTCCGTATTTTATCACATTCGGACGTGAAATGGTTCTAGCGGGAGACGAGCATAGGAGTAGATTGAAGGTGGACGAACCGTTGACTGTAAAAACTGCTGATAGTAAGGAATTTAAACATCGGTCAGAAGCTTTGAGGAATGTTTATAGGGATGTCCAAGCCCGATTACAACGCTCATATGAGAAGTCTAAAGGACGCTATGATCTTCGACGGAGAGCTACAGAGTTCTTACCAAATCAACTGGTATGGCGAAGGAATTTTGCGTTATCGGATGCGTCGAAATATTTTTCTGCTAAATTGGCGGATAAGTTCGTAGGACCATTCATGATTCACCGTAGGTTAGGTCGTGACAACTACGAGCTTAAGGATATGTCTGATCGAGTTCTACCAGGTACGTGGAACTCATCCCATTTAAAGCTACAACCATCGGAAGATAGCTGATAGTCATTTGAGAATCTGGGTATCCGTCCCTTCCCCTTTTTAGCCTTCCAGGTGAGGCAGTGAGAATCTTCCTGGAGTTTTAGCCACTTCGGGTAGGAGGCCCGTAACGGTTTCAGTCTCTCCCTAGCACTTTACAGGTATTTGGCTGGTTTTCGTATTTTTGGCACTAGTTGTCGCTTTGGTTTTGCGCGTACGCTTCGGATTACCAGGAAGTATGCTGTCTGGAGAGTAAAGTCCTTTTTACCTTTTTTTTCCGTGTCTCCTTTCCTTCCCTAGCACCTTAGTCTTTCTCTTACCTTTGTTATTCTTTTTCCCGTGTCTAGTTAGATTTCCAGATTCCAGAAACTATTCTTGATTTTTTTGCAATTCTCGGCTTTGACGTTTTTTTGATGGTTTTAGGGTTGTGCTCTTTTGGTTGAGGTTTTCGGATTTGCAGAGACAACGAACCAAGTGTTTATCCTCTAGTTGACCCTTTGGTCTTTTTTTCCCGGATTTGACGTATCTTTTGAGGGGCATAATGTAGCTTGTCTCAGCCCTTCTCCCACTGAGTTCCGGCAGTGTTTTCTATTCACTTAACGTTCAAATATTTTGTTCCGGAACATGGATTGGTCATTTTTGTTTTATTTTGTCGTAGCCCTCAGCTTTTCAGTCCCTGCTAGGCTGGCAGAAGACTTTAAACCTTTTGCACTTATATTACCTTATGTTTTGTTTAGCCAAAAATTTTACCTTTTTGTTGTGGTCAACGAACCTAGCCCGTTGCGTTATGTTGATGAGTTGATGTATGAGCGTGTGGCGACAAGCTTTCCCTTCCTTACGATTTCCCGAATCCTTCATCCGTTTGCGTCCTGTAACCCGTAGTAATAAACCCGTTTTTAGTTGACCCGTTTTGTTCTTTGTTTTATGAGGTACAGAAGGCTTCACCCGGTGTCCTCTTTCACTTTTGCTGGACTGCGGTTTTGCGTGCTGGGGCTCGGTCGACTCGGGACTTGGGGTTTCAGGCAGTAGCGCTCCCTTCTCCTGTGCTGTCTGAGCAGGTAAGGATCACCCTCTCGGGGCACACCTTAGTGCAACCTATCTTACCCCCTTCCTCTTTGCTGCTGTCTGGGGCTCTTGGAACTCGGTCGGACGGATTTCGGTCCGCACTGCGTATTCCAGTCAACGCTTTTGTAGTTTTAGTTTCTTTCTCTTCCCTGGAATTCCGGCAGATTCGCTGAAAAGCCGCGTGGTGGTTAGGCTAGTTGTCGTCCTCCGTGTGTGAGTTTTTTTTGGTATGTTTGGGGCTATGGGGAGTTGTTTTACTGAATTTCTCGTTTTGGGGGAGCTCTCGTTTTCTTCAAGGTAAAGAAATTTTGGTTAAAATTTCTTGTGGAGGAAGAGGTGGAATTGTTACGTTTTATTTTGGTGACCTAAAAGATTTCGCTTTAGTTTACTGCGAACTTAGCCTACTTTATAATTTTACCTGCTACGTGACTGTGTAAAGGTTTTTGTTTGTAATACAGGTCTGTTTCGGGTGTTGAAGACTGATGCATATTTCATCTTGCGGCTATATTTCCTTTTGTTACTTTAGGTGAGACTGCGTAGAGTGAACTTACACTCTACGAATGGATTATTTTTGTCAGGCGAGTCCTATCGTTATTGATGGATGCATTTATTTATTAACTGCCGATGCTAATTTAGGGAATTTAAACATTTGCTCTTAAAGCCATCAGTTGGCGTTTTCTCTCGGTCTTGTCGTACACAGCTTACGTTTTCTCTTCAGGATTTTAGAGTTTCATTTGCTACAATTGCTTCAGTTAGTTGAATTAGTATTTGTTTTATACACCTACCTGGGTTGATTTCATAGCTTTGCTATTCTTTCAGCCTATCTGTCTTATGACATCGTTGCAGGTTATGTACGACTTGATCTGTCACTAATACCCTGGGGAGTTTTACTTTTCACAGTTGCGTACTCTGTCGCGTTTTCTTGCAGGGAACTATTCCTTAATTCGGGATATATGTATTATTTGTATAATTGAGGTTTGGACGCTCTTTCGCGTTATTTTGAATTAATCTCTTTTTAAGTTTTTCTTCTTCGTTTTGTTGCTGAATTTGTTGAGAGCTGTCGTGGCGTTCCCTCGTGAAACTATCGCTAGATGGCGCATGACGATCTTCAGCTGTCTTCAGGGTAGTGCGCGTAGATTCATGGCACACGACTTACTTACGAGGGTCAAGGATTCACTTAACGGACATTAAAGTGAGTGGACGTTCTTTTCGGCTTGTGCTAATTTGTAGCTGGTGGTAATATGGAGAAATTTTAAGCCACGAATTGTCGGATTTGTTCACCGGCTACGTAACTTTATCAGCGGATTTTGGTATGTGGAATGGTTATTAGCGTTTTGCCTTGGTAAATATCCGTTGATTTGACGCCGTTGGGCGGATTGGATTTTTAGCACATTGTGAGTGGCCATTGTTCTTTCTTCGCCGCTCAAGCATCTTAGCGTCCATTTTGAAGTCCGTTTTGCGTCTCGTTTTTGGTTCGCCTCGAATTTAATTCGGTAAGCAGTCCTTTCCTTTTTTTTTCTTATTAGATTTGTCTATCTTATGTGTTTCTTTTAGAGGTTCTAGTGAGGGGGTTTTTATCTTCCCCGACGAGAATTTATTTTTGGTGAATCCCTGTACATAAAATTTTGGGTAAGGTGTTCAATGTATAGGATCGTTAGCGTCGCTACAAGTCTGAGCTGGGTGCACGAGGTAGATTGGGAGTGAGTCTTTTTTGTTTTCTTTTCCGTGGAGATCCCAGTTCAGCGTGGGAATCAATCGGACTTGAAGTCACCATCGTACCATCGAGCTATCTGTAATATTTTGTGTGAAATTGTAGAAGTCTACGTTCAAGGTCAGAGGTCTAAATTTTAATTTTTAATAGTAATTTTCTTGTTAATTATTTTGAGCCCCTCCGGCATAGTCTTTAATACTCGTTGGGCCTTAAGCCACACTTTCGATGATTAAACGCTGCACTTTGGTAGCACGTATTTCTTGGTAGATTTGTAAATCCACCAGGTAGGGCTTCACCTAGCCCGGTGTTTGTTTTTTTTTGTTTTGTATATTTTGGTAACTTAACTGTGGGGACTATTCGTTGGCACCTAGTGCATTTTAGCTTTAGAATTGTTGTAGTTTTTGGTACCGATTTCAACCTTGTGTAACGGGTTGGTTTATATTTATGATTTTGTAAACGATTGTTGTAAGCGGCAAACTCTGGTGCACCACGGTACTGTTGCGGGTAATTTATTAATTTTGTACGATTTTCGTTATTTGTACTTTGTATAACAACCCACTGGTTACGTTCGGAATTGTTCTGGTTGCCTACCTTATTTCGGGGGAAAGCACACCAAACGGTATTTTTATTTTTTTTTTGTAAATATATATTCTTACTTTACAACTTGAAGGTGGACTTGTGTTTTTTTTATGATAGCTCACCCTCGCCTAAATTAGAGTAAATCCGGACTCGTGACTCACCTTAATGATTTCGGTCGACTTTTTTTTTATTATTTCAATACCGTGCGCTCGAACCCTACCCACTACTCTTCCGTCCCACCTCAGAGGTTCTCAATTTACTCAACGACCTCGACGGAGCTTAAATTAAATTGAGTGGCGCCTTTTTCTTACTTCTGGGTATTGACGTCTCGAACTTTACTTTCGAACCACGCCGTCTCCACAGCAGCTGGCAGGCGCTCCGAATGAGAGGCAACAAATTTAAGGGTAGCAGGTAGGTGCGTTGCGGTTTCCGTTGTTTTTTGCAGTTTGTGTATTTATATTTTTGGAATCTTTACTTTCTGTTGGGCCGGCGCCAACGCATATTTAAGACGTGCGTATCAACCTCCACCATTTCAACAACGTGCTTGTTTGAAATGATAAGAACTTCTCGGCTGTCCTTTCATTTACAAACAGTAACAGGACCATTTTCGCTGCCAAAATATCTGTCCTTTTTTAGTTTACGATGTACAACATTCGTGGGATTTCCTTTTCTATAATTTCGTAGCGTTCTAGACACATAATTTTTTCGTGTAGTCAGTATATTTGTAAGAGTAACAGAATTTTAAAAATTATCCATGTAGGCTGTATATTCTTTGTTCAGATAGTCCTCAAGTAATTGTACAACGTCAGTAGTGTGACCTAAATTATTTTCATTCTCTTCAGATTTTCCGCTATAAATTTTAATTTTGAGAACCATACCATCGGACTCACAAAGTTTATAAAGTCTGATGCCGTACTTGTGCTTCTTATTTTTTATATACTGGCGAAATTGAAGGGTTTCTGGGGAAAAAAAACGTCACAGAATGTGATTTCTCACAAATTAAAAAAAAAACGACTTGCTTTGTTGACACTGAACCAAACATCTTGAAGTTTTGTAAACTAATTTTGTATTAGGATAATTCTTCTTGCGGTAGTAAAATTTTATAAAAAAATGTTCGATATAGAAAAAGAAATGCAAAATACTGTAGGACATCTGTGGTTCATGAATAATTATTATAAAGATAATCAATTTATTGTCAAAATATTGAGATTACCTTTACTGAAGAGAGAAAAAGTATAACAGAAATGAGTTTAACATTAAAAAAGGTTCCACGTTTTTCACTATATTACTCATTGTCACTTCCACCGCTGCTGTTATTCTCATCTATTAGTGCAGCATTTTGGTCGCTATTAGTATTTATGATGTTACCCTATATTTTTTTCTATAAAAGCGTTATTAGCGATAATATTATCCGGTCTCTTGATGAACTTAAGACAAACTGATAAAGTTGTCAAGATTAGATTTCTTTAACGTGTGAGTGAAACCGTGGATAGGAAGACGTACTGATTATGGTGCATCAAATAAATTACTGAAAGAACTGAAGAACGAAGATTCAGCGGCTTATAGAAATAATTTGAGAATTACAGGACACGACAATGAGGATGGCAATCCCAGTAACTGCAAAATTAGAAATAACATTACGCTATTTTGCGACTGGTGATTCATTTAAGTCTCTGAAGTACCTGCTTCGAGTTTCAGAAACAACAATATCGAGGTTCCTACCTCATGTACTTACGGCGATTTGTTGTGTTCTTCGACCATTCATTGAGGTCAGTGTAAATTATTTATTTTAATTTATTTCAAAGAATCCAAGAGGAAGGAATCTGTGAAAACGTATTAATCATCGCTGTTTGTAAGATGTTCTCTCCGTCGTTTGAAGAATCAATTTCGGAAGCCATAAATTGAGGAAATGCGAGAAAAGGAATTCTTGTTGGACTGATGCATTATCCAATATGTCCAACTTAGCACGAGTTATACAATTTTGAATATCCTGTTGCAGCAAGATGGCTACTCGCTTCAGTAGCTGGCGGAGTTCACTTGCTACATATTTGCCAGACAGAATATACGGCTTATCCACAGCAGTATTGTTTGCAATGTGGTCTAACTTCTTGATTGCTTGGGATACCTCCCCATTGTCGGATTTACCAGTTTCTACATATTTTCTAAACCTTTTTCTTGGCGACTCAGGTGACTTCATAAATCCAGACGAGTGGGCCGTCTTTGGCTCAACGGTGAAGTTGTTCGCGATGCCAGCCATAGCAGGGTCAATGGTATCGCCTCCCTCTTCATCTTGTTCTGAATTTTGACTTTGCTTGCTGAAAAAAAAAAGAACCAAAATTAATAATAATATATGTATATTTTATGATTTATTCATTAAAACAATTGATATTTAAAAACAATTTTTCCTTTCGGATACCAAAAACTTGAAGATTGGAGAGAAATTGAAAAGTTATCCCTCCAGCGCTGAAATTTCCTTAAATGCTGTAGGGCAATTGATGGCAAACACGTTGTCATCAAGAGACCTCCCTGTTCAGGTTCATTAAACTGCAATTACAAGAAAACCTATAGAATCATACTATTTGCTATGGTTGATGCAGATTATTGCTTCATTTATATGTAGGAGAAAATGGCCGAGCAAGTGACAGTGCAGTATTTAGAAATAATACTCTGAACTTTGCAATGGAAAATAAAACCATGGGCTAAGTGATGAAGAAGAAATATTCAATTATCGTCTTTCCCGTGCCACGCGAGTGTAAGCGAATGTCTTTGGCATATTTACTTGACGATTTAGAGTGTTTTCAAGACCAATTGAGTTGAAACGCGATACTACTATAGAGTTGTTTAGGCTGTTTGCAGATTGTGTAACTGGCTGCGAAAGACTGTCCCAAGCCACTATATGTTGCAACAAGTAGTGGACAGAGAAGATCTTAACACAGAAGATACCTGCTCACAAGATTCACTGCAAGCATTATGTCTGGTCTTGTAGATTGAGCTGCATATAACAAGTTTCCTACAGCTTTCTGATATGGTATGGTTCTCATTCTATCTTCTTCTTCTTTTGTTTTTGGACTTGAGCTTTTATCCAACTTGACATTGATATCAACGGGTGTAGAGATGGATTGCGTAAACTCATATGGAAATAGTTTTGGGTATGTTTGCGCATCTTTAGTGGTGATAGGATAACATTCTACAAACTTAGTTAATTCACACTGTATGGTTAGAATATATCGATTTTCATCATTATATGTATTTAAAGGGCCTACTATATCTAAAAATAATTTCTCAACTGCTGATGAAGCAGTAGATGTGTTTGTCAAAGGTTGTTTGTTTATCTTTACGTGTTTATAACGTTGACAATCGTCACAATGTTTAACGAAATTTTCTACATCTATTGCTAATCCTGTCCAGTAAATATTTTTTAAATTATTATACATACGTTTAATACCCGCATGTCCACCCGTAGGCAGCATGTGAAAATCGTTCAGTATTAATTGCCTCATTTCTTTGTTAACTATATTTTCTGCTCCTCTCACAATTGATATCGAGGGCATCATATCAGAAGATATGTTCCCTTACTTCCTGCAATGTCATTTCGTCCTCCGAACTACTTTGAAAAATTTCATGAACTAGTAATGTCTTATAAAAATCTTTATATTCCAGTGGAACAATAGCATTCTTTCCTTGACACATAGAAAGGAGATTATCATATTTTTTTTCCCTAATTGGAAGTTTTGAGATATACAGTGGAGGTACATCTGCCATATTAGTGCTGGACGTTGCTCTTGATTTACGGCTTTTTTTCAATGTATTGACTACTGTAAACTCTTCATCCCGGAATTCGTTTTTATAAAGTAGCACATTGGGTTTGTCTTTTTCCACTCTTATCCATTTAACCTGCTTCCAGTTAATAGTATCTCCTTCTACATTTACAGTCTTATTAGTTATTGTCTTTTGTTGCAGATATTTATAATTAAAAAAGGATGTACGGTCAAGTGTTGTCACAAGGTATGATTTTTTTCTTGTTTGCTAACTGAATAATGTTTATCCAATCATTTGGCTAATAAACTTTTACATACTCCGATGCATGTTCAACAGTCGCATGCATGGAGTCGCACTCCATATGCGTATGCCCAGGCTCTAAGAATTTCAAATCCAGGATCTGGATGCTACTATACATAAATTTACTAAAAGTTCTTCAATCATACGACCATATTCTTCAATAGATTTCGTATTCTGCTTCGCGCTGTGAAGCTCAATAGATAACGATGATGCAGATTTTTTCGTTAATAAATGCTTTTTTAATTCTTCGACTAAGGTGTGATGATGACGATATTCTTAATTTGGCACTAATAGATAGCTTAGTTTTAAAGACATAGTTAATTAACAATGATTTACCGGCCTCATCTAAAATACTGGCATATAAATCTATCGCGTGTGTCAATTGCTTGGTAACGTCCTCCGTATCATTCATGACGGGGAGGTGCGAACCAGCGGTTTTCAAATCACATTTTTCTGACATTTTTGAAACTATTACTATTTCTACCTTATTTTTCCTAGCTAATAAAATTTGTCTAGTATCCTCTATACTAGATTTAATTTCTTCAATACTAGTAGCAATTTCTTTAACTTCTTGCTTATTCTCTAGAACTAAATAACCTACCTCTAATTTTTGCAATTGTTCTTGAAACTCATCTAAATTTCTAAGCTTTTTAACTAGTAACTCTAAGTTTACACCTCTACTATAATTATATTTCAATACATTATTCCTAAATGATATTACATTTGCTAATAGTTCTTCAACATCGCTTAATAACATACTACAACATTAATTACTACATAATAAGTAAGTACCTTTTTTTATACGGTCGTGTGTGCATGTCACAGCTCATCATTGCTTCTGCAAATCTCTCTTCTGATCTTCATTTTTAGGCAACATTTTCCCCATTTCCATATGATGTATATTACTAGCGGAATCAGAAAACATGCCAGAACAACGCCAATTACTTCCATTAAATTATATTTTCCTCCGAGCTCGCTAGTGTTTGTCGTTCCTCCAGTATTTCCTGTCTTTTTTTTAGCCATTCAATCATTTCATTTTTCTTACTATTACTTGTTGGAGCACGATTTGTTTGTGTATTGTGATACGGTGTATTATAAATTACCACAACGGAGTTTGTGGGCAAGTGTGGTATAAGCTTCTCTTCTATCCATCTGCCATAGTTTTCTGCGTTCATATCGGAATGGTAATCTCCAGTTTTTACACCGGACTTAAAAATCAATAGGGCGTTAGAGATAAAGCCCACGTTGCCTCCTGCGTGCATTACTATTAGCCTGGGTCCTTTAGAAATATTCTTGTAGAGACCTTTTGTACTTTCATCACTCCAACTCTTAGAAGATGTATGACCACTGTGGATGTAAGTCTCATCTATATATACAATGGATCGATTTGCCTCACGGAAATATTTAATCTTTTGCAAGTAATCAATTCTTAATGCTCGTATATCTAATCGCTCTATCAACACTTTCCTATTGTTTTGAATATCCAGAATGCTGAATAAGGTGACATGCAGCAAATGGCTGCAGTGGACTGCTTCAATTTTCAATTTCAACCTTTTAATGTAATAAATAAATACTAACGCACTGGCGTTTCGTTGCTTTCAATTGAAGGAAAATTGGACGTACTTTTACGTAATATACTTTATTTAAAAAAACAGGAACGAACAAGTTACGTATAATTATGTTGACATGTAAAAAAAAACTTATTATTATAACAAAAACTTAAAATTGAATAGCAACCAATAAAAAAGCACATTGTGGTTGCTAACAAGCACCTCGCCTTGAAACCAGAGATTCAACCAAAGGTTTCAACAATACAAAAGAAATATAATAAAAATAAAATGAGTAAACATGTATATAAGCAAAAACTAATCAGTAACGTCACTTGGTAATGTGCATAAACGATGTACAGATCGACGCACTCTATTTCCTTTAGGTAATTGAATAGAAACAGATCTAAGGACTCCATCTTTACTGCGGTGAAGCTCGGTAATTCTGCCTAATGTCCATTGTAGAGGCGGTGCATTCTCGTCTTGAATTAACACTACAGAATCGACTTTAACCACATCAGGCAAATGTTGAAACCACTTGTTCCGCCTTTGCAAATCTGCTACTACTTCCTTACTCCATCGACGCCAAAAATGCTCCATTAACTGCTGAGCTCGCTGATAAGTTGTAAGGCGGTTTTGCCTTATATTCGATACATCGCTTTCAGGTAAAGCTCATAAAGAACGCCCAATGAGGAAATGACCGGGAGTTAAAGGAATAGGGTCCTTGGGGTCAGAGCTGAGATAGGAGAGGGGTCGTGAATTCAATACAGCTTCAATCATAACTAATGTCGTATAAAAATCTTCAAAAACTAAGTTTGCGTTAGCTAAAATTCTTTTCAAATGATATTTTACACATTTCACACCACTTTCCCACATGCCACCTTCATGAGGTGACCGTGGAGTAATAAATTTCCAATCAATAGATTGATTGGTCAAAAATGGTATAAACATATTTGATGAGTCACTGTTATGCAATAAATTATAAAGTGAATCTAACTTATTTTTTGCACTGCGAAAAGTTGTAGCATTATCACTAAAAATGCAGTGAGGTTTCCCTCGACGTGCAATAAACCGCTTTAAAGTGCTAATAAAAGCTTCCGTTGTAGCAGAAGTAACCAATTCTAAGTGAATAGCCCGTGTAGTCAAACACACGAAAACACAAATATAAGCTTTATATAATTTAGCGCCCCTAGTGCGTCTATCCTTAATGAGAACAGGACCAGCATAGTCCAGGCCAGTGTTATAGAAAGGATAAACTCGTTGCAATCGAGCACTAGGTAAGTCGCTCATAAATGGATGTTGTACTACTGGTTTGGCCTTAAAACAAGTCACACAACTTCTAATAAATTTCTTTACAGAATTTCTACCATTGATAAGCCAATACTTTTCCCGAATATTGTACAACAATTGTTGAGCACCGCAGTGCAATAACTCACGGTGATATTTATCGATTATTAAATTGGTGAATTTATGATTCTTGGGCAGTAATAATGGAAATTTCTTTTCAAAAGCAAAATCAGAATATTTAAGTCTACCACCAACACGCATGCAACCGTTAGCATCGAGAAAAGGGTTAAGAGCTTGTATACTGGAATTCTTAATCGCTTTATTAGCAGCGAGACATTTGATTTCTTGATAAAAAGAATGCCGTTGGCACAAGAGTACTAACCGCAATGTGGAGTTTTCTAATTCGGAAATTGTTAACCTGCCAAATATCTTATCTTTAGTCTTTAAGTTTGAAATCAAGCGCAATACATATGCGAAAATTCTTTGTAACTTTCCAAATGTGGAATATTTAGAGAAAAGCGAATTAGAAAATAACACATCTGAATGAATAGTAGATATATTAGATACGATACTTTTGGCTTTGCTTTCTAAAAATTCATTCGGATTAATATGAAAATCTAAGTGATCCCAAGTGGATTCGTGGGAAGCTAAGAATGGTGGACCAGTATACCAAAAAGAGTACGGAGTACGGAGATCGGTTAACTGAGCACCGCGTGAAACAATATCCGCAGGATTATTACAACCTTTTACATAGCGCCAAATCTTAACATCGGTTAATTCTTGAATAACAGCTATTCTATTACCTACATAAACCTTGTATTTGTTTGGATAAGAATGAATCCAATTCAAAACAATTTGAGAGTCGGTCCAAAGAACAATACGATGAAACCTTAATTTCATTGTACCAATTACCTTCTGAGTCAATTCACTAAGCATGACTGCAGCGCAGAGTTCTAGCCTAGGAATTGTAATGGTGCGCAAAGGTGCGACACGCGATTTGGAAGTTAGTAAATTGGTAAATATACGACCATCAGAAGTGATGCATCGCGCATATAGACAAACCCCATATGCCACAGAACTAGCGTCAGAAAATCCATGCAGTTGAATTTCTGCATAAGATGAAAAAAGACAACGTGGAACTTTAAGTTCATGCAGACATTGAAATTGAGCTTCAAGCTTTGCCCATTCTGCTTCTATGTCTGCGGGAACGGGATCGTCCCAATCCAGACGCAATTGCCACAAAGCTTGGACTAAAAGTTTGCCTCTTACCGTTAGAGGTGTAACCAAACCTAAAGGATCAAAAATTTTTGATACAGATGCGAGAATACTGCGCTTCGTAGCTTTAGAAAACCGCACTGGAAATTCAGCCTTGCAAAATAACAGATCCTTTTCGGAGTCCCAATGGAGACCAAGCATTTTGGAATCTGTTCTTTCGCCGATCGGAATTGTCGAGAAGTCGATGTTTTCGGCGAATGATTGATTAAGAACTTCCAATTTGTTAGATAGGAATTTTCTAATAATTAAGCCATAAGAAGCGAGAATTGAAGAAATTTCGCGCTTAATTTGAAGCGCATGCTCTATAGAATTTGTACTGTATAAGAGATCATCCATGTAAAAATCTGTGCATATAACATCAGCTGCTTCTGGGAAGGTATCTTTATGTAGATCGGCAACATAACGCAAACATCTGGTGGCTAAAAAGCTGGCTGAAGCCGTGCCGTATGTGAGGGTATTCAAATGATACGTATGTAGAGGGTCAGTAGGATTAGTTCTCCACAAAATATTCTGAAACTTCGTTTCCGAAGGCCTGACATTAATCATACGATACATTTTAGCTATATCGCCACAAAGAGCTACCTCGTGTGAACGAAATCTGAGTAAAATGTCAAACAGATTATCCTGAACTTGAGGTCCGACTAACTGAGTATCATTAACAGAAACACCTGAGGAGGATTTACAACTAGCATCAAAAACCACACGAAGCTTAGTAGTTAATGACGACTCTCTTATTACAGCATGATGAGGAATATATTGAAGAGGAATATCAGCTGTATCAATTGGACCGTCGTACGTATTTATAACACTTGATTTTGTAAATGAGGTATCAGCAGAGGATGGCTCCCTTGAAACCTTTGTCATATGACCCATATTCTCATATTCGGACATAAATTCAGAATACTGCTTCAATAAACGAGAATCCTTATGAAGACGTTTTTCTAAATTCAAAAAACGACGCTTTGCAATACTTTTAGACTCTCCAAGTGAAGCTAAATCTTTATTAAATGGAATGGCGACCATACAATGACCAGTATCATCAATTTTAACTGTATTCAAGAAATAATTTTCGCAAAATCTCTCTTTTGATGACAGAGACGATAACTTGGAAGGAGGTTTGATACTATCTATTTCCCAAAACTTAATCAAATTTTGATTTAATTCTCTCAGAGATGGGTCACCTTTCAAAAGACAACAGTTCGTAGAGAGGGCTAGATTACTCAACAACGATACTTTAGGCAAGCAGCAAGTAGGTAAATGACCTATGGCTACCCATCCTAGCAAAGTATTCTGTAATATCGGCTTAGACTTCCCCAACGAAATCCTGTCAGGTAACATAATACTAAAGAATGTGGGAGAACCTATAAGAATGTCGATATTGCTTGATTTGTTGAAATCTGAATCGGCTAACCTAATATGATTAGGCAACTTTAGCGCTCTCTTGTCAAACGAAATGCGAGGTAAAGGATTTGCGATTTTAGGTATCACTAAACATTTTAACTTTGTTTCATACCTACCAGTTGTTGATGAAATTCTCAAGGATGTATATTTAGAGCAAGCAGAAACGGAACAGTTTATACCATTAAGTTTAACGTCGATTGGTGAATAAGATAAACCTAATTTGTTACAAAGTTCTTCAGAAATAAAATTACTTTGTGAACCAGAATCGAGAAGTGCTCTCACTGTGATGCTACCATTATGTCCAGAAACTTTTAGTTGAACGGTAGGTAAAAGAATCTCGGAATTGTTGGAAAAGTTGCATACAACAGATGAATTGTCAGGTTCATAGTTTTCTCTGCGAGATGAATAATTACGTGTACGATTACCAGAAGGACTACCATTGCGCTCTTGGCGAAAACAGAGTAAATAATGATGTCTATCTTTACAATATTTGCAATTAACAGAAGATTTGCATTTTGCACGAGAGTGTAATAAACAAACAAAACAAATCTTTAAAGATTTAACCTTTTTGTACCGTGCACTCACTGACATGCCCAAGAAAGAAGGACATTGAGGAATTGAATGTTCCTCTTTGCATATTAAACAAGATTTTTCAATAACTTGCGATAATGCGTGAGCGGTTCGAGGTGATCTTTTAACTATATCTGAAGTTTTACTAAATTGATTCTTACTCTGACTAATACGCGAATCACCAACAATATCGCAACGCGTCGAAAGAAAATCAATTGTTTCCTTTAAAGAAGGAATTTTCTTAGGAAAAGCCTTTGTAAACGCGTGTGAAGTGCGACTATCCGTTTTATTTTGCACAACATAAGCCAACATTGCAGCTTTATACTCTTGATCATTGACCTTCTCATTCTCAATAGCTCTACAATGAGCAATAAATTTGTCATAAAATTCCCTTAATTGTGACTCTTTAACTAAAGCTGGTGCTTCAAATAATGATTCTAATTGACTGAATATTAATAATCTGCGATTATGAAAACGTTCTTTTAATAATTCCCTTGCAAGCTCATAACTAGCCTCGGTAGATTGCATATCTTTAACTATTTGAGCTGCAGAACCAACTAAACAATTTTTTAAATATAAAAATTTCTCAATCGCTGACAGTTCACTATTTCTGTCAATCAATGCGTCAAAAGTGTCAATGAAACTCCTAAATTCGGCAGAATTGCCACCAAAGTTAGGTAAGGTAATTTTGGGAAGCTTGACATTCTCACGAGAATTCGAATTATCTACGGCGCTATTGATAGAATGCATACTTGCCGTTTTAATGTTCGATTCATTAGAATTTATCTCATCCTTTTGTAAAATACGTGTAGCGTCAGCCAACAATTTGATGTAATCTTGAGTGAATTCCGATAATGTCGGAAATTCATCGAGATACACATTTTTAACTGAACACTGCTCAAAAATTTGACGATATTCGCTCAAAGTTTGCTTAACTAAGTCCATGTGTATTTTGATTTCATATATATCTGGAATAATTTCACTATTTGACTTTATTTCGTCCACAATATCTTTAAAGGATGTAAATGTATCCATTACCGATTGAGCTCTTATCATGTAGATCTTGGCATCATCGTTATATTTGCTTCTTTTAGGACCCATTTCGAAATCAAAATACAACAAAACTTGAAATAATTGTATGTGCAATTAGAGAATTTTTCTTTTAAAGACGAGACTGATAAGCACTATACATAAAAATAGTAAAACAGACGCACTAGAGGATAGCAAAAAATAACGCTACTATTACAGTAGGTACGTGCTTTAAACTACAAAAAAAATGCCTTGATTATGACACACAAGTGACTTGAACCGTCAAAAATGAATTGCTCTACAAATATGCATATGTCAACAACAAAAAAACTATATTTGTGAATGTGAAATGCGTATTTGTGTTTCTGAATATAAAAAACGTATGAAACTACACGTGAGAAAATATAAAAATTCACGACCCTTACAAAGTCGATAGCGAAAGGCTACAAGACTTACTGTGACGTATTGATTTATAGATAAGATGTAACTGCGTCCATTATCTTCATTCTTCTACATTTTCCTTCCATTACATCAAACGAAACATCCGGCTCGAAGGACCAAAATGTTTTGAATATCCAGAATGCTGAATAAGCTGACATGCAGCAAATGGCTGCAGTGGACTGCTTCAATTTTCAATTTCAACCTTTTAATGTAATAAATAAATACTAACGCACTGGCGTTTCGTTGCTTTCAATTGAAGGAAAATTGGACGTACTTTTACGTAATATACTTTATTTAAAAAAACAGGAACGAACAAGTTACGTATAATTATGTTGACATGTAAAAAAAAAACTTATTATTATAACAAAAACTTAAAATTGAATAGCAACCAATAAAAAAGCACATTGTGGTTGCTAACACCTATTATTTTGTGTACATCGAAACTTGAATCCTAAATCACTTAAAATTCTTCTTAATGATGTGTTTGATCCTTTCCATTCTAATTCATCGTGCATCTTTTGGCGTAGCGCCGAAATCATAACTCGCCGCTCGTCTGTTCTATGGAAATCATAGGTCATATCTCGTACTATTCTTATTTGATACTCCGGTAAACTTGTGACAGTCTTTGTTCTTTGTCTCTTTACCAGGACTCGTAAATTTTTTTTCATTGCTATTTGATGCTGTGTTTCCCTCGTTAATAACTAGTAATAATAATAATAACTTAATAACTTCTATTGTTCGCACCGACACACCAGTTGCTTCATGAACACATTCTTTTATTTCATTTAATGGCACTGATGTACCTTTATGTTTATAAAAATAATTGTAAACATTAAAAACTACTTCTCGCGTTTGAGCGTGTATCACTTTATGATCCCCTATCAAAGACATTATGATCCGCCACTGACAAATATAGTCTAACTATTACTTGAGTAAGTGGGCGTGTACGTTTTTAAAAGCGACTACGACGCATCCCCACCGCTCGCCATCTAACTTGGCGTTTACAGTATTGAATTTTAATTTTCTTATACTGACTTGGAGGTGTAGGAGCCGTCAGCTCAATGTAACTTGTTTGTATTCTCCCCTATTGCCTTATGATTGTACACTTTTGTTAAACTATTACTTTTGTTTATGGGTGCAAATAGTAGCCTTAATTTAATTACCATATATTTTACCACTCATTTATTTAAATAAATTTTGGTATTGGTATACGTTGTGTGATTTACCTCCTCCGCTGAGTAATTCTTTTGAATGTTTGTGAACATCGTGTTCTACCTGACCTACGGTCCGAACAACTCGCGGTCCTATGAGACGCGCGTCCTGGACCGTCATTAATTCTTATAAGTGGCGCCTTACTATTTGCTTTCTTTATAACCGATCTGAACAGCGACCATCCCCAACTGGGCCGGCGGCTGACTGGATGATAGGAACGACAATACTGTAGGTAGGTTCCGAAACTTTTGGCAGGCACCGAACGCGCAACTCTGGCTTCTAGGGCCAGGAGCGTAGCACGGTGTAGTGTTTGTGTGTGTAAATTGTATTCAAAATGGCTTTGTGACAGAATCATATCGTATTTTATAATGCTGCGCTGTTAATCACTTTGCTCCCAATAGTGAATGGCAGTGTAGTAGGCAGATATCCTCTGTCTCTGTCTGTGTAAATATCTTCGATAAAATATCATATCTTTGCCTATAAATTTCTTGAACAACGTCATTATCTCTGCTATTTGAAGCAAAGATATTTTTCTTTGCGTTGAAGTTAAGAGATTATTCTTAAAATTTCTATCGCAAATCGCAGCAGCTAAAATTTGAACTGTTGTAGTGTGACTTCGGTTCCTTTGATACGTCTAGTTTGGTATTGCATCATAGTACCACCGTTTTGTATCTTTTAATAAATTGTTTCTTATTTATTAATTATTATTATTTTATCTTTTTTAAATACAGATTTTTAAATACAAGAATAACTCATCGACGACTTCAGCACGCTATCACCTGTAACAATTAATCACATTTCATAGATACTAAAATATTAGGAAACTAACTATTAAAAAACATTTAAATATTTTATTACGCCTTCGTTTCCCGTAATTTTTTGATGGTATCCTCAAAGCATTTACATACTTGAACTAAGCTTTAACGTAATGACTCCTATCCTATCACAGCATGTTACTTCAATTTCTTTCGCTTGTGTTTGGTAGCCATTAACATTGCCCTCATTAAGTAACAATGTTTCATACTTAACTAAATCGAACGGGATTATCAAAATCCCGTCCCGGTAATCATATCGATGGATGGATACCTCGTAGTATTCACCACCTTTTACAAACCATCCTGTACCAAAATACAACAAAGAGTTCTCCGTCACTGTATCAGATAGGACTGGTAAATTTTCTTTAAGAGTATCCAATTCCATTATAATACTAAAATCATTTTTTGAAAGGTTTTTATTCAATGTTGAATTCTAGTAAGTGCTTGCCTATAGAAAAACAACAAACAAAAAACAACATGTAATACGCGTGTAACGACTAAACCGTAAACCACAGACAATCTATACCTTGTTTTTTATTAAGAGGAACAAAATTTAAAATCGCCCGCCAAAATATAGGCTTATGATTGGCCAGTCATGTTTACACTGCTCAAATTTCCCAACTTTACTGCCGCCATATTGCAAACACAGCTGTAGTAGAAAATATCTTTGTAAAGAAAGTATTTTCCAATTTTTGTTTGTGTTCCTACGGTATTCAAGCAATAAAATTAGTTTTTTAGGAAACTATTTCCTTGTGATAATGGATTCACAGCCTAGTACACGTGGATTATCAACATCGCCTCCAAAAAACCGTGCTACCTTGGGACGTGGACATTTGTCGGTATAGGAAAAGCAAGCTATATTAAAGATGTCTAAGAAAATTATTGGTGGCTATGTTAGAAAAAAGAGGACACAGATAGCACTGCAAATATCAAACACTTTACGTACTATACTTAAATATGTGTATATAAACTTCTGTGTATTTATATTCCATAATAAGAATAGGTGTTTCAAGAACAAGTGTTTATCGAATAATTCATGAATATAAAACCAAAGGGCTAATTTCACCACCATCAACACGATTAAGAAGAAAATCAGTGCTATCTACATTTGACGATACTGTTAAATACTTGATAAGACGAGGAGTATAGTTTTTTTTTGTGACGGAGAACTTCCTACACTAAACAAGAAATTAGAGGAAGATGAAAATATATCTCAAGTTTCGTGTGGTTGTTACTTGTAGCAAGTGGTATTTCTCTGAGACCTTCATGTGCACCTTGCCGCCAAACTCCAGGAACAATTCTGCCTTCTTCCCATAATTCAACATCAACCAATCCTTCAGTTACATATGGGGCGTTGTTTGTAGAGGTTTTTCTGAGCCAATTGTGAAGAACACAAGCACTTTTCACCAATATTTCAGTTGTTTCTACTTTGAGAGGGATAGGCTTTTCGAATATTCTAAAACGAGACACAAGTATGCCAAATGCATTTTCTGATAGACGACGAGCTCGATATAGCCGATAATTAAATGTTCTTTCCTTTCTAGTTAATGATCTCTTGCTATAGGGTTTTAAAAGGTATGTCTTTAGAGGAAAAGCGTCGTCACCCACAAAAACACCATTCTCGGGTGTATTGAGCGAATTGTTCTCCAGAGCTTCGTTGAATGTACATTTGGAAAACACTAATGCATCATTTGCTTTGCCATTTGTGCCGACGTCAATATATAGAAAGTTATAGTCAGCATCTACAACTGCAAAAAGAATCACGCTGAAGGTATTTGTATAGTTGAAGAAATATGAACCCGACTTCTCAGGACAGCGAATGGCAACATGTTTGCCGCCCAAAGCTCCACAGCAATTAGGGAAGTTCCAACGAATGTAATATTCCTTAATTACTTTTTTCCCATTCATTAGTGATTGTAGGCACCTGTAAAAAACAAAACCATATACAAGAATATCTAGGAATTCCACCTTATTCGCCTTATATATTATAGTATGCTAGTATAGGTCTCTGTTTCAGGTTCCTCAACGCAAAAGGGCCCTCTCGCCACAAAATCCTGCCGAGGATGATACAGAAGAGGGCAATGACCCGGATATCGAGAATACACCTGAAGCAACAGGTGATTCTCTACCTGCTGTAACAAATGATGGCATAGTTTCTAATAATGAAACGCAACTATCACAACAAAGCAAACGCAGCAGAAAAACTATTCCTGAGGCAAACTTAAACACTCCATCGTCTTCGCGAAGGATTAATTTGCCTGGAATTTCCGCTGTGGAAAGAGCAATAGATAAGTTAGGTACCATAGCTTCACACAACATAGAGACTGATAATGAATTTGATCACTTCTGGAGAAGTCTGGCAGCTCAGCTTAAGAAAATGTCTCTAGATCGTGCCTTGATATGCCAAACGAAACTACAAAATGTTATGACCGAAGAACGCATATACCTCTTCAGGATGGAATATGCTTTGTCAAATACATCTACAGCTGTTCCATCACCGTATACCGTGTACTCAAGCAATAGTGACATAACAACCTCTGCCGCAACTCCTATCATGCAGGACCAAGAAGGATATTCAGAAGGAACAGCATGTGATGTTTTATATCAAGCTCTTTCGACCATACATAATAATTACGATTAAACTTATGTTATACTTTTTTCAATAAAATTATTTTGTTGAAAGTATTAATACATTATCTTATTTTTCAATAGTTTATGTGGAAAGTAATTTAATTAGATACTAACCTTCATGCAGTATTCCAGAACTGCATAAATAGCGGCTAATACCTCTGGTAAAAAATGTGATATGGAGCATCTAGGCACACGATATAAAGCTTCGAGTGTTCCAAAACAATCTCCAGCTGCGAGATATCTCAATACAATTTGCAGTTTTAGTCTGGCAGACACAGCTTCTCTCATGGTTGTGTTTTGCTTTTCAATTAGCGGCGTTACTTTGGTAAGAAGTTCTTCAAATTGTGTCTCGAACATTCAGAGGTGATTGTGAAACATAGTTCGATCTTCAGCAGACCATTCTCTTAACAAACGCATTGACGCCCCCATTTTATCACGTCGTGCTATCCACGGTCTCACCCACCAACGCTTTTTTTCCTAATCTTCTTGTCAAGTACATGTCTAAGCCAATTTACAAGATATTCACTTATTATGGCAATTTCTGCTCGTACAACTTCATTTGGCGCCATTTTAAAGTGAACTGACTAATTCAATCTTGATGACCCATGTAAACAATAATCGCTTTCATCCTCTTAATCACTTTGGATGATTCATCCGGGATGATCATCCAAAGTGTACCGTGAAAACGGGCCTTAAGTGTTGACAATGGTTGTGCCAAATAACAGCTCGAATTCTAATTTACGGTACCATTTTATGCCTTTGCGTAATGGTGAAGAGTATGATTTTATTTGGTCCCATAGGTCGGATAAAAGCCTTGGAATTATTATAATCTATAATTATATCGGGCTTAGCAACTAGGCGTCTATTACACTGAACTGTTGTCACTGTATTGGTATGTTTTGTACTCAACGTTAGCACGTCACGTTTATCTTTCCATTTCAGTATGACTACACCCGAGTTAAATTCTTCTGCGTAATGCTCTCCTTTCTTCAATACTTTTGATACAACTACTTTTGAATTCGCCTTCCTGTTGCTTCTCAAAGTACCAACAAGGTGCGTATTCCTGTTCAACAGTTGATGGACTAATTCAACACTTGTATAGTAATTATCAGTGTAAAGTACGCGACCGACATCTAGCAAAGTATCCATAAGCGACATGACGATTTTTGACAGAACAGATTGATCAGGCGAACTCTCCTGTCCACAGGAAACAGGAAGGTCGTACGTGTATCCTTTCTCGTAATACAATTTGAATAATTTAATACCAAACTTGTAGTTTGTTCTTGATACATTGCTTGATTGTCAAGCATCCTCTGAAAGTAATAATCGTCTCGTTAATACACTCTTCGCTAGTGTGTAATATTCTTTGTATTTGTTTTTCAACATGGTAATGAGAGGAGTCAATTTATGCAGTCTATCTCCTTCTATAATACTTGGCGAGTCATTGTTGTTAAAATGTATCATGCGCAGAAGCAGTTCATATCTGTTACGCGATATTATAGCAGGAATTTTGTTTTGTAGATTACTTTCCTACACCAATAGTCAGACGTTTTGGGAAATTTTTGGAAATTTCGATAATCCCATCCATATGGCAATAGCAAAAAAACACCGAAATTCATCCGGGTTTGTGTCAGACCAGACTGACTAACCTAGAACTTTTGTCAACGACACCAAATATTGTTTGTGAAGCATATCTATTAGTTTTAGTAGCGATATGTTGCAGAAGAGCTTCATCAATAAATAGAGGAAACAAAGTCGCCGGAAGATTTGTTTATATGAGTTCCATATAGTGTGTCCTTTATTCCGACATTATCTATTTGAAACATTTTTTTTTTTTCATAGAAAGGCCTGTTACAGACCCCAAGTTATCTCACGTCTCTCATGTAAACCTTCTTCTTCGGCCTCGTTCTCACATAGATAACCTGAAATAACTGCATCAATTGTTTCATTTACATTCGATTTCTCTGGGATGTTATCGTTCTGGGATGTGGATTTTTTATTGTGTTTTTTACCTTGGCTTACCTTTCGTTTTTTTCGCGGCGCTTGCTCGAATGAAGATGAATCCGAATCAGAGGACGGAAAAAAATTCTTCACTGGATCGGGCGCTGAACGGCTCGTCGTCTGATAACACTTCGTTCAACAATTTCTGGAGGTTAGCTTGATCTTCTTCGTAGTCGCTCATATTGAATTTTCACTTCAAACTAATAAAATGTGTAGTGATCAATTTGCATATCGATTTACACAGGGGTAACTGGTATATGTTGGGACAAGGTACATAGTGGGACAATGGCGCTATCTCTTCGTAAATTATAAGCAATTACATTAGATACAATAGTCTAGTTTCCTACATATAACCTTACCTATTGAACCTATAACGACTGGTATTACAATCTGTATTGTAGAAACTTTTTTATAAAAGTTAAAAGTAGTACTAATAATGCTGCAAGTGTTTTTAATGTTGTTTGTTATAAACTAAAGTCAAATATTTCAGGTGAGTTACGTATATTCGTTACTTAGTGTATTTACTTCGTTATATTTATTGATCTACAACATAACCCAACTCTAAAAATCTTATTAAAAGCAAGGCGCTTATCTCGATATATAGAGGGATGGCTGCAGTTGGTATATAGTGGGACTGTCCCGCTATATACCATAATTTCGTTCTATTGTGCTCATTCGATGCTTCGATTATTTGGTAGTACTTATAATACTTTCTTATATTTCTTTCTAGGAGATACAAACTATAGTATGCCTCGCATGAAAAGAAATGATTTCAAAGATCATTTTTTACATAGTGTCCAGGAGCATGAGGAACGGGCAACTATATTACGAAACGCAGTTAAACTTGCTATTGAAGGAAACGGTATAAGAAAAGTAGCTAAAAATTTCGGTATTTCCAAATCAGTTCTTCAACAACGGGTTGCACAATACAAAAACCTATCAGAAGAAGAACAGGAAAAATTAAACTGTGTACAAAAACATGGCTTTAAGAAAGTATTTTCAATGTTGAAAGAACAAATGCTCGAAGAATATTTATTAAAAGCGGCATGCATATGCTACGGATTGAACAAAAAGCAAACTAGAAAACTTGCGTACGATTTCGGTAATATTAATAAGGTTGAAATGCCTGCTTCATGGTACAAGTCAGGATCCGTACGTATTGAGTGGGTGTTTTGTTTTCTCAAACGTCATCCAGCGCTTAGCTTGCGAATGCCCAAGGCAACAAGCTTATCACGTGCAACAAGTTTTAATCCGCGTAAAGTGAAATTATTTTACGATAATCTAAGACTGCTAATTACAGAATATAAGTTTAATAGTTCAAGTATTTACAACTGCGACGAAACCGTAGTTACTACAGTGCACAAACCTCAACGCATTTTAGCACCATCTACACAGCGTCAAGTGGGAAAGATAACTCCAAGTGAGCGCGGTATATTGGTAACACTGTGTGCCACCATTTGTGCCAATGGGTCGTTCATTCCGCCCTTCATAGTGTTTCCACGTCACAAATTTCAAGATCACATGTTAAATAGCTCACCACCAGGCATACAAGGTGCGGATAATCCCTCTGGTTGGATGGAAAGGAATAACTTTTTGATTTATCTTGAGCATTTTATCAAAGAAACACGTTGTTCAACGGAGAATAAAATATTGGTAATACTAGATAACCATGAAAATCACTGCAATATGGATGTTTTAAATTGCACAAAAGAAAATGGTGTAGAAATGTTAACTATATCACCACACTGTAGTCACAGAATTCAGCCGTTAGACATAACATGTTTCGGACCATTTAAAAATTATTATAATAGAGCGGCTGACAATTGGATGGTTAGCAATCCTGGTCGACCTATTGCTATATACAACATTGGTGAATTAGTAGGGCACGCGTTTCCTTTAGCGTTCACGCCGAATAATATAGCAAAAGGGATTTCAAAAAGTAGGAATTTGACCATTTAAAGATGACGTCTTTTCTGAAACAGATTTTCTAATGTGTGCAATGGCAGATCGAGAACATTCAGTCTGTGAAAATTTAGAAGGTGTAGTCGTAGAAACAATAAATCTGGAAAGTAATTCAATTGCAACCTGTTCAGCTGAAACAAACGCAATAATTTCACCAGAAATCATTCGTCCTTTTGCTAAAGCGAAGCCAAGAAATCCAATGCAGAGAAATCGTAAGAGAACTACATCCAGTATACTAACATCTACGCTACTAAAAACACAGATAGAACAAGAACAAGCTGATAAAGAAAACAAAAGAAAAATTGCTGCTGATCGGTTGAAGAAGAGAACTAAAAACAGAATACAGTTGTTGCCATCCATCAGCTGAGATTTTGAATAAAATTCACCCTCAATTCAAAATTTTGTACCTTCCAGCGTACGTGACAAGTATAGTTCAGTCGATGGACTAAGGAGAAAATATGAAAAGAAAATATAAGGCTTCATTTCTTCGGAAGCTTGTATTGGTCGATAAGACAAACCCTATAGGAATACCAGATTTTTTGAAATCATGGAATTTGCTAGATACTGTTGCCACTATCGCTAAGGCTTGGGAAGATGTAAATGCGTGTACATTATCAAAAGCCTGAAAAAATGTGTTGGGCAACAATTGAAGGGTTCGGTGCAAAAACCGGTCAGCTCCACTTTTTGTTCGAAAATTATTTTTTAGTTGGATTTATTCTACGTTGCATGCTGAATCGTTTGGAATAACAAACAAACAGCTCCATAGCATATAAAAGGAAACACATCTATAAACGGAGTTGTCTCAACTGTCTTTTGGGTCAAGAACCGGGCAGCTCCGGAGCTGTCTGTTTCTTGCCACAAATCACAGATGGAGCTGTTTTCGTGTAAATATGTGGCGAAGCACGTGATCTTGCCGATCAGCTGATTTTGTTCCAATTTGTTGGAGCGTTCGTGAGGTTAGTTTGTGCAAAAAGTTTGTGTATTTTGTTAACTGTGCCAGCATTGTTCAGTATAATGGATAATACAAGCAGTGAATCGGAACCAGAGCTCTTTCAAGATAGCGGTAGTGAATATATTCCTTCGGATGATAGGAGTGTGCACGAGGGTCCTGGAACAAGCGGAATAAATAAAAATAAAGGAAAAAAAAAGAATAAGAAATAGCATTACATGGAGACGTAATGTAACAAAAAGTAAAAAAGCTAAAGGAGAAGAACATGTTAACTGGAGAAATAAAAAAATACCTGCAAGAATGACTGGACCAGATTGTAAATGCAAGTACAGGTGCTATTCGAAAATAAATGATGTTCAAATGCACAGTGTTCTGAAGCAGTTTTGTAACATAGGTGACAAACACAAACAAGATATTTATTTAGCAGGCTTAATATCTGCAGAAACGATAAAGCGTCGTAGGGTTAAAACAGGAGGAGGCAGTGCAAGAAGCATCGCATTTCATTACAAGGTAAGTTTTATATTTAATTTTGTAGAGAAATATTTGTATGAATATATCTTTTATGAAACTCAAAACATGTTTTGCATGTGTCATGTGTCATATTTGCTAAAACACATACGTATATTTTCTTTTTTCAGATTCGTTTAGGTACAGAAACACATGTAGTATGTAAAAAGGCCTTTTGCTCTGTTCACGGGGTATCAAAACATCGAGTTAACGGCGTTGCTACAAAATTGAAAGACGGAGATTTAACAGCAAAACAAGATGGTCGCGGAAGACACGGAAACAGGGCTAACAAGATATCGGATGAAATCGTTGCTCAGATTGATGAACATATTAGGAGTTTTCCTAGACGACGTTCACACTACAGCAGGAGCGATAATGAAAAAAGATATTATTTGTCTTCTGAATTAAATATAAAAAAATTACATAGGTTGTATCTTGCCAAATATGAGCCAGAGCAGTATAAACTTTATGAAGATGGAAAGAACATAGATCCAAAAGTTTCGTATGATTTTTATTATAGACATTTTAACTATAACTACAATATAAGTTTCGGAAACCCTAGATCGGACACTTGTCAAAAATGTGATAAGTTAGAGAATAGTATTGTAGCCGAAGAAGACCTAGAAGCAAAGTCCAAATTGCAACAGGAAAAAACTCTCCATTTGGCAAAAGCAGAAGCATTTTACACGTCGCTAAAAGAAAAATCTGCTCGAGCTAAAAATGAAAAAGCCGTTGAGGTTCTATGTTTCGACTATCAGCAAAACATGCCTTTACCACACACTCCTTCCGGAGATGTATTTTATAAAAGACAGCTATGGGTCTACAACTTTTGTGTTCATTCAGCGAAAACAAGTGAAAGCAAATTTTATATGTACGATGAAATTACCGCTAAAAAGGGAAGCAATGAAGTCATCAGTTTTCTGCTCCATTACATGGACACTTTTCTTCCACCGACTGTAAGTGAACTACATCTATTTTCTGATAACTGCTTTGCCCAAAACAAAAACTCTGTGTTGGTGCACTTTTTACACACGTATATTAATACTACTGGGAGAAATATTAGGGCAATAGCGCATCAATTTCCAGAACCAGGACACAGCTTTTTACCATGCGATCGTTCTTTCGGCTTGATAGAAAAAGAAAAGCGTAGGAAAGAAGTAGTTTATACGCCCAAAGGTTGGATAGATTTAGTCAGAATGACGTCTAAAAAATTTACAGTAATAGAAGTGACTCAGGATATGATTCTCAACTTTCGTGAACATTTCAAAGGTTTCATGAAGAAGAGTGTTACAAACAAAGAAAAAGAGAAATTTTCTATTTCAAAATATCGTGTATTCAAGTATGAAAAAACCAGCGTAGTAAAGTGCAGTGTATCTACAGATCTAACGTTATTCTCTGATTTTGCTTTCAAAAAATCATCCGCTCCATACTCATTACCGTCAGAAAAACTATATCACAGCTATCCCCTACCCATCAAACAAAAAAAACTTCAAAATGTTCGGTCTCTGGCTGAAGCCTATGTACCTAAGAATGATCAGTGGTATTACGATATTGTATTTAATGCTGTTGGTCCAGAAATATCTCAAGAAAATATGGATAGTGACGATGAGGACGTAGAAATTGAGATGTTCTAAACTTATTTTTTCTTATTATTTTACAAATAAACCAATTCTTTGTCATGTAATGAGTCTTGCTGTCTTTTGGGACAAAAAACGGACAGCTCCATTTTGAAAAAAATTATATTTAACAAAAGGAAAATTATATTTCTATATTTTTTTATAAGCAAATGTTTCATAGTAATATTTTCCATAATTCAAAAATGGATTTTTTCGTTTGTTAAGTTTTCCTACTTAAAAAAACAGTTTTTTGTTAATACTGTAAAATTTAAAAAAGTGGAGCTGACCGGTTTTTGCACCGAACCCTTCAATTTTTATCAAACGAATATACCCGAAACTCCTTACACGAAATATCTCAACACATTCACAGTCAACCATTACATCAGCTGATATTGAAGAATGGGCTCAAAAACCAGTCAATTCTGCTTGGCGAGCAATTCCTGATTTAGAATTGATTGAAAAATACCGCGCCTTCAAAATCTTTCCTCATTGGAGTCGGCCATGCTTTTTTTTAATGGTTGGCCAGAGCGCATGTAAATCTGTCAGAAATGCATCATTGTCACAGTTTGGTTATGTCATATAAATGTGTATCTGTAATAATTATAGAGTAATTAAGTTTTTGAAAAAATATTTATTGCAAAAGCCAAAATTGAGAGAACATAATACTAAAGCAGATGTTGGAAATGTTGACCGTTGTTTTGTAGACAAAGTTGAACTCTACGCTTCATGCTTTCAAAGCCATTTATTAAGATTTCTTCGGTGATGTCAGCACAAGAATTAACAATAGCATTACGAAGCTCTTCGATTGTTTGATGTCTGATCTTGAAAATCGTATTCTTTAAATATGGAAAAATAAAATAATGTAATATTGTCAAGTCTGGAGATCTTGCAGGAAAATTAAAAATTCTTGTATCGAAAAATTTCTGTAAAAAAGCCATTGTTTCTCGAGATTTGTGCGCTGGTGCATTGTCTTGCTGGAAATATCCTACCGTAAGTTCATCATCATGAAGTTCGTTGATAAACGGTTGTAATAATTCGTTTCGATATCTTTCAGCAGTTACGGTTTTGTTAAAAAATATAGGCCCAATAATTCGTCTTCTTGAAACTGCTAGCCAACTGACAAAAAAGCCTACTCTGAGGAAAGATTTTGAAGGCGCGGTACTTCAACCCTGAAATCCCTGAAATAATAATGATTTATTCGGTTTTTTTATGTTTTCTTTTTCATTTTTAAGGAGTTTTGATTTATGTTTTCTTTTGTATATTTTCTCAATAATTGAAACATTACGGCGTATCAACTGATAAATTTTATCTTACAGGATGATCTAGCAGATACGAATACCGAAACAGATGAGAACAAGAATGAAGAGATGCCAAGTGCGTTTGAGCTGCAAAAAATATTAGACAATATTAGATTACTTAATGGTACGAAAATGGTTAGATAAAAAAGAAGGGTGGACACCAGAAATTGCCTACTGTTTTTCAACAATTGGCAATGAACTAGAAAGAGCTGTTTTTGATGCTACATTTAAATTGTAAAGACATTTTGCTATTGTTGCGTCAATGAAATAGTGTCATACAGTCACGGCCATATCTTATGAACAGGCTAATTTTTTTGTTGTTTCTAGAAATCAAAGACATATAGAGTAAAATGAAACACATGTTATGATTTTAATGTACTTTTATTGAAGAAAATTCATGTTTCATACTGCCTCCTTTAGCTTTTATAACAGCTTTAACTCTTTTAGATATAAGTTTGCAACAAATATCATGAGATATTATTGTCCATTCTTCGATGATTCCTTTCTAGAGTGCTTGTATTGAAGTATAATTGTCTTTTCCTAGTTTTTCTTTTAACCCCTTGTGTCCGGACTGTTTCCTTTTTTTTTGGAAAGGATACCAATTATGTTTTCTTTTATTTAAAAAGACTTAAGAGTGAGCCCAAACAAAGTTATATACCTGCCCTTTTAATTTTTAGGGCTGTAGAGGGCGGTTTCATCTTGAAACCGGCAACTTGACAAACATTCAGTTTTATTCTTACAGCAAATTACAAAAGCGACAACTAACTATGGTTTGTGAAACTTTAGAAAACAATTTTTCATATCAGAAAGGCAAAGACCAACTTGACATCTGAAAAAAAAGTAGCTTTTCAGTAAATATATGTCAGAATAATAGTAGTGAGCTTACCTGGTATACATCCACCTGGTACGATGGATTTCTGAGTTTGCGCTGCATAGAGCACATTGCCTTGAACTACTGTGAACTGGCGTATGGGCACAAGAATAGAACCTTATTTCAGGAGATACCTTAAAACACGGGGCCGCAGAAGACGGTCTACCTTTTTTAGGAATATTTCCATTGACTCCGACAAGTCCTAGAGCTATTTCAATGCGAAAAAGCTTCAAAGACAGCACACATGCATCCTTGGATCTATTTTTGAATATGTGATAAGAGTTTACTACTGTTACATCAAGCAAATACCAAAAGATCCTGTGCTACCACTTTTTGGATTTTCTATCTATTTCGTATATAGATTTGAGCATGTCAATTTTGTCGACGATTTTGTTGACGATTATTACCCCCTATTATAATCTGCAACTAGAAGCGGACAAGAAATTTCTTTTAGACTACCGTCTTTCTGTTTTCGATTCACGTAGGTATTTTTGGATGGATCTGAGTAGTTGCTAAGGAAATGTATTCCTTTCCGGTCTTTCCACTTTAGGTACACAACACTATCTTTGCTCACGCGCCAGTCAGATTCACCTCTATTGAGCGTATTATCTTCCTTTATATCTCCAGGGAGGTCTTTTCTTGTACGCCTTACGGTCCCACAAGCATAAATATACTCGCTTTGGAGCTGCTTCTGGAGGGCGAATGAGTTGAAATAATTATCAAAAAATACGTAGTATCCTACATATAACATTATAGTTTCGTTTAAAGCAAACATACGTGAGTTTACTGGACGGTGCTTTGCGATCACAAATTCGAGGGGCAAGTGTCTTTTGTTTTTTCGAATTGTTCCAACAAGAGTTAAGTTATGATTGTGAAGTTCATCAACTAATTCATAGCTTGTAAACCGATTGTCCACAGTAATGTTATTACCTGTTTTTGGTATTGCCTTAATCATACGTAAAACAATACTCTTTGGGTCTTTACTTTGTTGAAATTCTCCTTCAGGCTGCTGGCCTACATAGACCTCCATGATGTAGGTGTAATAAGTTTTCGTATCTACCAACGCAAAAATTTTTATGCCATATGTATTTATTTAGCTTCGCAGGTATATACTGTTTGAAACTACAATGTCCACTGAATGCCTCTAGTTTCTCATCAATCGTTGCGTACTCAGAGATTGTGTAACGTGTTTGGCAATTTTGCACAAACGAATCAAATATATCTCGTACGGCTGCCAGTTTGTCTTGCTCGCGACATTTTTCCCTGGTGTTATTAGCATCAGTGCGAATAACACACATTAATGTGTGTAATGGCGTTCACTGTCTAGACACGTTGTTGTCGCTCCGTAGTTTTATTGGGTTTTTGCCGCTTCTACTGCTTTATTTCAAAGGTTTATTTCGTAAAGTGTGTATAGTGAGGTGTTGTTTAAGAATATACTCATAATGAGTCAAGTTACACGTGGAAACGCTGAGAAGAAGGAATTAATAAAGTCTTGCGTGATGGAATTATTAAAAGAGGACGCATTTATAAAGGAAATCACAGGCAAGGTCATTGCTGCAGTCGAAAAACATTTCAATAAAAAGTTTGAAGACTATGAAAAACGGACATCTGACTTAGTACACAAAAATCAGCTGTTAGTCGACAAATGTGATTCTTTAGAACAATACTCCCGTCGCAATAATATACGTATTATTGGTGCTGATGCTGTGCCTCATTCCGAATGTGAAAAGTTGGTAATGAACGTTCTTAATGAGAAGTTGCAGCTTGACGTATCCATCGACACTATAGACCGTTGCCACCCGGTTGGACCGAAGAAGGACAACAACAAGCGGGACATCTTGGTTAAATTCACGAGTTATAGATATCGTCGAGCTGTTATGGACCGTCGAAAGCTGCTGAAGGGTACCCATATATCCATAGTTGAGGATCTTACCCGGAGTCGCTACCTGTGCTACAGGGAAGCGAATAAGGTATTTGGTTTGCGCAATGTGTGGGTGATGGATGGTGTCATTCACATAAAAAAGGACAATAGGAAGTTGGCTGTTACCAAGTTCTCTGAGGTCAGCGAAATTAAAAGTTAGGCTTATTTGCTTTTGTTTTTTTTTTCTGTCTCTTTTTTTTTAAATCTCACTTACACTTGCTCCGTATTGTTATAAGATTTTCTTTGTTATTATTATTATTTATTGATTTTACTGCAGTAATTGTTTACTAGATTTATAGCAGTTAGACATATACTTTGTTTTTGAGTGCTGTAGTTGTTCCCATACCTAAGCGCACCAAAGCTGCTACTATGAATGATTTGAGACCCATTAGCTTATTACCCGTTCTTTCCAAGGTATTGGAGAAGATCGTCGATAGTCAACTGCGTACCTATCTTTCCAGATACGACCTTCTTCCCTTGAGGCAATCCGGTTTTCGACCTGGCCATAGCTGTGTGACTGCGCTTCATGATGTCATGGATGACATTGTTTCGGCTCGGGATCGTGGTCTTATTTCGATCTTGGTTCTACTAGATTATACTAAAGCGTTTGACACTCTGAACCGTGACATTTTACTATCGGTCCTGCATTATGTGGGGTTGGATAGAACGGCAATCCGATTCTTTGACTCATACTTGTCGCGTAGAAGTCAATCTGTCCGCATTGGTTCCAATTATTCTAATAAAAAATTTTTGACTGCCGGGGTGCCTCAGGGTAGTATCTGTGGACCCTTATTGTATATACTTTATACTTCCTCGATCGAAACCTTCAATAGTGAATCTTGTAAAATACATGCTTACGCTGATGATACGCAGTTACTTTTCACTTTCAACATCAATAGCGTCCACGGCGCTGCTAATAACATTAACGGCACTCTTCGGTCGCTTTGTGAGTTTTCCACCAACCATTATCTCAAAATTAACCCGCTGAAGTCATCTGTTTTGCTGTTCTGCGGCGGAGGACAAATTGATATCGTTAAGCGCGCCATCTCGGTGCGACTTGAGGATGTCGAGCTGCCGTATGTTCAGACTGCCAAAAGTTTGGGTCTTACAATTGATACCGGTTTGCGCTTCAGTAGTCATATCTCTGCAGTTATTCGCAAGGCCTTCTGTACGCTTAAACTTTTATACGCTAACAAAGATCTTCTACCCCAATCAGTAAAATTACTGCTCTGCGACAGTCTTGTACTTTCGCTATTCACATATGGTGATAGCATCTACGGTCCATGTTTAAATTTTGCCGACAGGCAGAGAGTGCAGCGTGTTCAGAACTGTTGCTTGCGCTTTATCTATGGTGTGCGCAGACGTGAGAGAATTTCCCACAAGCTGACTGTAGCCGGATGGTTAAATATGGAGAATAGACGGTTCCTGCACAGTGCTTGTCTGTTTCAGTCTATTTTAAGTACTAAAAGCCCTCCATATTTATATAACAGGATCTCCTACCGCACTGACGTTCATAACATTAATATCCGTTTCAAACATGTTATCACTTTGCCGCGCTTTCACACTTCCTTCTTTTGTCGCTCCTTTTCTTACCGTGTACCTGCTGTTTTAAATAAATTGCCCAACAACGTCAAATTAGCGTCATCCTTGTCTAGTTTTCGGAGGCGGTTGCGAGCGTGGTTGATGGATGCGCACTGCCCCAGTACTTAACTATTTGATGTCATTTTCTCTGTGTATATATGTATTATTGTTATATTTCAGTATATGTATACTTAACCTGTCGACTGTTCTGCCGTGAACATGCTGTTATTACTGTTTACCCTTCTTTTTTTTTTGTTCTCTCTATTTCTTGGTGTAGATGGTAGATCAGATCAGTGTATTTTTGCTGTTTCTGAATCTGCACCTCTTGACTCAATTATATGTTCCCTATTTTGCCTTTTGTTTTCTCTCTTTTATGTATTTTCTGAAATTATGTTATGTGCCTTGCCTTCAATTTGTACGTCTCGCTGTAATATGAGTCAATAAACGTTATTATTATTATTATTATTATTATTATTAAAAATCTAAACCGCTGCAAGGACATTGTCAACCAAAATAAATATATTCCACGCCCATCACGATCCCACATATCTTCTGTGTTTAGAACATTCAGAAATAATGTGCAGTGAATGTGTTTTGCAATAAAAATCAATGTTTCAACATTGTCGTGCTTAGTGCTCACCGCACTTACATAAAAGGTAAGAATATGTAATTTGTTTTGCTTTAGCCCTTTGTTCTTGTTTAGCTGTTTTATATAAATATATGGCTAAGAATATAAATATATTAAATATAAATATTCGTTTTTCCTCTATATCAGTAGCTTAATTGAAATTGAGTTGAGGCAATGTTATTCACATGGTTTCAGCAGCAGAGAGCAAATAATATTCCAGTTAGTGGAGCAAAGTTACAATTGCAAGCCGAAGAATTTGGAAAATTAAGTGACGGTGATTTTTAGTGCAGTAGTGGATGGTTAGACAGATTTAAGAAACGCATGCAATAGTGTTCGGTAAAATAAGGTGATGAAACGATGACCGACCGCTTGTAGATGTTTGGCCATCGTTTAGTAACGGATATTTTTCCCCTGATAATACCTTTAATGTGGATGAAACGGGAATATTTTACAAGCTCATACCAGATAAAACCCATAAATTTACAGGTGAAAAATTCTTTGGAGGGAAGCTTTCGAAAGAACGTATAACAGTGATGTTATGTGCAAATAATTCGGGATCAGAAAAATGACAGCCACTAGTAATAAGGAAGTTTCAGAAGCCTAGATGCTTCAAAAATATTGGAACTGTACCTGTAGATTATACATTCAATAAAAAGGCGTGGATTACGTCATCTATTTTCGAAAATTATCTGAGAAATTGGAAGCTTGAATTAAATAAAGAAAAACGCCAGATATTGTTACTTATAGACAACTGCCTAGCCCATCTTCATATTGAATTAAATAATATAAAGCTTACTTTTTTTCCACCGCGGTCAACGTCAGTTTTACAACCGATGGACCAAGAAGTATTACTTTTTAAACTTCTTGAGATGCAAGCAATAGAACAGAATGCTTCAATTTCTATTTTAGATGCAATTATTTTAATTAGTCATATAAATTAGTAGTAGTTAATTAGTCATATAAAAAAATAGCAAGCATTTGCAGCGTTCAAAAACAATGGTATTTCATGCTATCAAACCGCTATAATTTAAATAATACTACGTATTATTAATTATATAAATCTTCTTGAAAATTTAGCAAATGTTGAAGTAAGGCGGAGGGAACATAATATTACCGAAAACGTTTTTGAATTGTCTGTTAAGATATACTAATTTAGGACCTTTGATATTTTAGTGTTTTTGTACTATTAGTTCATATGTATAGAGACGTTGTTGTAAAAACATGGAGTGTGTACCTATATAGACAAGGAGACGTTGCGATCTTTGTAAAACCGAGTTATAGTATTTTATTAAAGTTGTTACTTATACAGTGCGGGTTTTATTTGAGAACAGTACTTAACATGTCCGATTTTAATTTTATAAAATTATTTCGCTTAAACAAACAGCAAGTTATAAGTTTGATAGATTAACTACATGCACTAATTGAACATCCGAGAAGGAGAAGCGTAATATCATTGTTTATCAATATAATATAGTTATTCAACCGATTGTAGTTTAGGTCAATCATATATAGAGGGCCGTGGGCCGCAGATGTCGTTCATTCATATTTAGCTGCATAGTACAAATTTAGTAAAACCCGGTAAAACGATTGGTAGAACTGTTACTATTATTATTCGACATTTTCACCATTCGGTTGTATTTATTGGTTATTTTATGTTGCGTTTATTTTATAGTTCCAAGTTTCAATTTGAAGTTTTGAGTTTCCATTTAATTTTATGATATTTATTGTATAGCTTTTAGAAATTTACTTTTTTATTTTATATATAAGTGTACATATAGCTTTTTTATATATCCTTGAAATCAAAGCATCTTTGTGCCAGGTAATCTATTATTCTATAGAATGTGAGAGATTATAATAATAAACCATTAATGTTTCAGGCAGAATGCCATCTGGAGCAAAGTGTTCATATTTTTTGTGCAGTAAAACTAGGAGAAACACTCCTGGATTAAGTGTTTTTGCATTTCCTGTAAAAAATCCAGTTTTATGTCAGGAGTGGGTTATTAACTCAGGTATAGTATAATAATATATTTGATATGCTTCGTACAAATTTTGTCAATAACTTGGACTATAAATAGGCAAGTTGTTATTTCCATCGATAGATCCATCGCTTTATTTCAGCAGTGAATTTACACTGGAAATCAGATGTATAATTCTAGTCTTCAGTTTTACATTCTGTAACAAACAATGAATTGATGGAAAGTGCTTGATCTGTCAGTGAGCCAGCGATGGATATAATTACTCGCCCAATCTGTATAGCTAGGAGAGATGTCAATTTTAATGTATGTCAGTTAGTTCTGAATTCAGATTGTAATATTTGTCAATTTCTAATTTTATGTTAATATGTAAAGTTATAACAACTTGCACCTAATGAAATTGTTTGTTATAGGTAATGCAGAACTTTTACACCTAAGCCACGAACAGTTGAAGAAACGATTTATTTGTAAAGACCATTTTACAAAAAATCATCTACTTGGACGGAAATTGACGCAGAATGCTGTTCCAATTCCATATGTTGATGTTGATCTGACGGTGAAAATTCCAGAGAAGACGTTTGGCATGGCAAAGGCTATAGAATTTGAGGAGCAGTTTGCACCACAACCATCATGTTCGCATCATCAAGAGCTTCATATTTTAACCCCAAAAAAACGAAAAGTAGTGTGCATAGAAGAATCAACGAGTGAACTTGAAAGTATTGACAGAATTATAACTATGAGAAGTGCTCCAAAACGAAGACCAATTAATACAGACAATAAGACTGCAAAAGGCAAAATTGCAGCAGCAAGATCTTTGAAAAATTTACCTTCTTTTCCTAGAGCATTAACAACAATGCAAATATATCACAGAGCTAGGACACCTTGGTCAGCAGAGGAGAAGAAAACTGCTTTAGGTATGTATTATAAAGGTCCTGCTATGTATAAATTTCTACGACAGAAAGGAGTAGTATTACCTTCTCCTTCTACGATCATAAATTGGATCAAGAAATATGATTGGAAACCAGGACTGAATAAAAAACTCCTGAAAGGTCTAGCTATCAAAACAGATACCATGTCTGCTAAGCATCGGGAATGTGTGCTGATGTTTGATGAGATGGCTATTAAGAGGGCTTTAGAATATTCAAACCGCAAGGATGTGGTAGAAGGTTTTGAAGATTTAGGGGAATTAGGACGAAAACCAGTTGTGGCTAAGCAAGTGCTAGTGTTTTTAGTACGCGGAATTTATAGCAACTGGAAAATTCCAATTTCCTTTTACTTCTCCGAAAAAGGAATTAGTGCTGCTCAATTAGATGTAATTTTAAAACAAACCTTGGTAGTATTGAACGACTTAAGGATAAACATTATCAGCATCATATGTGATCAAAGCACAACAAATCAAAAATTATTTAAGGTTTTACATGTTACCCACGAGAGACCCTATTTTGAGTACCACGGAAAGAAATACTACTGCATATTTGATGCACCGCACTTAGTAAAAAGTATTAGGAATAACTTGCTTGATAGTGATTTTTTTATTAATGATAAAAGAATTTCATTTAATCATATAAAGCAAGTGTATGCACTTGATAAGGCCAGTGCAACAGGCAAAGCATTGCCTAAGATAACTGATACACATATTGCACCCAATTCATTTCAAAAAATGAGTGTAAAATTGGCAACGCAGGTTTTAAGCGGAAGTATGAGTGCTGCTATATATACTGCTGTAGAATGCAAACAAATATCGCCATTGGCGAAACATACAGCAGAATTTATCAAAATAATTAATAATGCATTTGATGCATTGAACAGCAGGAGTTTATCTTGTAAAAACCTATGCAATGTAGCCCTGTCAGACAATAGCCAACACGCTTTCAATGCTTTGAAGGATGCTTACAAGGAACTTCAGAATACATTTAAAGTTAAAAACAATATTAAGAAAAGGCCACCCTGTTTCGATGGACTGTTACAAACTATAAATGCTGTACTGGAAATATATAAACAGCAAAAAGCAGCTGGTTATACATTTCTCTTAACCAGTCGTTTAAACCAGGACATTCTAGAAAACCAATTTTCAATTTACCGTCAGAAAGGAGGCTATTCAAGAAATCCAACGGTAAGGACGTTCCAGGCAGCATATCAACAAAATTGTATATACAATTTGATGAAACCACCTAAAAGCAGTGCTTATGAAGAAGCGTACGAAGCCAGAAATTTGTTACAAGAGTGCTCCATATCTGACTCACACAGTTTGTCTGATATTTCCGAAGATAGCAGTTATTACGAGACAGGATCTAGTTCAAGTACATGCAGTGATATGCAAGAAACTTTAGAAATGGGTGCTGTAAAATATTTTGCAGGTTACTTATATAAAAAATGTGATGATAAGTTTCATTGTTCTGTGTGTAAAGTTGAACTATCTAGTAGTGACGAGTTAACAAATGTGAATGACATTTTAATATTTTACAAGAATTATAATATTAATGATCCAGTGGCATTGAAGAGACCAACAGATTTGCTGTTCAACGTTACGAAGAAAGGTATGAAGTATTTTCCTTTCTTGTATGATAAATACAAAGACTAGAGGCATGTACTTCAAAATATATTTAAACGTGTTTACTGCCGTGTGGAGAAGAATTGTCCAGAGTGGCATGCAAGCCCTTGTGATGAGCACCGTCGATATATTTTAAATTTATTAATAAAGGTACTTCTTTATAAAAAATGTAAATTCGCATCGACAAGCTTTAAATCATATGATAAGACGTCACAAAAGTTGCGAATTTTATCAGAGTAAAATTTTCTCATTTAAAGCTGAATTGTGAGAATGTATTATTTATTTTTATATTGGTGACAATGTTAGAACCATTCATGATTTGTGTTAGAAATAACACATTCATGAATGGCTTCTTAGTATGTGTTTATAATTTCAGCCGTATATGATAAGTCTAATCGTCTTAACATGTACTGTCTGTAAGTTATGAATACTTCCATTTAATAATATCATTTCATAATTACGTACTTTTATATAAATGTGTTATAACATCAACAAACATTTGAAGTGTAATGATTCTCTTTTTTTTGTGTGCGTTACTATAATTTAATTTGTGTGTAATTGATTTCATTTGTACAAAAAAAAAGATATTTATATCTCTTTTTTGTGACAATATGCTTGTCTTTTGCAAATATGTAGTAATACATTTACTTATATTCATTTTTAACCACTTTTTTAGTAAAATATGTAATCAGTATTTCTAAAACAAATTCATTTGTCTTCTTGCGGGTTTCGTCGTGTGTCAAAACTTGTGTTCGACGTTTCACTGTCCATACTGCCAGCTTCTTCAGGATAACTGAACTGTTATCCGCAAGAAGTTATTAGTGATAGTGACAACGGTCGTGCAAGCCTGCGCAGTGTTAAATTCATTTGTATTTTTAATTTTTTACTCTGGTTAGATTTTCTACGTTTCCCTGATCCTAGCAGCAAATGCTGGAGCAATTAGCTAGAAGTCACTCATGGGTACATTTAAATATGAATTAAATAAATACATTGTAACTTAAATATTGTTTCTTTTAGTACACCTTCTTTTATTAGAAATTGATATTACAGGTAAGTGTGTCCCATTTAAGAAAGCAGAAATTTTTTAAAATATGAATTTAGAGCATTCTCTAGCTTCTTATCTATAGTATTATTTTCATTTATTCTGTTAAATGTTTATATTAGACCTAATTTTAATTAATACAGCTATTATTTTCTACTAAATTACTTCCGTAAATAATTTTGAGATAATTAACATGTAATAAAAAAAACAGATAAAAAATTAGATTTGCATGAAAGCTTTAAATCGTTTGGTGAAACGTCACAAAAATTACGAATTTTATCACAATAAAATTTTCTCGTGTAAAGAAGTTTTAATTCTCCCATATATTTTTACTTAGAGAAAAATTATACAAAATTCCAGATCCATATGATCGATGTAATTACAAAAGGTTATGTTTATGATTTTACCATTTAGATATTTTACATTTTTTTTTTGCTACAAAAGTTTTAGTTACATTGCTTTTGCAAACGTTACAAAATTTCGTACCATTCATTTATAAATTGGCAGTTCACATCTGAGCCGCTTGGTGTCGCCACATTACGGACATTAGTTTCAATTCGGTTGAATAACTATAAGTATACATAAACAATGGTAATATCTATCAGGACCAAAGTAAGTAGTAAATAGTGTTGATACTTTAATTAAAATAACTCATTTTCAGTTGCTTACTAGTTTGCGTTGTTTAGCAAGTGGCTCATATCAACTAGATATTGGCCGAAATCAAGCACTTGACATGAGCCAACCATCTGTATCCAGATGTTTACATTTTATTCTAGATGCATTGAACAACCCAATTATATTAAATAGATATATGTATATGTTTTCCAAATAATATACTTCAACTTCAAGAAATAAGACAGAGATTCTTCGATATGTATGGGTTTCCAGGAATTGTTGGACTATGATTGTACACATATTGCCGTAGTAGGTCCCATAGAAAATGAACACATATTCGTTAACCGAAAGGGATATCATTCACTCAATGTGGAAGTAGTAAGTACAATTACATATTGTAACGACATTTAATTCAAACGTAAAAAAGAATAGTTAAATTAGCTAATGACATTTAAAATTGTAGAAACATGAAAAAAGTTAAGTTGGTAAAATTGTATATAACTAGATTTAAGTTGGCGACATGAATGACAAATCGGACTAAAATACGGACATCTAATCTAACTGATATTTTAATAAATTTACATTTTCAAAATGGAAAACCATCGACGATAATCCAATTACTCACGTGACATCTCTTAACAAAATTTCCAAAGGTAATTTCACATTATTTCCAGGGATTTGAGAACCCATTTCATCTGTGCCAATTTCTTAGTCCAATTCGCATTTTTCATCCAAATAACAGACAGCCATGAATCACAAAAAAATACTTCCTTGGAAAAAAATTAAAAACAGACGCGTCCGAACCATTAACGCTTCTAGACCTATGTCGAATTGATCCCTGAAACGTAAACAATAAATTTAAAATCATTATTTCACATAAAAATTCATAATATTTCCCTTATCCGAAATTAAATTCGTATAAAACATCCATATTCATAGGGATACGACCAATTTTTTTATTAAATACTTCTACGACGAATTTCCTAAATTAATCCCCGAGGAACCCAGAGGTATTTTCGATTACTTCGAAAAAGCTGCTCGGGAGCGCTTCAATAGCGTATTGCCCGTGTTCGATTTAGAGAAAGCGTCTTGTGAGCATTCGCTACTAAAATTTGCCCCTTTACCCCTCTGTGCACCAGTAAAAACTTGGAGCGTGTCGATCAGACATACACACACATATACAATGAGCGTAAGTTTGTCTATGTATAGAAAACTGAATTACCGATCAGCGGTGTTTTTGTGATTTTCTGACATTTGTTATATTGATGGTTATTTGGTTTGGTTATGTCCAATATTACGTTGTCGTTATTAGTTGTTATATTGTATTTGTATTATACGTTGAGTATCACCAATGGGTACGAGTAATAATTTAAAATTAAAGTTATTAGATCCTGAAAACGGAAAAACTGTCGAACTAATTGTTGACCAAAATGATTATAACAGAGCACGAAATAGTATGTATCCTGGGTTAGATTGCACTTAATATTTCTATACTTGTTATTGTTAGGATAATTAATTTCTTTTTTTAGATATGGCATTCGCACAGACATTTCTACAACATGCAAATATATATAACAAAGCTGTAGAAAGCCTACCAAATAATATCCGCAATATAGGGCCACCTATTTCAGATGAACTGTGTGAACCAACAGTTAGTTCAATACTATCAGCATCAGACACATCAACGAATCACTGCATTAATGATGGACCTTTAAGTGAAGGTGAGTTTATTGATATTACATTGTACTTACTAGTTAAGTAAGTCCCATATTTTTTATTGTTTAGATTCATTGAAGCAAAACCATAGTTTATGGAAATATGAAGAAGTTCTGTCTTTGATAGGTAGTATGGAATCACATATGGACTCTTTAAACCATGCAAAAAAAAGAAAATACGTATTTGAACATGTTTCATATGACTTACTAAGCAGAGGATTTTCTATATCGGCTGAGGCATGTCACCTAAAGTGGAAAAGCTTGGTAAGGTCATATAAGGCATGTATAGATAATAGAGGAAAAACTGGTAGGGGTCCCACAAGATTTCAGTTTTTCACAGAAATGGATGCTCTTCTTGGAAAAAAACCATCAATTTCTTGTGAACATACTCTGGAGTCTAGTGAAACAAGTATATGTTCAGAAGTAGTTGACAGTGTTGAAGAAATCACCGATTCAGAGAAAAGTACATCAGATGATGTAAGCAACAAAACAGCAAAAAACACAACACTTAAACATAAATTATATGTGTTAAAAATGAACGAAAATATTAAACGTCAGAAGAGACATGAAGAGAGAATGGATTTAGAAAATAAGAAACTGCTGTTACTAACTAAATTTTTGGACAATTTAAGTTAAAACCTTTAAAATGTAAACTATAGGCGTACGGCCGCAGTCACTCGACGTGGACACGCTGTATAAGCCAGGCACTATATACGACCCCCCGATGACTCATCACTCGCCCGTGGACACGCTGTATAATGCACGCACTAGAGGTGTGTCCATTGTCCGCGAGATGGCGCTGCTGACCTCCTTTAGATAACAGATGGCGCTGCTGACCTCCTTTGGATGCAGGATGGTGCTGGTGGCCTCCTTTAGTTACTAGATGGCGCTAGAGGCCCCTTTCGGCCCCCGAGGAGAAGGCCCCCTTACGGCCCCGAGGAGAGCGCCCCCTGGGGAGACGGCCCCCTTACGGCCCCGAGGAGAGCGCCCCCTGGGGAGAAGGCCCCCTTACGGCCCCGAGGAGAGCGCCCCCTGGGGAGAAGGCCCCCTTACGGCCCCCGAGGAGAGCGCCCCCTGGGGAGAAGGCCCCCCGAAGGGAAGGCCCCCTTACGCCCCCGAGGAGAAGGCCCCCTGATGACGTAATCGACAGAGCAAGTGTCCGGGGAATCGCAGGAAATCTCACAGACATCCGCTAGAATGAAATCGCCAAATCAGCATTCTTAAGCACCTGTGTAAACATCTGGGAATAATGCATTCGCAAGATCAGCATTCTTAGAAATCTCACAGACATCCGCTGGGATGAAATCGCTAAATAAGCATTCTTAAGCACCTGTGTAAACATTCGGGCAGCATTCTTAGAATTTAAGCACCTGTGTAAACATCCGGCTCAGCACTCTGCATGTTGAAATCGTAAATAGGCGTTCTTAGACTTTATGCACCTGTGTAAATAGTCAAACTTTATGAATCAGCATTTTCATCAATATAAAAGCGGGGCGATCGTATGAACGCTTATCAGTTTACAGTTTGTTATTCTGTGAGTATCATCTTATATCAGGTAAGTGTTTATTTATTACAATTGTAATATAATTTGTTACATTTTACAATTTTAATATAATTTCGTATATAAGTGTAATTTTAATATAAGTGAATGTGATACAATTTAATTTTTAGGTTAGATAAAAAATGGCATCTGAAATTGCAAAACAAATGATCGTGGCGATGGAGCGCGTAAAAGCGTCCCTTCGTAGAGGCGATGATGTTGCACCGTTCATCAGTATGTGCTCCGCTAACCTCAGGCTCTTGAATCGTGGTCTGAAGGCAGCAGGTAACGTGGGGGAGCGGAGTAACCTCCAGGCGGCTATTTGTCGCATGTTAGGCTACCGTACCTTCTTCAAGGCGTTGGAAATTCGCGGAGGTGGCAGGATCCAGAGCGAAAGGATTCGCTGGCACGAGGTGCAATCGGCCTTCGCCAGTAGAATCCGAACGGGTTGTATCGTCAACTTACGGCATGTGGATCCGAGAACTTTCCTCGATGACGCCAGAAGTATGTTCGTACGCCGTGTGATGAATGAATTGAAGAAGGTACCGTTTCTAAAAGTAAATACAATATTTACTGGAAACTTTACCGTTCAGGATCGGGAAGAGTTGAAGCACATAGCTACTAGAAATAGAGTTATAAGTGTGGATACCAACCTGGTCCAATGGTACGACAACTTCGTTACAGTGGAGATTTTGCGTGAGTTGGACGAATTTCAAGTAAGTAAATGTTTTTTCCTACAATTTAGAAATTAAAATTATATCGTTTTGTAGGAGCGCGATAGTGGCTGGGCGTTAGCTGCGGTAGTTGATTTAAACGTCAACATCAACCATTATAATTCGCAGCGCGCGGGTTCATATCTGCCTCTTCCACCAGCCATAATGCGAAAGCAAGCCTGCGTGAACGTGCAGAATAACGACGATGCTTGCTTTGCTTGGGCTGTGGTTTCAGCGTTGTTTCCAGGAGCTCACGATCCTCAAAGAGTGTCTAGTTACCCCCAGTACTCCACTGTGTTAAATGTAACAGACATTACGTTTCCAATCAGCCGCGAAGACATTAAGAAGTTTGAAAAACTAAATAATATAAGTGTAAATGTATATAGATTAGATAAGAAACTAAAGTGTGTTCCAAATCGCCTCACCAAAGACAAAAAAGACAGACACGTAAATTTACTATTAATTCAAAAACGCGAAAAGTGCCACTATGTGTGGATTAAAGACCTATCACGTCTCGTATCTAAACAACTCAGCATCGCCCATATGAAAAAATTCTTCTGCGACCGCTGTTTGCACTACTTCTACACGGAAGAAAAACTGCGAACACACGAACTAAATTGCGGTAGTGTTAACGACTATAAAGTGACATTCCCCGAAGAAAAGACAATTAAATTTAAAAACTTTAAGAACAAGTCAAAGGCCCCGTTTATAGTTTACGCTGATTTTGAGTGTTTGGTGCAACCCACAATCGATCCTAAAAAGACACATCACCACATCCCTTATAGTGTAGGTTATTATTTTAAGTGTACATATGACGATAGTCTTAGTTACTACCGTAGTTATAGAGGCGTGGAACCTGCAAAGTGGCTAGTGCGCGAGTTACAGGACATTGCGGAAAATGCCGAAACCGCGTACTGGTGCCCCATCCCCATGGACAAATTAACTCCTGAACAATATAGACAATTTTCTAGTGCCCCCATTTGCCACATTTGCGAGAAGCCCCTAGGTGTAGAAAGAGTCCGAGACCATTCTCATCTAACTGGGAAATACAGGTAAGCTTTTGTACGTTATTAAAAAATAGATAAGTAATTTATATTTTATATGCAGAGGAGCTGCACACGTCCAATGTAACCTGGAATACAGAGGCACCAAAACTATCCCCGTGGTGTTCCACAACCTCTCCGGGTACGACGGCCACCTGCTAGTGGAAGATTTGGCGGCAACGGGCAAATTAAATGTGATACCAAACAACACGGAGCAGTATATTGCCATGATGCTGTCCACTGACAAGTCTGAAATTAAATTCAAATTTATCGATTCCTTCCGCTTTATGGCCTCGTCCCTGGAAAAGTTGGCCTCATATTTAGACACATACCCCATCTTAGAGAGCCAATTCAACATGGATACTACCTTGTTGAAGCGAAAAGGCGTGTTCCCCTATAGTTACATGTCCTCATGCAAAAGGTTAGAAGAACGTCATCTCCCGCCAGTCGAAGACTTCCACAATGATCTAACCGACAGCCCAATCAGTCCGGAAGAGTATGCGCACGCGCAAACGGTCTGGCAGACATTTAATTGCCAAACTATAGGGGAATATAGCGATCTTTACATGAAGACGGATGTATTGCTCTTGGCGGACGTTTTTGAAAATTTTCGCAAGAGCTGCATCGAAAACTACGACCTGGATCCTGCCCATTACTACACGACACCAGGATTGGCGTGGGATGTGATGTTAAAATACACTGGGGTTGAGCTGGACACTATACAAGACGTTGACATGTTAATGTTCTTGGAAAGCGGAATCAGAGGTGGGATGACGCAATGCTCTAGCAGATATGCCAAAGCTAACAATAAATACATGTCCGATTATAACCCCGACCAGCCAAGCAAATATCTCATGTATTACGACATCAATTCCATGTACGCCTGGGCCATGTGTCAATATCTACCATATGGAGATCTACAGTGGGTAGAAGACGTCACTAATGTAAATTACAATGTGTCGGACGACAGCCCCATAGGATACATTTTGGAAGTCGATTTGGAGTATCCACAGCGCATCCACGACAGGCACAGTGACTTACCAATGGCACCGACAAAAATGAAGCCTCCCGCATCGAAACAAGAGAAGATGTTGGCTACTCTGTACAATAAAGAAAAATATGTTGTGCATTACAGGAACTTAAAACAATATTTAAACGAAGGACTGGTCCTTAAAAAGATTCACCGGGTGTTACAATTTAAACAAAGTGCGTGGATGAAACCATACATAGATCTAAACACGAGACTTAGGCAAAATGCTAAAAATGACTTCGAAAAAAACTTATTTAAATTATTTTCGAACGCTGTATTCGGAAAGTGTATGGAAAATGTGCGACTGAGACGAGATATTAGAGTAGTGAATAAGTGGGATGGACGGTATAGTGCCGAAGGATTAATAAGTAAACCTAATTTTAAGTGTAGTACAATTTTTAACGAGAACTTGGTAGCTATAGAATTATTTAAAAATGATATAGAATTCGATAAACCGCTTTATGTCGGAATGTGCGTATTGGACATTTCGAAAACAATATTATACGATTTTCATTATAGTCATATGAAGAACTTTTACGATAATACGTGTAAATTATGTTATACCGATACGGACTCGCTCATATACGAAATAACAACGGAAGATGTGTACGAAGACATGAAACAAAACATTCATCGTTTCGACACATCGGACTATCCGGAAAACAACCCGTACAATATGCCTCGGGTAAATAAAAAATATCCAGGGCTGATGAAAGACGAAGGGGTGGGGAGGTTGTTGCTAGAATTCGCAGGGGTCCGTTCGAAAATGTACGCATGCAAGTTTGAAGAGGAGATCATCAAAAAGGCTAAAGGGGTGAAAAGTTATGTTGTGCAAAAGAAAATCACTTTTGAAGATTATGTGAACTGCTTAATGCTAGAGAAAGAGATGGTACATGAACAGAAGGGAATAAGATCTTTGAAACACCAACTGCATACCACGGTACAAGACAAAATTTCCCTAAGTCCGTTTGACGATAAACGGTTTCGAGTGAGAGGTTTCACCGATACCTTACCTTGGGGGCATTATAGCGTTCCGGCTTAACGTCCCCCCACCACCACAATACCTCCCACCAAAATCAACTAAATTATAATTAGGAAATAATTGCTTTTAAAAATTAGTATACCAGCATCGACCAGCAGGACAACAGCAACTATGGAATCAAGTAAGAATAAGAATATTGTGCTTTTTGAAATAGAATATTAATTTTGATTATGTTATAGCTCAACAATACAACGAATACATAGACGGCAAATTAGCAATGCATGAAGACAACATTGCCAATGAAAAACAATTAATTGGGCAAGCTACCTACATTTTGAATAAGAGCGGCTCCAAATGGCTGTCCATAGGACTGAGTCCAGCAATGGGATTCCTTCCAGTCGTGCAAATTAGGTCTGCAACACATTGCATCTATTTCACGGAGCAAGAATGGGAAGAATTCAATAAGACGGAAGGTTACAGTCTAAATCATCAAATGGAAGCGGCCTCGTATAGAGACATCAGCGTAATTAGACTAAAAAGTAGAGGGCAGCAGTTAACATTCGCAAGGGAAACTTACGATAATATCTACAACCTGCGAGAATTAGTGGATCAAATATTATCTATTTTTAACGAATGCAAATTTCATATATTTTACAAGTCGGTTCTGACGTCATGTTCACACCTATCTGGAGACCTTTATTTTAATATTAAATCTGTCTTATGTTCTCACGTCGGCTCTACGAATGCAGCTTTAATGCTAGAAAGCATACATCTAGCATTTGCAAATGTAAAATATGATTTTGAAGTGTTCAAATTGATGTTATAATTATATACGAAATAAAGAGTTTATGTTCTCACCTGAAAAATGTTTTTTATTTCCTCAGACACCTGTAAAATCATTGCATTGAATTAATAACAGCCAGTCTTTCCTTTTACAAGTATATTATTAAAGTTTTAATTAATTCTCAGCTATAAATATAATAACAACAAAATAAATATTAAAAAAGAAACTTACCCATTTTCAATAAGGAAACATAGTAACGTTCTTTAAAACCACCGTAGCTTATATAGTAAGAAGATATCTCTTATTTTTGATAATCCTCACGCTCCAATTCATTAATATTGCTGATTCAAGTTATTTGCACCAACTAGCTCGTCTGCTACAAAGTATGTTTATCTCGTAGGAGCTTATATTACCATGTGCAACATATGTATCTTATCAACAAGTTATCTGTATAATAGACAAACTAACATCCGTTATATGATGTAGTTCGAAATGACTGTGCGACTGCATTATGCGTATACAGCAAAATTATTAATCTTGCAATAGATGTTTAAAAAAAAGAGATAGCTTTCATTAAACGATTTATTATTTTGAAATATAACTATACAGTAGATTACAGTTATTCATAGCACAGAAATACTTTGTATTATTTAAATTATGATAAAAACATTTTACATTAGTTTTCGTAAATACAGGCACATTCTGATCGCTTTCTAAATTAACTATACAATTAGAATTAACAAATTTACAAAGATATTCGGCTTTCTGATGTCCTTTTACATAAATCCTATCATATAATGGTGCGAGACGTTTGAAAATACAAGGAATCCGTTCCACTTCTACGTGACCACACGAAAATTGAATTCCGTGATGATTTTTCTCTACCCATTTCACGGTTCTTTTTGCATCTGCATCCAATGTATGATATGATATGGACGTCTTAAATAGTAAATGCATAATGTGGGTCCCGTCTGTTATACACATTTCTTTCGGGATAAATTCGGGGACGTTGAATCCTTGAATATCAATCACGAGAAAACGTTCTAGTCGTTCTCTATAAATTTTAATTCGATGTTCTGCAGTTAACACGGGGTCGATGATTGTCGTAATTTGTTGAATTTTTTTATTAAATCGATGTCGGTCAGCTGTAACACGTTGCCATTCTGAAGAGCGATCTTCATCGTCCTCCCAGGAATGTACCGACAAATTTCCATCGAATGTTACCAGTTTAGTCATCGCCAAACAAATGACTAATTTTTTGTAGTGTTATGCATTAATAGCAAAGTCGTATATAAGTTCTGCTCAATTTTTTAAATACAAGACATTAAAAAGTTGCGCTTAGACTTGCATCGCGCATACAATTAATTTATATATTTTTAAATAAGTTTTTTTACACTTCCCGATAACGGTGTATATTCGACAATAGCATCGTGCAATATGAGACAATATGCTACCGTGCCGGTTTTAAAGGCAGTTTCCGCTTCCATCTCGATTTTCAAATCCACAGTAGATGCTTTGATAGAATCGTTCTGTTTGGAACAATCGATGACATAGAGCGCATTGGTTTTGAATTTACTATAATCCATCAAAGGTTGTGCTGGACGATCATAATAACTTTGTTGAAAGGCGGTATACATCTGATATGCTGTGACGTAGCTATTTTTAGAAATTTCTAGATTCATATTGTTATAGGGAAAACTCTCAGAGTTCAAATAGAGTTTTACATTTCTAATATCGCAATTATCAAATTTAGAAGCATCTGCTTTAAAATTATCTTTCCTATTGGTTTGGAATCCTATAATAACATATCTGGGTTTTTCGAGGTTTGTACTGCCTTTCACGGACCATATATCATTTTTTGTACTTCTCATCGCAGGCAGTTCGTAAAGCTCCCATTTTCTAAACGGAATGTATAGAGGCTTATCGCTGCGAGTAATTTCCAAGAGTTTTAAACGAGCTTCATCGTTTACTTTGATATGTGGTACATGCCATTCGATTTTTTCAATTTCAAACGTTGCTTTCTTTGTTGCTGATTTATCTTCATTTTGATAAGAATTCTCGTCCGACTTACTACGTACAAGTACGAGCTCCTGAGATGCATTTATTATTATCTTGTTGTAATCCTCGGCGAAACCAAACAGGAATTTTAGTGGTATAGACGCGCTAAAGTTTTTGTCCTGTTCTGAATACGTTGGAATATCATTCGAATTGGGTGCCCATCCTGCTATCTGGAGCGAACGGCTTTCATTATCGTTTAGCGATATGTATGCCTTTATCGAAGAAGTAATACCAGGTTTTATACAACTATCGATCAACACTCCGTTAAGTTCATAACGTATTTGTTCAAACAAAAACGTGAAAGGATTATTTGTTAATTTACATTCACCAGTCCCTTCGGTGGTTGTGATTCTGCCCTGTATAAAGATTCTGCTATCCGATATATTTGTATATGCGTCTTGATTATTGATGTGAATTCGTATCTCATCATTGACATTAAAATTGTTAGTGCGTGGATAATAGATGTAATAATCTTCTTTTGTAATAGTTTCATCTACGCGTACTTCCTCGTATATTGACAGTTTTTCCGCCATTCTTAATTTTATAGCCTAAGGAGCGCAGATATGCTTTATTGATAGGTGTTAATTGATTGGCTTCAGGCCTACGACTGATTGTATTGTTACTGTAGAGCCCGTTTTTATTATGAAACACTAGGCCCATTTCCTAATCTCTTCAATTCTAAGCGAATAATAATATCTTCTCCTCTAAAATCTACTAGTCTGTCCTCTTGATCGACAATTTTTACTGAGATGTCGTCAATTCGATTAGTGGTTATTGGAAGGTAAGTTGGGGGCGCAGGAGAAACGTTTATTGCATACCCAGGTAGTACTAAAGGTTCAAATTGATATATAGTGTGCGCTGAACGTCCGTTCTGGTAGGCGCCCGTTGTTATATTACATTCAATGCGAATCGACGACACCTTTATAATCTTTATAGGGTCGTCGGACAAATGTTTCTTATTAGCTTCCAACACTTGTTCTCTAAAGCCCAAGATGTGCCCTATTGAATTGGGTTTTGTAAAATCTATTTGGACAGTACTCTTGATTGCACATTTCGATATGGCGATGATGGGTTCTATAAACAGAGTCTCGTTGGGCAGCGCACTTTGTAAGAATGATGTTATCTCCTCTATTTCGTACGCTCCTATTGGAATCTCTATAACCACATCTTTCTTATCATTCGTCGTGTAGTGGAATTTATTAGCACCTTCGTCTATGTTTGCAATTGTGTAATATGTATGAAAGCCAATGAGGCCCAAGCCATACTCATATCTAGGATCCAAATCAATAGGAGGCGAGAAACTGTTGGTGATTTCGCTCCGGGCACCCGTTAGTGTGAACATGTACGACATGATTGACGCTTAAATCTAAATGCCGTTCCATTTATAGTTTTTCAAAAACTTGAGGCATAAATGCCCGCAATTAAAGTCATTATACTGTTGGTGGTTGGCGTGATTATATAATATTATGCAATTTTTCATATAGTCCATCAATTCCAAAGACGGTTTTAAATTACCGAAGGAATCGAAATAGTGCACCGTACTTCCTTCTTTACAGTATGTAACCCAGTGAGTACCGCTATTTTTAATGGAATCTAGATTAATGACTGCGCACTCTCGTTTTAGCGGTTTTTTCGGTAAAGTATCTCTCATAAAAACACCTCGAAAATACGGTATATCTCTGGCGAATTTTTTAATGTCATAATCCGTCAGAGGTCTCTGTGGCAGTCGATTTATTAGTTTTTTGGAGGTTTTAAATATAGTCCCAAGCCTTTTCTATACGGCTTCAGGGAGAGACCCTTACCCTTCAGTTGAATATCCTCCATCATTTTGTTATGTCTTTGCGATTCGGCCAATTTTTTTGAGCGACTTTTGCCTTGTTTACCGCCTGTGCTATACCCGCTGCGCCTCCTGCTAAACTTCCTAGAGCGCTCAATCCTGCAAATATGGGTATTAAAGGTAACACTCCTCCCTGTTTGGGAATAGGAATTATTCTCGGAGCGCGGATACGTTTCTTTCCTCCCGCTTCTTTCACTGCAACCTTAGCAGCGGTGAGCGATAATTTGGAACCTTCTTTTACGTCACCCTTGAATTTTTTTATAATATCTTTAGCTTTCATTACGACCGACTTCCTAAACGGCTTCTTCTTCAAGCCCATTCCAAGTTTTCTTTTAATTTTCATTGCGTTAGTTACTGACCACGCCGCGGCCTTTTCACCAACAGAAGCGTCGCTAGACTTCACACGTGACCAGGCTTGATTTTCTAGAATTTCGTCTGCTTTATGTCTTTCCTTAAGATCGCTGCTCTTGGAGTAAGCAATGTCGTGTTCTTTACATGCGGCGTCCAACGGATTAATGCCAGGATCGCCTCGTGCCAGTCGTTTTTCTAGCTTTGTACCGGGACCACAATACTGGTAGCCGGGCAAGTGCAGTTCAATCGGTAATTTATTAATGAGACTATTTACAATACCTCCGCCTTGTGCGAACGTCAGCATTGCAATGATTGCATTATATATTGCTCTGTCTATTTATTCACTCGTCATTACACAATGAAGTTTGTTCAGCAAAAGGACGCTCTGGACGTGCTCAATCTTGAATGTGGTGAAGAACCCAATGAAAGCAGACACGGAAGCTTGCTGCCTAATACTATACGATGTATAACAGTAGGGTTTTCGGGTGTAGGAAAAACTAACCTGATTTTGAGTCTCTTATTTCACGAGAACGGATTACGATTCGAAAATGTTTACGTCTATTCAAAGTCCCTTTACCAGCCAAAGTATCAGTTGCTAAGCAGTGTTCTAGCAAAAATTGAAGAGGTAGCATATTTCCCATACAAGGACAACGACGAGATTTTAGACCCAGAGGAAGCAAAAGTTAATTCAGTATTCATATTTGATGATGTAGCATGCGATAAACAAGACAACATACGAGCATACTTCTCTATGGGGAGACATCGGGCCGTCGACTGTTTCTATCTATGCCAATCCTATGCACGTATACCAAAGCATTTAATACGAGACAATGCAAACTTGATCATATTATTTAAGCAAGACGACTTGAACCTACGACATGTTTACGATGATCACGTGGGGGTCGATATGAAATTGGAAACGTTTAAAGAAATGTGCGGTGAATGTTGGAAAGATAAATACGGGTTCTTGATAATCGATAAGGATAGAGATATTGCCAATGGGCGCTATAGAAAAAATTTTGACTGCTTCATATGTCTATAAAGATGCTACAGACACTACCTCACCTCATTATACTATTAGCCGTTGTCTAGTATACTTGCTTTAGACCTGGTTTTGAACACAGCTTACCTGCTTTTAAACACAGCTTACCTGCTTTAGACCTGGTTTTGAACACAGCTTACCTGGTTTTAAACACAGCTTACCTGCTTTAGACCTGGTTTTGAACACAGCTTACCTGGTTTTAAACACAGCTTACCTGCTTTAGACCTGGTTTTGAACACAGCTTACCTGGTTTTAAACACAGCTTACCTGCTTTAGACCTGGTTTTGAACGCAGCTTACCTGGTTTTAAACACAGCTTACCTGCTTTTGGAAACAGATTACCTGCTCTTGACCTGGTTTTGGGAACACCCAACTTGTTATTATAATGAAAACTACGCGGGAGAATAAGTTGAAATTTGACATTGTAAAAGCTAGCAAAGCAATTCGAAAGAAACACTTGCAACTGAAGTTAGGTCGCGCTGCCGAGGACGAACTATTTAAAAGAATTTATAAGCCAATAACGAAGCCTATACAGGAACTGGTTGCGAATATTAAGTCTGAGGCACATGCTATAAGATCTCCTGTAAAAAGACTTGAAAGTACACTCAAAACTGAGAGCCGATCTATTAGGGCACCAATACGAGAATTAAGTAGCGCGATTAAAACCATTCAACCAACAAAGGCCTTCAAAGAAGAAGAAGAACAACAAGAAAAGCCATTACTCCCTTCAGTATACGAAATCACACCTCAGGTGAATGAGTTAGAGGATGAAAGACCATACCGTGAAATCATTAAGGAATATCGTGAATCCCACTTGAAAATGATAGATGAAAAACCTGAACTGGCTAATGATTTGTTTGGATCTCTCAATGCACTACCTAAAAAGTATAATGATGGCTATTTAATTGATGTAAATGCCACCAATTATGATATTGGGTATGGTATAAGATTTGATCCAAAGACAAGCAACTTGAAATTAGGGTCGGCAAAACTAGATTTCAAAGGAGATGATATTATTATTGGAAAGAAAATCTATAAAGGTACATCTGGACTTTATGAGTTGATATACAAATCAGAACCTCGTACATACACGGAAAAAGATGCTTCAACTTACTATGATATTTTACAACAAACCAGCATCCATAAACGTAAAAATAATCCAACAGAACAACTAAAAGGCACAAATACCTATAAATGGAAATCTGTAATCAAACCTATACTCGATAAATACGGGGATGGAGTACGGGAGGAAATTTAGTTGCAGATGTGAAAACTCCATATCAGTATGTATATTGGGATGATATTAACGAATTAGTTGAACGACTTAGGCTACTAATCGCTTCTCAAAACGCGGGAAACACAAGCCACAACAACGAAATAATGTCTATAATTGAAGAATTGAAAGAGGCCGATGTGATTGAATAAATATATACCCATTGAAGTTATGATATACATTTACGTAATGAGTACTGACAAGTTCGGACGTTACCGGTCCGCGGTAGCAACATCTCAAGGGTTGGGAAAACCGATCAACCATGTGATGATGTATGGAAAACGCATACGTCTCTTGGGAGATCCAGAGTTTGCGTATGATGCTGTTAATAAAAAATATGTTATGGAAATTGTTGACCAAATATTTAAAGATATTAAAGAATACATTACAAATGAGCTTGTTTCTACAGAGGATATAGTAATTAAGCGTTTGGATGATGCGCTTATCGCTGTTAGACAACATGTAGACAATCAATTAGGTCAGGCAATTCAACAGATGGAGGATGCTCTGAACAATTTAAAAACTGAGACGAACCAGAGACTTGATGACACTGCGAACAAATTGAATGTTACTACGGCGTCTGTACGAAAAGAAGTCAACGTAATGCTTCAAGCTAACACAGAAGAATTAAAACAAGTGAAAACCCATTTGGAAACTCGTTTAATAAATTTAGAAGTAAACGTTAACAGTCTGCAGAGCGAAGTTAAAACTTAACTGCAACAGCATCTTAAATATCCTACATTAATACATCGTAGCATACCTCCACACTAGTATGTATTTAGAGTCGAAACAGGAATGATGTGTCCAAAAGACAAATCTATTGCAATTATTTGCGGTGTAAATTTGATTCTCAGTCTGCTTATTCTTTTCATAACAGTTCTTGTGCTAATCTTGGAGTTGGGATTAGTATGAGTAAACAGGACGTTGTCAATGAGTTACATAAACCGGCTAGACGAAATTTTCCTAGACGACGCGTTATTATTAAAGGACTGGACGATTTATGGCAGGTAGATTTGGCAGAATTCTCAAACTTTAACCGAGAAAATCGCGGTTACAAGTATATTTTGGTTGTTATAGACTGCTTTTCCAAATTTGTGTGGGCGTTGCCCGTTAAAAATAAATCCTCTTCTGAGGTTACAGAAGCAATGCAAAAAATTCTGCTGGGTTCTCGAAAACCTACTAATTTACAAACAGATTTGGGAACGGAATTTTACAATGCACATTTTAAAGCTCTCATGAAAAAATATAACATAAATCATTATTCTACGTACAGTACAAAAAAGGCTTCAATAGTCGAAAGAGTTATACGGACATTAAAGGAGAAATTATATAAACAGTTTAGCTTGCAAGGAAACTATAAATGGAGCGATATGCTATCTGCATTAATTGATAAGTATAATAATACAAAACATAGGACAATACACACTGCACCGGTCAATGTCACGCGGATGAATGAACACCGTCTGTTATCTAGTGTTTATAATAACATTAAAGTTCAAGGTTCCCGTAAATTTAAAGTAGGTGAAATTGTACGTATAAGTAAATACAAGTCAATTTTTGAAAAAGGTTATTTGCCCAATTGGACTACTGAATTATTTAAAATTACTAAAGCAAATATTACAAATCCCGCAACGTATACGCTTGAAGATATGGAGGGCAAACCAATTCTAGGAAGCTTTTATCAGGAAGAATTACAGAGAACAAAACATTCCGACATTTACCTAGTAGAAAAAGTTTTGAAACGCAAGGGAAACAAAATATATGTAAAATGGCTTGGTTTACCAACTACGCAAAATAGCTGGATATCAAAAAAGGACGTTTTGTAAATTAATATCTTATTGTACTACTTATTATATAAATAAAAACAACGTATTATATTTTTTGTTTTATTTGTGTATTAAAATACAATTTGCTTCTGCAAATATGGAACAATTATTCTTTAGCCTAATTATAAAAGCCTTGCGTATTCGACAGGAAAGACGTCTGTTTACGGTAGTTATCAGCATTACATGTCGATCTCCGTGTTGCACTTATAATCAAATACTTCTTAGTTATTTATTTTGCAATTCAGATAAGGTTCATAAACAACGCTCTCTTATATTGCACAATCTTTATTTTGATTAAGATGTTATAATTAGAATATGCATTCATTAACGAATATTACAAACTGGACATTTAACTATACAGGGCGGAACTCCGTCAAAAGAGTCATACTGGGAGTTATAATGTTGAAAGCAGGGTAGCAATTGTCGTAGCCTATTCCTCATCTGTTGGGGAATCTTGTGCCAATTTTCATATAGAGATAGTGGTGTAACGTACTTTTCAATAATACATATAGGTATCATAGAAATTGTTGATTGTTGTGTACTGCAAAGTGAACCTGTTTCAAGTATTCCTTGGATCTCTTTTTCCATCGTTGATTCTTATACTTTGCAATTTTTTGGTTACTTCATATATATCTATAGCCCTCCTAAGGTCTTTCAAACGGATTATGTGCTTTTCAATTAGCTCCGGTACGTCCATTCGTGTCTGTTAACTGTTGTTGAATGAGGTACCTATTAAGAGTGCTTACATTTATTCCAATTCTAAACTTGTTCTTCATCTGCCATTTATATATATAAATGTGTACATGTGTGCACAAATTAAATAAATTAAATAAATTTAACATGTTTTATTATACAACTTTATTTTTTCTTTTCTTATTGCACATCCTACATTCACTTATTGGTATAGATTTATATATGCACCTATTACAGTTTGCACAATATGGCACCATAAACTCTACACAATTTGGCCTGGAATGATGTCTTCTTAAAGAAATGCTCTCCATTAGAAAGTCGCTGAACTCATAATATTTGGTTTGTAGTTCCAAGCATTTTTGGCACAGGAATACAATATTTTGATGTTTTCTGTCACATAACAAATGATAGCCTTCTATGGGGACGGTGCATTGTAGTGATCCACACATTTGGTTGTTTCTGTTACTTATACTACCAAATAAAATTAAAATTAATTAAAATAAATAAATTGTAATAAATAACACTTACCTGATATAAGATGATACTCGCAGAATAACTGTAAACTGATAACCCTCCATACGATCGTCCCCATTTATATTGATGAAAATGCTGATTCATGTCTACATATTTACACAGGTGCTTAAATTCTAAGAATGCTGAGCTTGATGTTTACACAGGTGTATAAAGTCTAAGAACGCCTATTTCCGATTTCAACATGCAGAGTACTGCCCCGATGTTTACACAGGTGCTTAAATTCTAAGAATGCTGAGCCGGATGTTTACACAGGTGCTTAAATTCTAAGAATGCTGCCCGAATGTTTACACAGGTGCTTAAGAATGCTTATTTAGCGCTTTCATCCCAGCGGATGTCTGTGAGATTTCTAAGAATGCTGATCTTGCGAATGCATTATTCCCAGATGTTTACACAGGTGCTTAAGAATGCTGATTTGGCGATTTCATCCTAGCGGATGTCTGTGAGATTTCCTGCAATTCCCCGGACACCTGCTCTGTCGATTACGTCATCAGGGGGCCTTCTCCTCGGGGGCGTAAGGGGGCCTTTCCTTCGGGGGCCTTCTCCCCAGGGAGGCGCTCTCCTCGGGGGCCGTAAGGGGGCCTTCTCCCCAGGGGGCGCTCTCCTCGGGGCCGTAAGGGGGCCTTCTCCTCGGGGGCCGAAAGGGGCCTCTAGCGCCATCTAGTAACTAAAGGAGGCCACCAGCACCATCCTGCATCCAAAGGAGGTCAGCAGCGCCATCTGTTATCTAAAGGAGGTCAGCAGCGCCATCTCGCGGACAATGGACACACCTCTAGTGCGTGCATTATACAGCGTGTCCACGGGCGAGTGATGAGTCATCGGGGGGTCGTATATAGTGCCTGGCTTATACAGCGTGTCCACGTCGAGTGACTGCGGCCGTACGCCTATAGTTTACCTACTTATATTTACTGAAGAAATAAATTAATACTTACGTTATTTGTGGTTAGTGAATCAAGCAAAAGGTTTTTAAAAAAAAGTATTACAAAAATAAATTTATTCACAGACATACAAACATGTATATTCATGTATACATACTACTGAAAACTTGGTCTCTTGTAGATGTATTATCATTTATTACAATGCAATCTTGGTCGATTTCTAGGTCTGCAATATCTGCAGTATCACTTACAATATCAATATCAGCATTATCATTTGCTAATATGCAAATGTTATGTAACACACAAGAAACCATTACACATTTTACAATGAAGTCAATATTTGTGTTATTAAAGTAAAACAACCTCCTAAATCTACCCTTTAACAAACCAAAGCTATGCTCTACAACTATTCTAGTTGCAGAATGTTTATAATTAAAGTCTTTTTGCTGTAATGTTAAATTACCGTTATCCTTAAAAGGTGGCACAAGCCATATCAAAGTAGGATAAGCTGAATCACCTAACAAGAATGTTGAGTAAAAATGAGTCTGGGTCTCTTCTGCCTTTTTGTACAACTTTGATCTTCGGAGTACCCTGGCATCATGTAAAGATCCAGGTTCACCACAATAAATATCTATAAAACTACCTGAACTATCTACTACTGCCTGCACTGTTATACTGTGGTAGCCTTTTCTGTTTACATACGATTCTTCATTTTTAGTAGGTCTTCTAATCTTTATTGCACAGCCATCTATTGCACCCAAAACACCTTTCATACCCTTTTTACTTTGAAATGCACTCATAATTTGACTTGCTTCAGAAGCTGTTGGCCATTTTATGAATTGTGATCTTATGGATAAAAAAAAAGAGCACACCTGATTTATGCATTTATGAGATGTACTCAATGATATTCCAAACCTATCAGATACTTGTCTAAATGTTTCTGTATTAGCTATATACCATAATGTAACTAATACCATTTTTTCGCTACTAATCTTCTCCTTTCCAAAATTATGTTTTGGATAAAACGTACTTCTACTGAATAGTTCTAAAATAAATAATAGGGGGAAAGGAGGTACATTCGTCTATGGGGTAGATTCGTCTAGGATGCATAACTATCAGAGTAGTTTGAATTTACCGCTAAATCTTTGTCAGTCTGTCGAAGACATCATAATTTAGTGGTGAAAGATTGTTCTGTGCATAGAGAAGTTTCCACTTTACGTCTGATAAAAAAGTTATGAAAGCGTGTAATTAAGGTAAGTTTTTTCACAAATATGTAACCTTAGTTACTAATGTAGTCTTACAATTTTAAATACACTCATGTTGCTCATAAGATCCGTTATTATTGAAGTAACCATAGTGAATAACACATAACCTAAAATATGTATACCGGTATAACAAACCACGTGTTTTGAATAAATTTTGCAGGTGGGGAACATTCGTCTATATGTAACGGGGTACATTCATCTGATAGACGAATGTACCCCACCCGCTATATCAATTAAATTAACGTTTGGTATTCTTTTCAGATGCCGCGTACATATGTTAAGAAAACAGATCGTTCAAATATTAATGAAAAGCATATGAGGCAAGCCATTTACGACACTATGACTAAAAAATTAAGTGAATATGAAGCTGCCCGACAATACAATATTAAAAGAACAACTTTGCGTTCGAGAGTAAAAACTCTTTTAAAAAAATAAGTCCAAATCCTCTGTTATTGATATGTTAGCAGACTCCGGCAATGAAAGTGAGAATGAAAAAGAAACATATTCAAATAAATATACTAGCCGACAAGTCTTTACTGCAAATCAGGAACTGGAAATGAAAATATATATTCAAAGATGTTCAGATTTAAATTATGGTTTAAGTTATGCCATGATAAGAAAATTAGCGTACGAGTTCTCTAAAGTTATTCCGAATTGCAAAGTTCCAGAAAATTGGACCACACACCAAACTGCAGGTAGGTACCTTTATTTACTTGTTGAGTGATTTTTCTCATTACTTAATATTTTTCTTTATAGGTATTGAATGGTTAAAGTCTTTCATGAAAAGACATATAGACTTATCACTACGAAAACCAGAGAGTACCAGTCTCAGTCGTTCCATGGCATTTAATAAACCAGTTGTTAACGATTTTTTTAGCAAGTACAAGGAAGTCGTTAAAAAATATAATTTTACTGCCGAAAATATTTGGAATTTAGACGAGACTGGGATTACAACAGTTTTACCTCCAATCAAAGTAGTCTCTACAAAAGGAAAGAAGCAAGTTGGACAAATTGCTTCTGCAGAAAGGGGAGAACTTGTGACTTTTGTCGGAATCATTGGTGCCAGAGGATCAACCCTACCGCCAGTTTTTGTTTATCCACGTACAAGAAAGCCAGATGAGTACTTGGGGGAAGAATGTCCAGCATCATCAATTGCTTTGGGAAGTAAAACTGGTTGGATGACCGCAGAAATATTTCCCAATGTTATTAAACACATAATTAAACACACCAAGTGCTCAATTACAAATAAAATTCTTATAATATTTGATAATCATGATTCACATATTTCGGTACAAACTATCAAACTCTGCAAAGAAAACGGCATTGTTCTATTGTCGATTCCGCCACATACATCACATAAACTCCAGCCACTAGATATCGGCGTACATGGGCCATTTAAATCGCAATTATCAGTGGCGTTTAATGATTGGATGTTGTCCAATCCTGGAAGGGTCATCACAATCCGACATATAGCAGGACTTGCTAACAAGGCCTATAAAACTTCGTTTTCCATTAAAAATATAACCAGTTCGTTTGAGACAACTGGACTATGGCCTATAGATAGTTTAAAATTTACTGATACTGATTTTGCTCCTAGTATAGTTACTGATAAGCCTCTAGATCTAGATAATGAGCCTCCTAGAATAATAAACAATCAGTCTATGAATGAAGTCACTCAAGATATTGCCCCAAATAACATTACAAGTATGACAATTTTACAGAATGACGAAATGGGTCAACAGTCAGAAATTAACCAGAAAGAGGTTCAAGAAAAACAAGTCTCTACATGTGAAGAAATTTTGCAAGACGATATTGGAGATCCTGACCAACATTCAGAATTGAATGAACGAAATGTCAAACAGTCACAAGAAAAAACGTCGTGTCCCTCACTAGAATCAATTAGACCGTATCCAAAGGCCGACAACGTTCAAAAGAAACGTAGCAATAGACGAAAAGGTAAATCTGCTGTGTACACGGATACACCTGAATTAAAGTTAAGAGAATCTCTTGAAGCAGAAAAAATGCATAAACAAAGGCAACAAAACTTAAAAGAAAAAGGAAAAAGAAAAGGCCCTCAAGAAAAAAACTTAAAAGACAAAGGAAAATCAACTAAAAGGAAAATATTTGATAATTCTTCTAGCGATTCCAGGTTGGAATTGCCGTTAGAACATACCGATGATGACGAGATTGAAGAGGAATTAATTCTGGAAGAATTGCGTCCAATATTACAGCATGATGTTATTCAAATTGGGCATTTTGTAATTGTAAAGTTTCTTGTAGATAAAAAAGAAATTTTTTTTGTCGCTCAGGTGTTAACTATTCTTGATAAAGAATATTCTGTCAAGTTTCTTAGGCGTCGTGGTAAATCGAATAATTTCGCTTTCCCTGCTGTCGACGACATTTCCGTAGTAAATAGAGAAGATGTAGTATTTATTCTCAATTATGTATCAAAACAGCAAGGAACAGCGAGAAGCTGTTCCTATTATACGTTTAATTTTAATTTTAAAGATATGAATATGAGATAAATTTGTAACACTTATAATAAACGTCTTATATTGTGTTCTAAGCACTTATTTGAAAGTAGACTAATGTACCCCACCTTATAGATGAATCTACCCCATGGATGGGGTTGATTCGTCAACATGTACTAAATTACCAAACGTCGAATAACTTTTACACTTGTCGATAAAATATTCATTTTATTAGTGAAAAGTGTAGACAACATATTATATTATGAAATCCCAAAATCTTATTAAGCTAATTGTTCACATTTGACAAATATCATTACTTGAACACAACTATGACGAATGTACCCCCCTTTCCCCTACTACAATTAAATTACGTTCACATTTATATACTAATACACAGGTAGGTACATAAAACTATATTCTTCCTACCTATCAGTGTCTGCATAACTCTTCTTTCCATCCTAAAATGACTCTTAAATGTACTATCTTTATAGTTTTGCACAGTGTGTTCTACGAACATGTTTATTCTGACAATTTTTCTGTTCTTGTCCTGTTCTATGTCTTCGCCATCAGATGAAAACGATGTATCACCTTCAGATGAAGACATTGTCTCCATTAATATATCCTTCAAATTGGTAATAATTAACAATTTGGTCAACAAGTATATGAAATAAATTTAAGAATATAGCGGAAAAGCTCCAATTGCTGTAATTTTTGATAATGTAGTGTAAAGCGACTATTTAAGTTTGACGTTCTAAAAAATTACGAAAATGCGAGCTATTGCCATATTCTTAAATTTAACCAAATTTACTCACAATTATTGCACTAAATTCCATATTCCTTTTTCCTACCGCAACGGACATAACCACAAACGGAGTCTTAAGTGTGGTTATGTTATTACGGTATGACACGTTATGGTGTGGTTGTTAATGATGTATCGGGCAGATGGCAGGATGGCGCGAGAAAGCTTTACATGCCATGTTCGATTTGTAATAGTATTACAATTGCGAAGTGTACCAGTGTTGTACCGATTGGAGCACTACTAGTGTGTATCGCCAACTAATCGAAAACGCCTCAGGTCCGTCATTCCGAGGCCCGGACGCCATTCCTACCTGAAATCCCAGTAAAATAAATGGTCACATTGGGCACGTTCAGCGCAGTAAGCTGTTGACTATAAACGTAAACTTATGTTAAGTAAACAACTTGTGAATCCGCTGAACCTAAACGTTTAGTTTATTGCCAACTGATGTCAAGTGTTAGTTAGCAGTAGTAGTTAGGTTATGTTCATAGAACTACTTATGGTGTTGGTTATGTTTTATGTTATGATATGAGTATGAATTAAATAAACGACTTTGCACTGATTGAAATGTTTTTGGACGATGACATCGATGTAAATAACGTTGATATTTTAATAAATAACTTGGTACAACCACTGGAAGTTGCTCCAATAAGGAACATTCCAATTTATAACCAACAATATGTGGAAATTTAAAAATTAAAATTTAAATTTAAAAATCACTCTAGACTGTCTCGTGCAGAAATAAATTAAATATGTAATCTTTTAGCACCATTACTGCCTCATCATTATTTAACAGTATCTTTAGAGAAAAAGATTTTATTTTTTGTTTGATTCCTCGCTAAGCAAGAGAGTTTCCTAGCTACAAGTGACCGGTTTGGATTTTCTAGAGGTACTGGGCATTATATCTTTTTCAAAATATTGGATGCTCTTACCCAATTAAAGCAACAATTTATAAAATGGCCAAATCAACAAGAAATGCAAGCAATTCAAGATAGAATTGAACATCGTTATGGTAAATAATTGATGGTTGATAGCAACGTATGTAAAAATTAGGTATTTTATCTAGGTTTTCCTGGAGTAGTAGGACTTGTAGATGGTTGCCACATTACGATAAAACAGCCAACTCACAATGCCATTGATTTTTGTAACGGGAAAGATTAGCACAGTGTAATACTGCAAGGTGTTTGTGGCGATTTCGTGATATTTTTGTCGGTATGCCTGGTAGAATGCATGACGCAAGAGTTTTCAGGATAAGCCCATTATACAGACAGTTAATAGAAGATCCTAGATTATTACCGCCGCAACAACACATTCTCGGTGATGCTGCGTATCCATTACTTACAAATTTATTGAAACCTTATCGAGATAATGGACATCTGACGGAACAACAAACCAGGTTCAATCAGTCTTTGGCTGCACAACGATCAGCAATTGAGAGAGCTTTCGGTTTATTGAAAGGTATATGGATTTTTTAATGAAAATTTTACAATAATAACTAATGCAATAGTTCTATAATTTCACTATGTTATAATACGACGATGGAGAAAACTAAAGTACCTGGATATGTCTCTCCCCGACAAAATACCGGAAGTAATCACATGCGCATGCATGTTGCATAATTTTATTATAATAACCCATGAAGATGGTTTTAATAATTTGGAAGAATATGATGTTAACGAAGTGATTGAAGGTATTTATGAAGATAATGAACCTGAAAATAATAATAATGGAGTATTGAAAGGGAATTATATTAGTACTTATAATAAGGTACTAATATAATTCCCTAACAATATATTTATTATTTCATATATACCTAATATCAAATTTATTTATTTCCTAAATATTTTTCCATTAACCTTATTTTTTCCTTGGCTAACTCATTGGATACTTCAAATGCTTGTCGAACTTTTTTAATTTTTCTAAACGTTCTTGCTCAATTTCTAATTGTCGTTTTCTGAAAGAATTCAAGTTTCTCTTGGACTGGCTTTGAGGAGTATTCTCAAGGGATTCAGGTGTTTTACTTCGAGAAGTACTTGGTGATACATCTAAAGTAGACACAACTGCTGGTAGATGAACAGTTTTATCACATTGAAATATTTGATTCATTCTTTCGTAATATGGCCAATTAATACGGCCTCGGCCTGTACTGCTCGTTTTATTGTTATCTTTTATTTTGTTGAAAGTGGATTTCATATTACTCAGTTTTTGATCTAATACTGCCGCATCAACAGCACAGCCACCTTCAATCATTCTTTCAGCTATTTTATTCCATACATGCTTCTTCTTCATTTTTGGATTGCGGAAGTTTTGTATTTCCTTTTCATATTCACTTAAAAAAAACAAGATACTCTGTTCATTCCATACAAAATTGGTATTATCTGTGTTTTCTTGTTCGATTTCTAAATCTTCCCCTTCACCTTGTTCTTCTTCATTTACTGAAGCAGTTGCTAGTTCTGACGAGTGCTCTTAAAATATTGTACTGTAGCCAAAATACAAGGTTAAATTTGAAACATTTACCATGATCTCTCCTTGGAATTAATTTATTATTAACAATAATATAATCTTTTAATATCAAAACATTTCCCTGTTCATCCATTTGTAACAATCAAATTTTGAGGTTATTATACACAATACTAAACGCTATCAACACAAAATTTTTACGGTGAGTTGTTGACTAACCTGTTTACTCTCAACACTTACGTACAGCGCGTTTTGGTTACTCAACTTACTAAACTGTTGACTGCGCTGAACGTGCCCATTTATATTTAGTAAGGCGCGAAATTTAAAAAAGATTGTAATTCAAAAAGAAGATAGAAATAAAATTGAATTCTTTAGCACCAATAATACCTGTGTTTGAATTGTGGGTGTGAGAGAAAAAGAGTCTAAGAACCCACCTGAACCCTGAGAAAACAGTTTTGAAACCTATAACGAACAAACACCCTTACAATATATAAGACCACTTTTCAAAGTTTCTTCGTAGATTTGTGATGAACGTATGAGAATCATACATGTCAATGCAAGGTATCCTGGTTCCACACACGATAGTTTTATTTGGAGAAACAGTAATGTTGAAAACTTTTTAAATAATTTACCACAAGATCAGCGAGGAAACTTTTACTTATTAGGTATAGGTTTTGTATTTGACGTATTTAAGTAGTTCACTGTTTATACTTGTTAGGTAAGGAACGCTAATGTAATTGTTTGTATTGTACAGGAGATTCTGGTTATCCAGTCAGGCCGTGGACGATGACACCTATTATACCAGAACCAGAAGTAGTAGCAATATATAAGATCTGGTATTGAGCAATGCTTTGGGCTTCTAAAAAATAGATTTCGCTACCTGCTGAAGGGCAGAACACTTCATTATAGTCCCCAAACAAGTGTACAAATCATAAATGCATGTTGTGTCTTACACAATATATGTATTGAAAATAATATACCATTCTATGATGATATGTTACATGAAGATATAATTCCAATGCAAATCGATTTACAGCCACATATTCCTGACAATAAAGTAGCAGAAAGAAAAATTAGACAACATATTGTTAATAATTATTTTGCATAGTTTATTGAATTCCCTAAATAAACATTTTTCTTTGTACTTTTTTATATTATTCCAGAATAATACATATATTTATGAACATATATGAACAGAAAACAAATAAATAAAATTCTATAAACAAAGAAGCAAATGTATTCTATAAACTAAACAAAAAATGAAATAGTATCAGGGTACAGATTTCTTCTGTTCTGCAATTTTTTCTAAAACTTCCAGAATTTTTTTTGATGCTTGATTGCTTTCATTCATTAATATCAGTTATTGCTTATAATAAGCATCTTTTGCTTGAAGTTTTTTTCTTCAATTTCCATTAATTTGTTTGATAGATAGAGTGATGACTGCAGCTTATTCTCTTGTTTATGTCTCCTTGTAAGTGGTGGTTTGACTTGTTTCTTCACTACAGAAGGTTTTTCTTGTATTCCACTACAACCGGGGGCACGTTCGTTATAACTTTTTAATATTTCCGCAACTGGTTCTGTACTTGTATCAGAGACAGTAAGAACAGTACCCACGTCTTCCTCTACATCCTTTAGTGTTGTCGTAGTATCTAATACTTTCGTGTCTGGAATAGGTAACCCTGGTTCCATTATAGACGGAAGACCTTCTATTAGTACATTACCTCCTGCAATATATATGTATTGTCCTGGTACAGTATTATATATCCTAGCCACGACACATGCGATTCACTGTTTAGGTGAAGGTCCAGCTTAGGATTTCCGAGCTGAAGCGATAAGGACGATCAGTTTCGCATTGCACTCGGAGTTCTAGAACATCTGACACCATTTAGCTCATCGTACAACCACTCACACGACACAAACACGATATCTGAGTCAAAATATAGAAAGAATACACTTACTTTGCGAAAACGTTCTAATCCGAGTATTATACGTTGATGTCATGTTAAGTTCGCATCCTTTCCGAGGGAATTTCCAATTACAATGCCCATAAAACTCGGTATAGATCAGAAACTCAAACCTTAGTAGTAAGAATTATGATTGTATAATTAAACTGTAAATAATATTGTGAAAAAGTGGGGAAAGACCCGTTAGCATTTCTAACACCCACCGATAAAATCAGATTCTTGAACTTGCTGAATAACATATAACAGGTAACAGGCTAGTTTGAGAATGATCTTTAGGTATTCAACAACACGTTTTACACAAGTTTTCACCAAATTTCCATTTAAAGGAGAATTTAGCATTGGAGCTGATAGGTACGGAAAGGTGTTGTACCAAGGGAAATTTTTTTCAAGGACAATTTGGCTTCCACCTATTTCATTTTCTTACCAAAGTAGTACGGCTAGTATCATAAGTTAACCCTGTGTCTGCTTCTTGAATTACACTAAAATTGATGTCTTTGCTAAAGAATTTGCACTCACGTGATAACTGTCCCTAGGTACATCCTATTCATGTACCAAGGCACACCCTACGATGTACCTGGGGACAATGATTAAAAGTATTAGAACCAATAAATGAAAATTTTAATGTACTACTTCAATTGTTTACTTAACATTTACTTTATAAAAGGTACATTTTATTTCAAACATAGACAAAAATTTGATATTCTTACTTAATTATAAGTGCTTACCTATCTGATTATTAATATAAGGAACAAAAACCATAGCCATAACAAAACAACTAATCTTTACTATAGGAAATTATCCCAAGCTGTAGCTGCGAAAGTCAACAGAAAATTTTAACAAATTAGTTGTGCGTTTCGTTCCCCCAACAGAAAGTGGAGGGCGTAACTTGCAGATAACATTATCTTGTAACACCAGATATGTTTCAGCGCTATCGTCAAAAACAAATGTAGCAGTTTCCTTTTGCCTCTTTAAATATTTTACATCGAAATTTTTCTTCTTTGCAGAAGTTATGTAGCCAACGAAATGCCGAAAGAATTTTTGACCAGCACATTTTATGAGGATATAGTCTCCATCCTTGAGTTCTTCTGATTCAAGTTGTTTCTGCAATTCTATAGCAGCGACTTCATCATCAATTTTAAAATCTTTATCAGGCTCACTAGATGCCTTCGAGTCATGTTCACCTACTACTTTCTATTACTTCCCGATTTATCTTTGCTAGTTTCATTTTGGCTGCTTTCAGCTTCGGCTGCTTTCTAATCTCTAGTTCTAATTTTTCTGGCGTGTCCGTGAGGATAGTGGACTTCCCCTTTTTCTTCCAGTACATTTCTTTTTTACTGTCACCTTTGGGAATGGTTTCAACATTACAGGGGTCACCTTCAGGGATAGACTTGATTCAGACTGAACTCTTGAGGTTGATGGAATAGCTGCCGGATTCCTGCGCAAGCTTAGCCCACTTGTCGAAGGTTGGTCTTGACACCGCGTCGGGACGTCTGTGTTGTTCGGGTTTTCTGCAGGCATAGTCAATGCTCCAGATACATTGTCCGGATTTTCGTTTTCATACGGTCTATCAGTAACATTTTAAGCAAGAAAGTCGCTGTAATCGAATATATTTCTGTTCAGTGGAACAAAATCAGTGCTTCCAAAGCCACTGGTAATACTCTTAATATTCAAGACTGCTTCATATGCTTTTCCAGCCAACTCACATACATCATAGATAGTAATAGGTTTACCCGCATTACCCATCAATTCATTCATAGCACGATTATAATAAAGTTTGAATGGGCCATAAACTGTACGGTCTAGCCGTTGCAGTTTATGGCTTGTATAAGGCGGAATTGTTAGCAAAGTTACTCCTGCATCCTTAGCCTTTTGTATACAATTAATAGAAATGTTGGTCTCGTGGTTATCTAGAATAAGCAATTGAGGTTCTTCAGTCCTTGGTTTTGCATGTTTGATAAAATGTTCTAAAAATTGAACAAATATATCTTCGGTGGACCATCCGCTGGGGTTGGTAGCCCCAACTGAGGCTGGGGGAACTCCCTCTAACATATGACTTTCTAGATGAACCCTACGAAAGACGAACAAAGGCGGGATACTATTTCCAATAGCATTAATGGCAGCGATCATCGTCACATTTTGGCCGCGTTCTCCTGAGGTCATGCCGCCTACTTGTTTGCTTCCCTTTTGAGCAAGGACTTTAGGAGGAATATGCACCGTGGACAGACCAGTTTCATCTGTATTCCACACATACTGTGGCTGCAATGTTGTACTTTTCCAACACCTTCTCATAGTTGTTGAAAAATTCACCGACTGTGGTCCTATTGAAGGCTGTTGACCTAGCAAGACTTGTTGTTTCCGGTTTTCGAAGTGTTAGGTCAGAGTGTCTAGCTCGAAAGTACCGCATCGACCCCCATCCCCCAATTTTATTTTCTTCCCACAATGAAACTGCATTATTGTTTGCCTTGGCATATTGATATGCCAATCTTCTCACTTCATGCACAGTTAAACGGTAATGAAGTTTTGCACATTACTTGAGATACTCTACTAGTATTCATTCTTCTTCGGCAGTGAACACTTTTTTCACATCGTATTTTGGGTCATAAGAATAATTGTCTTCCCCTTTATTATTTTTGGTCAAGTTTACGCTTCGGGCGATTTCCGACTTACTGATACCATATTTCGATGCCGCCACACGCAATGAAAGCCCGCTTTTGACATCACTAACGCCCGCCTCGATATTTTCTTTGTGAGGAGGTGGCCTTTTTTTCCCGTCTTCATTACTAGGCATTTCTGTAACAATATTTACACATCAGTAAGTGTGCTATCGATTGCTGATAGATTTGGTGTGAGTAAATTAACAGCTTGGTTGAATGTTTATAGAACATGTGAACGTATATTACATATGAATAATGAGGAGCACATAATACGATGGCCCAATGAAAATGAGTATGCATGTGTAATAAATGGTTCTTCAAGAAGAAGCAAATTTCCTAGTAAGAGTCATCTTACTTTTAGATTTAATAAGTGGTTATATTATTAATTATAGGTGTAATAGGAGCAATTGATGGGAGCCACATCTCCATTAGAGCCCCAAAACTTAATCATAGTTCGTATGTTAACAGAAAAGGGTTTCATTCTATATTGATGTAAGCTATATGTGATTCATACAGCAAATTTACACATGTGTATGTTGGGCAAGCTGGTAGCATTCATGATGCATGTCTTTTCAGAAGATCTGACTTGCATCCACAAATAAATAATTTATCATCAAATCAGCATTTGATAGATGATGCTGCATATCCGTTAAGTACTGAAGTAATGACAGCATTTAAAGATAATGGCCACTTAACTGATACCCATCATGCGAAATCCGTGGTTGTTATAGAACAGGTATTTGGTTTGTTGAAGGGACGCTTTCGTCGATTAAAATTAATGGACAATGTGAAATTAGAATTTATACCACAACTTGGTATGGTGGCTTGTGTTTTACACAATTTTTGTTGTAGTCATGGCGAGGAAGTTCAAAACATAAATTTAGATGAGGAAGTGAGAGAAGAACGGGAGATGAATTATAATGACATTCACAATAATATTGAAAATGCAGGTGCAATGAAAAGAAGACACATTGCAAATGCATTATTTATTAACAATATAAACGTATAAATAAAATTACTAGTTTCACATGTAGCATTTTTATTTATCTTTTTTTAACGAAACGTAAACTTTGGAAATAGCAAAAAAGTAAAAAACAACTCTCATGAGAAAATAAAAATATATAATAAAAAATAAAAACATAAAGGTCATTCTCAGGAAGAGATTCATCACATTCCAACTTTGCGTAAAGAGGTTCCTTCACATTCTTTTGTTCTTTTGTAACGTGATGCACATATGTTTCGAATAAATTCGAATAAGTTTAATAATCTATAATCATTTTATTTATTTCTAAATAACTGACATTGCAGCAATAACAAACGCAAAATTAACATTTACACTGTTTTTTAAAATAGAACACCCGGTATATTTTTCTTGTAAAGTAAAGTATTTTTTATAAGCTTTTTAATAATACCATGTTTTCCCTAATCTACACTTAGTATTTTATAATTTATTAATTGTTATTAATAGATTTTAAATTTAAATGAAAAAAAAAAATTATTAGATTAATGCAAAATCTTAAATAAATAAAATGGAAAAGTATAACATATTTATAGTAGATGCTCAAAAATTCCACCGTCTTGTTGAATGCACAATTCGAGGCGGCGGCGAAAATTGTTTTTAACATCAATAAGCGTTTGCTGTCCAATATTTTCAAAAATGGCTCTTATACGTTGTTTCATGTCATTAGGTGTGGTTGGAATATTTCGATAAACCTGTTCTTGAACGCCAAGCTATAGGACCCTCCCGACCAATCCATCGTTCTTCACACTAGTTATTTAAAAAATTTCTTACACTTCTATGAAAATGTGGTGGAGCTCCATCATGTTGATACCATATTATTCTTCGTGTATGGAGATCGACATTTTCCAGTAAATTAGGTAACTGATGTCTTTTTCGTATGTGGCTCCTGTTACAGTTCCTTCAAAGAAATAAGGGCCAATAACTTGTAAATTAATTATGCCACCCCATACATTAATTGACCATTGATGTTGAAAGTCAATTTGTCTGACCCAATGGGGATTTTCCGTTGCATAATAATGCATATTATGTCTATGAATTAAACCGGTACTTTAAGTAGTTTTGTCACTAAATAAAATCGAAGATTTAAAATTCCGGTCCAAATTCATTTTGTTTAACATAATGTTGCAAAAATTTAAACGATTTACAAAATCATCTCCACGAAGGTGCTGATGTAATGACATATGGTAGAGATGGTACTTATTTTTCTTTATGATGTAATTGATAGTACTCTTGCTTATTCCAGTCGAGATATTCAAATTTCGTGTACTTACTTCAGGATTTTCTTCCAACGATAGCAAAATATTTAATTCATTTTCTTCATTAGTAACCCTTCGATTTTTAATTTTCTTTTTCGAATAAACAATATTTCCAGATGTTTCAAAACGTTCTTTTAATTGTAACGGGATGCGATATTTTAAATTATTTTATTTTTCAATCGCATTAACCTGACAAGGGAAACAGGTATTTATTAAATGTAGTAAGGAATGTTATTTATAATTTAAGAAATGAAATGCACCTATTTGAATATATTCCGTGACTATATATATAAGTTTCCTATGTTAAAACGTTCATATAATTATCATAGTTTGAAATTGTAATACTTTTAACCGTCAACTGTAAAACATGTGACTTATGGTGAAGGCTGTACCTGTGTAGGGATTCGCATCGCTTGCTCCGCTTAAAAAGAACACTTTTCGCTAGGCCGCCGGACAAGGCAGTTCGCTTCGCAGTGACTTATAGATATATCTTTGTCAGTTCAGGGCTAGTTAGTGTACCAATTTTATTACATTTGTTCAGTTAATCAGTATTAAAAGGCCGTGTTCACGGGGATACCCCGCACGAAGTCATAAATTGAATACTGATAAGAAGCAAACAAGAAAGGACACGCCCGAAGACCATAGACAAAGCGAAGAAGGAAGCGGACATCTTGGCGGATCGAATCAACGCCAGCAAGCGTACGCGAAGAGCGAAGAACACGTACAGGTATTTGGCCAACTAACTATTATATGCTACGAATACGAGCTCGTAATAAATAAAGCTTTTAGTTCTAAATGCCAAGACATTTCGCGTTCGTTGCTATTAAATTCATTATCATATAACATATTTCTGTTGTAAGTCATTCGTAATTAAGCGCGTAGTTAGTACTAGTAAGGTTAAGATAGGTGCATTATAAATATTAAGATTCTATTTAATATTTTCCAATTTTTGTATTCACACATTTATTCAGTTATTTTATTTAATATATCTGTATTCTTTCATTTGCTGTATCTTATTTATTCAGTAGCAAATAAGTTTGTATGTGTCGTTATAATATTCATTGCTAAAATACTATAAATCCTCCATTTACCACACGCACCTGAGAACGTATAAAGAAAAGATTATAAGAAAGTTTGTAAAGTAAGTATCTGTTTTCTTTATTACGTTAGAGCGATTGCGACCGACATTTTGCTAGTCAGGGGAATTAATTTATTTATTTCGGTATCAGTAACATCCGTCGTTGTGGGTTCACAGACGGATTTGTTAACATACCGTGGCGCCCAAGATTATAAACACATATTAGCACAATTAAAGACCGTTCCTCTTCATAATGTTTTAAATGCTTCGATTCAAGGAGGTCTTGCATTTGGATAACATTGACAGTAAATCCTACTGGCTAATAAACAGTTTCTTTCGCTCTCACCCAATACATAGATCATATTTACCATTTCTTCTTTCGAAATTCATCGCAAAAGTAAATGCAATTATCAGCGTTATTTTGCAAATGCAACGTAGCTAATGACAGATATAAAATGCAGATTTTATTTCAATTAAAAATTTACAGGTGACTATGACTTTTTTCGTTTATATTTTTAATCTATTAATAATAACAGTTAATAAGTCATAAACTACTAAGTGTAGATAGGGAAATCGTGGTATCATTAAGAAGCTTATAAAAATACTTTACTTTAGAAGAAAAATATACAGGGTGTTCTATTTAAAAAACAGCGTTTGTTATTGCTGCAATTTCAGTTATTTAAAAATAAATAAAATGATTATAGATTATTAAACTTGACGAAAGTGGAAAACTTCTTGTCTAAACAGATCTCAACAATTCTTTCAGGTTTCGTTTCGGTGTCTCCACAAAGTTGGACATGTTGAGACACAAAATTGTAAATAAAACAACGACAGCGCTAAGAGATACACCTACACATGTTGATATCAATGTCTTTCTTTTTAAGAGTACCATCAAAATATTGATTTCTCTTCTTATCTCTGTCTTTACGTTCCTTCTACAGCATTGCCAAATCCAATATCCAGCCGCTCCAACTATCATAACGAAGAAGAAAATTCCCATTACTTCCTGTCTGTGCAGTAATAATTTCTTCTTTTTTTTTGGATTGGTTTGTACCGATTTTGCCAATTTTTTTCTTAAATGTTTTTTAGGCAGGATCGCCATAAAATTTTCTGATTATAGGGGAGTACTTTAAATAAATACCACTACAGCAAACTCTAATAGTACGGATAATGGGGACTACACAGGTGATGAAGCAAATACTAGTGACGTTTTAGAAGATTGGGTATGTAACAATGAAAATATTCAATCGCAAGAATGTGAAAGTGAAAATAATGATGCTGTAACATATTCGGATTCTGATTATGAAGAAAATGAACAAGCTACTGTAGACATAATTATTGAGATATCTCAGTGGAATACACCAAGAGGGTCCGGAGTCGACAAACATTTATGTGAACTCTTGTATGGTGAACAGTCTATAAGCTTTTACTCTGCATTGATTGACGATAATATTTTTGAATACATTTCTCAAGAAACTAATTTATATGCCACGCAAACCCTTGTTGCTGGTAATAATGCTGCTCCTCATTCTAGACTACACGACTGACATCCCAAAGATATTTATGAGATAAAGCGGCTTTTTTGGATTAGTTTCGCACATGGGAATCGTTCGTTTGCCAAAACTTGCAGACTATTGAAGTAAAGAATCAATGCTCAGAACGGGTTCGCTTCTGTGACAATGAGTCGAAATAGGTTTGAATTGCTTTTGAGGATGCTTCGCTTTGCCGATAATGCTGGTTTGGCATGTATTGTACAATAGGAGCTTGATATATGCTTTATTCATATAAACAGATAAATCTTGATTTCAGCCATTTGTAAAAGAATCATTCATAAAAAAGAATTGGACTTGTATGGTTTTTGACTCAAACAAAACAACTTTTTTGTTGTTTATTAGTACAAAACCAATTTGTAAACTACAAAATTAAAACGTATTCATCACTAGTACATGAACAGATATAAACTCCTACTATATAAAGGCAAAACTTAATGAAAAAAAAACAAGTTTAAAAGAATTATTCGTTATCCTTCATGTCCTTATTGTGGGTTTTGCACAATGTAACGTGGTAATAAAATTCAAGCTGCTCTCCAGATACGTACTGGAGAATTTGTTTGACGTCATCCATTTTTTTTGCGTTTATAGGAAGAGGTTGCTTATACGCAGTTGTAACTGGCAACTGGGGATGAACGTTTGGCTTTTGTAGTTTGAATGTATGGGATATGACACCGCCTATATAGGAATGATGTGACATACCCTGGAGTAACACTCTGATATGTTAGCTATCTGAAGTCATTTACCATGAATTTGGCAGTACTGGAAGCATCCGTACTTATACTGGTAGCTTTGTAAAACTGGGACCACCAGTTTTTGAAGTCGACAATATCTTTGTATGTAATGTTACTGATGGTAAAGGGTTTTGTTTTTCTTGCACCACTTATCATTTCTTCATACTCCTTAGGGATATAAATTCGATCTGCCTTCCTTATTAACCGTTTTGCACAGCCGAAATCACGCTCACAAGGCAGAAAGGAGTGTCCATAAAAGGGAAAATATTGGTAGATGGTTGTAAATCGTTTTGTTGCAGCAAGTGCCAAAAGAAACCTTATTACTGTGTTGTTGCGGTTTTGACCAGGACAGCTACCTGAGAACACATGTAATTCTGTTATTTCCGGAGGTATCTTGGTCTCTATGTAATGCTTTAAAAAAGTACAAATCTCATGCGGCCCTTTGAGGGCTTGTCCTTCGTGGTACATGTAAAGCTATCATCCTTTGTGTTGTGTATTTCGAAAGAGTATACCCATAGCTGCCTGTAATAAAAAATTTCCTGTACTGGAATCTGAGGAAGAGGCAGATTTTGCATAAAATCGAAGGTTATTGCACCTACATAGGATTTCTCTATACAAAGATTTTTTATTTCTTCTAGCTTTGTGTATGTCGCCCAATTCCAGTTCGTGCACAATGTACGGATTTTTGCGACTTGACCTGGGGATTAGTTGAGCCCAATCCGTACACCATTACATATTTTCATCGTTTTAGTATGCCTTTGCTTATGTTCTATCACTGAGTGAGCAACGTCCACCTCCATGTGAGTATCTTCCATCTAATAGAAATTTGTGGTTGATGGTTTTGATATGGAGAAATTTATGTAAAATCCAAATGTAAAAGTAAAGAATATTTATATTTCGATTATGTTCTGAACAGTTATCAGACCAAACTGTAATTTCTTCTACATGAAGAAGCACACTAGAAATCCATTTTAATAAACCAGTAGCAATTACATTGCTATCTCTTTTACCAACTGTCTCATTCGATACATGCGTGAAACTTGATTTTGCGTAATGTCGCGTATATTTTAAAGTTACATGTCCATAACTTTAGTTTATAAAAGTTTTGTGCGTTAGTGAGACATGGGGTCGGTAAATATTTCTGAGGATCTACTGTACAAACTCTTTCTTTAGACCCATTCGTTCTAGATCTGAGTTTATCTGCTTTTTTCATCTTATAAGTACCTCTTTTGTGCCACTGTGTGGTGCAAATTTCTTTCGCTATTAACACGTTCACTGCCGACGAGAATTTTAAACTATTTCCCTCCGAGCCGCTTGTAAATACTCAATTTTGTCGCACAGGCCATTAATGCCACATTTACAAGGACATTTAGAGAGAGTGATATATTCTTATCATTTAAAAAAATAATTGCCCTTGCTGCAATAATTCTGCAGTTTGTAGCTCAGTCCTATAGACCGCGTCGGCGTGCACCAATTTATCTTAATCGCTTACGCCGCCACGGTCTGCTTTGCTCGATCTACGTTAAACATGTCTATGCTTGTAAAATCTCCTTATTGGCAGTGATCTTATTAGTTTATTAGTATGCAGGATACGTGTAAAGTGATCAGTCGCAAAAAATATCGCGGTATAAAAATAGTAGGAGACCTCTGAGTGACGTGGAAATGGAAATTGCGGCTCAGGAAATAAATTTATCAGACGAAGAGGAAATAGTTTTTGACTCAGGTAAAAAGCGATTATATTTTTCTAATAAAAAATAGGTTATAGTTATGTTTGTGTCAGTGTTTACCCTTTGTATGTCGTTGTAGATGATTCTGAGAGAGACCCGGACTTTGAAGTGGCGTTTGATAATTCTGATAGTGTGAATGAAGAATTGCAGCAAACAACTCAAGAATCCGACTCTCGTTCTGAATCTGACAATATTCAGTCCAAGTAAGTATCTTGGCTGTTATAAGTAGGGGACAGTTATGTTATTTTATAACAGCGCAAAAATAACACTATGCATAACATCAATACTGATGTGAAATAAAACAAACAAAATGTTTCAGATTTACACTGTATTTGATAATCACGACAGCTGTTTCGCTACACTGTAGCTTCTTCAGGTTTAAATATACAATAATAAGTATCTACATACCCTTGACTCTTATATATAGTGTGTGGTTATTAAGTTGAATTAATTAAAAGGATGTTAGAATGTAACAAAACTAACATCCTCATAAAAGACGAGATTTTGCAATTATTATCTGTTTGCTTAGAACAGAATTACTTTTCATTCGATGATAAATTTTATAAGTGTAATAGCGGTTTAATTATGGGAAATCCTTTGTCACCTCTATTAGCAGAGATTTTTATGGACAATTTAGAAAGAATAATTTTTGGAAATAGTACATTAACGAAGAACGTATTATTTTGGTTCAGATACGTTGACGATATTTTGGTAGGATACATAGGTACAAACAGACAATTGGATAATTTCTTTGAGTTTATTAATTCTATTAATTCCCATATTACTTTTACATTAGAAAAAGAAGTGAACAACAGTATCAACTTCTTAGATCTTACGTTAAAAAGAGTCAATAACCAAGTACAATTTTCCATTTACCACAAAGAATCACATACTGACATAACTATTCATAGCAAATCCAACCATCCCTATCAACATAAATTAGCGGCTTACCACAGCATGATCAATAGATTGATTAACATACCAATGTCCACTGCAGATTATAATAAAGAATATAACATTATTAAACAAATTGCCTATAACAATGGATACGACCCAAAGTTAATAGATAAATTAATTTCTAAGAGATTATTCAACAAAACGTTACAAGAAATTTATCCAGTCATAAAAGACACTACAATTCAAAAGTTTAAATCTATCACTTATTTAGGGGAGAACCAAGCAAAACTAACAAAATTACTTAGAAAACAGAATATTAATATGGCATACAAAACAAACCTTGCAAAATACATGAAGAACAATAAAGGGAAAACTAATCACAGCAATAAATCGGGAGTCTATAAGTTAACTTGTGGTACATGTACTAAGGGATATATAGGTCAAACAGGAAGAGCATTTAAAACACGGATCGCTGATCATTACTCCGCTTACATTAACCGGAAAAATGATTCGACTTACGCGAATCATTTGATAGATAATAATCATAGTTTTAATATAGATTTTGATATTCTTCATGTAGAAAATAAAAGTTTGAAACTAGATTTACTAGAGACATTAGAAATTAATAAATATAAAAATTCAGATAATTTATTAAACGATAAAGTGGACTTAAACTCATCACCATTGTTAAATATATTTAGTCAGTAAGACAGTTTCCTTAATTTCACACACAACATCTGTTAGCAGTATATCTAGTTACACGTACTTTCGGTATAGACCCGTCACTTTTAGACAAGAAATTGTTCTTTAGATTTTAGTTCTTAGAATTCCTAATAACCACACACTATATATAAGAGTCAAGGGTATGTAGATACTTATTATTGTATATTTAAACCTGAAGAAGCTACAGTGTAGCGAAACAGCTGTCGTGATTATCAAATACAGTGTAAATCTGAAACATTTTGTTTGTTTTATTTCACATTGAAAATGGATTTACATCAAGTAAAGACCGACTCAATCCAACATCAATACTGATATTTTGTAGTGCATATCCACGTAATAACATGAGTGTTATAGACCCTGTTATAAATAACATATTGTAGTACGTTATACAAAGCTATAGGGAAGAAAAGTTTCTTTACATGAAACAAAGATGCTTATATAGAAAATCCGTATTTAACAAAAAAAGAAAGACATAGTAATACCAATCGTTAGTTATCGTCGGAAATCGACCATATTCGATATAACCCCATGTTTTGTCCGTTTGTTGGTTGTTTATATGCAGTTGTATTTGGCATATTACCTAGGTGATTATTAGTATTAGTTTTGCAATAATAATACTTTTTATGACTGAAAGTGCGACGAAACGGCTGCAGAAGACAACAAACGCTCAATACGAGCAATTGTTAGAGTTTGTTGCTCGTAATAGAGTACTTATAAGCGGAAAAACAAAACCAAGTGAAACAAATTTAATTAACGAGCTATGGAAGAATTTTGCCATAAACATAAATTCACAAGATCTAGGACCAATTAAAACCTGGGAACAATGGAAAAAGGTAAGTAGTATTATTAAACAGTATTTATAGCATGTTAATTACTCATATTATTTTTTTCACTTTTTACAGATATTTGCAGAATGGAGAAGTAACACAAAACATAAGAGCCGAGAAATATTCCTTCATAAGGAAAAAACAGGAGGAGGGCCACCAACTAAAAAAGAACTGTCTGAATTAGAACAAAGGTTACTTGGAATTATATTAAATATCCATTTAGGTGAACAATCTTTACCGGAAAGTTTTGAAGAAGTAAATAAGTTTGTACATCTTTACTAATTTATTTTAAATTTGCATATATTTATAGAATAACACCGAAATAAATAATAATGATACTGAAAAGGTTGGATGCGATAACTTATATGAAAATTCTGAAATTATATTTAGTAACGACGAAACAAATGTCATATTAAATGAAATGGATGTCGATCAATCTTCATTTCCAGAGACTATAGTAGAGGAACGGGTGCATTCAAATAGGAAACGCAAAATAAATGAGGAAATGCCATCTAGTAAGCATACTTTTTTATAAATTTTAGAAACATAACACTTACACTGAATTAATTTATTAGACCAAAACAAAAGGTACGCTTCTACATTATTATTTGCAGCTGCCGATGCATATAAAGAAGCCCAAAAAGAACAAACCAAAGCTGCTTTAGAATTATCACATTCTGTAAAAGAAATAGCAATCGCACTTCGTGAATGTAGTTCTACTTTAAAGGATTACATACCATTGCAGCAACAATTAATGGAAGCCCAAATATTACATGCTGAAGCAAGTTTAATAAATGCCCGAGCTAAACTTACATTAGCAAGAAGCCATTTGTTAAATATAAACATAAATATTTACAAAAATAAAATTTATTTTTCTTTGAGTTTATTTTTCTTTTATTATAAATATATATACATCTCAAAAAACAAAAGTGTGGCACTTTGACGTTTTAGAACTATTGATTACAGAAAGTGATTTCTAATTAGTCTCGCACGTATTGCTCTGCCCTCTCTAAGGAAGTCGCCTGTAAAAAAATTAACATTTAAGATAAATGAAATTTACTATCAAAATAAATTACCATCTCTTCTCAAATTTGGTATTAAATTATTATTTGGTATATCTACGTCCATATCATTATGAATGTTATGTTGTGCAGGATTCTTTTTAAATTGTGTAATACTACACAGGTATATATAATTTTAGCAGCACGTATATGGTCATAATGCAGAGTTCTGTGTTGCATTAAGCAGCGAAAGCTTTGTTTTAGTGTTCCGATACACCTTTCAATAGTATTTCTTGCACTTGATAAGCAAGCTGTGTATCGTGCTTCAGGTGTATTTTCTCCTGCGTCTATTATAGGGACAAGTAACCATGGCTGTAAGCCATATCCCGAATCTCCTATATAAATAAGAATTTTTTTAATATTCTTGCTTGTCTATAATTTTCAATAACATACCTATAAGCCATGCTCTGCCTAATCCTGTGTTCAGATACTCACGTTCTAAATGTCGTCGAACATTATAATATAAAACTCTCAAATTATTTTAATTTTACTGGATATGCTTACAAGTTGAACATTAACACTATGGAAGCCTTTTCTATTATGATAAGCAATTCCTGGATGTATGGGATCATCTGTTGGCGGAGCTCTTATTGCAACGTGAGTGCAGTCTATTGCACCAATACACGCGGGAAAGTTAAATTTTTGCATGAATCTGAATATGTCGACATATATATTTAGAAAATGATATATATATACATACTTACCCAAATTTTGCACTATTTCTAGCTGCTTCTGTTCGAGGAAATACAACATACCGATGTAATAAATGTTCTGTTATTAAATCTGTAATTTCTACAATACTGCGACTGGTACATTTCTGACTAAGACCTAATTTATAGTTTAAGCCTATGCATGTTTGATAACTGCCCTGTGCCACAAATAGTAATGTTGTAAATACCTGAAGTAAATTATAAAAGTATATCCCCATTATTTATAACTTGTAATTGAGAAATAAAACCTTTAATTCAAATGGTATGGCTGTAGATCTTTGTGTTCTTGGCGCATATGGTCTTAATTCGTCTACTAGTCGCCTTGTCATCTCCTTAGATAATCTAAATAGTTTTTTTTAATTGTTCATTCGGAAAGGATTACTTGCATCCCTTATTCCTCTTCTATTTATTTTTTCATTCAACCTAAAAATATTATTCATATTCTATTACATATATTTTTTCTAATCTTACTTGTTAACCAACCTGTTTTCTGCTTCTTCAATTTGATCTAACAAAAATACGTTTAGTAAACCCTCCATTACCGGACACCTAACGGTACTGTAATCCTTCAACGCCATGTAAAACGGGCCCCATAAAAATTCTCTGTTATAGATCAAATAACGTGGAAGTATAACATATCTGTTAGATTAACATAACAGATAATTGATACAGACTTCAAATTTATGTCAAGATCTAACATAACATTTACCGAAAGGTTAACAGAGCTGTTAAATCGCATGTTATGGATACAGACTTCGACTGAATGATACCAACGTCAATACAACACAAGAAACAAACCAATCTTCTAGCAGTAATTCATGGGGTGATCCTCAGGGTAAACAGCCTAAATTGAAATCTTTCGTAGAAGTATCCGGAACTGAATCGTGTGTCAGAGGATTGATGTCGGCAGCAGATCCTGAAGAGTTTTACTCTGCTTTGATATCTTATAATTTGTTTCGCTACATTGCAGATCAAACAAATTTGTATGCTACACAAGTATTGACCAAAGACTGTGACACTAGTAAAAGATCAAGACTACACGAGTGGATTCCAACCAATCTGTATGAAATTAAGCGATTATTTGGCCTCATTTCCTACATGGGTATAGTAAATATGCCCTATATAGCTTCTTATTGGAGTAAGGAGAAAATGTACAACAATTCTATGGTTTCTTCTTGCATGAGCCGAAATCGCTTCGAGCTCCTTCTTAGAATGCTCCACTTTGCCAATAATGAAGAGCCTTCTGGTAACCGTTTGCACAAAATTCAAACAGTAGTTGATAAACTAATACAAAGTTTTCAAAGCGTTTACATCCCATCAGAAACTATCTGTATTGACGAATCCCTAATTCCAGTATATAAAAAGCAAACGGCACAAGTACGGTATAAAAATTTGTAAGTTATGTTGCTTAGGGGGATACACATATAACATGAAAATATATGCTGGAAAGAATTTGGAGCATACCAAAACAACTCCAACGAATGTTGTAATGCATCTTTGTGAACCAATTCTGAATACTGGACGAACACTGGTAACAGATAATTGGTATACAGGCTTAGAGCTAGCGAGGAAGTTATTGCAAGCAAATACTCATTTGATTGGCACTTTACGACGTAACAGAAAAAGGAACCCAGCAGCAGTGGTTGGGCATAGATTGAGAACTGGAGAAGTCAAAGCAATGGAAAGTACTGATGGTATAACTATATTAAAATGGCGGGATAAACGGGATATCACCTTTCTATCAACAAAGCATACATATACTCTCATCTCTGTTGCAAATAGACGGGGGCACGAAAAAATAAAACCACAAATAGTGCAAGATTATAATGCTGGAAAATCTGCTGTTGACCTCTTTGATCAAATGACGAGCTACCAATCTCCTTTGAGGAAAACGTTAAAATGGTACCGAAAACTCATTATAAAATTAATTCTAAACACGGCAATGGTCAATGCATGGCTACTGTATAAGGATGTATCAAAGGAAAATATTAGTATTCTAGATTTTCGCAAAAGGATAACTTACTTGTTATGTGGGCCTGTTCCACCTCTTGAAGAGGAACCATCAACTTCAACAGTACGCTTAGAGAAAAGGAAAAGACGTGAAGTAGACACAAAAGCTTACAGTATGAGGAAACCTTGTCGAGATTGCTACAGCAAAGTGAAAATAGAGAAAGGATGGAAACTAGCGAGGAACCTTAGAAAGATTAGACCTTTTTGTAAAGACTGTCCTGGACAGCCCTATTTATGTTTGCAATGTTTTAATATAGCTCACAGATAATGCAACATAACCTTATTTTTCTAAATATTTCAGTTTCCAGTGTAAATCTTTATTATACTAGCAAGTTTTTTTTTTATTAAAATAATGAATTTTTACGTTATGAATGATTTTTATTTTAAATGAAATTAATTATACATTAAAAAAAAACAGTTCATTACGTACATGTTTAATTTTTACACCCATTTTTCAAAAGTGGTTCCCCAGGGCCGCTCGGTCTACCTTTAAAACACCTAAAACCAATGCCGGCAAGGTGTTGATACGCGCTACATAGGACCGAGGCCGCGAAATTATTCAAATTCTCGCAGAGACCTACAATGTGAAAAGCCGACAAATGCCACTCGGTCTATAAGACCGAGACGGCCAGTTGGAAACATTCATTCTCGGTCCTATAGACCGAGACGGCGGGTTGGAAACATTTATTCTCGGTCTTATAGACCGAGACGGCAATGAACGTCTTAATACTTTGTGGGATGATTAACTTTAATGCCCAATTAACACTTTAACTGCCACGTGTATATTTTAGTATACACACGTCGTTTTACACTTGAAGCCGCGTATGTATTGGAGTGGCACATTTTACAGGCATTCTATATTGGAATCTCTAATGCGTGGCCTGGGGCTATAATAAAATGATATTTTAGCACCGGGATTCGTCTCACAATCGTGATGTAACACGATACATTTGTTAGAAACAAATTTTTACACTATATACAGTAATGATCTTCAGTTTTAGGTAGGAAAACTATTTATTTCAACTAAAACGCTACAAAAACATAATTCTTAGTAAATACGTAAAAACTATTGTAAATTCCAACAAAGAGTAATATAAATATGTATATTTTTATATATAAAATACATGTTTTTTGTATTATTTTTACTGGATTATACAAAACGAAAATGCCAATATGTAAATAGTAATAAAATGTAAATGATTTTATAAAAGCTAAATATAGTAGTAGGATGTAAGGTAACATATGTAGTTTTTCTTCACACTAGTGGTATGATTTGTAATAAAAAACATTCCAAACATACAAAACGTTTACTGGTAACTTGCTATGTTTTTCTTATAGCGTATTCGCGACCATGGGTGTCCTTATTTTTCTGATAACACAAAGACATCGTCCTTTTTTATCTGCTTCAGCAAATTTATGCTCTCGTGTGCTTGAACCAGCTTCTGCAGGCTGTTCTTCCTTTTTGTTCATACCAAGGCATATGCGTTCTCGGTATTCAATTATACTTAGTGGTTTTGTGAGGTTGTTCTTATTATATAAGTAATAAGCATTTACTATGCTTGCACCTGCCAAGAGCTCCACTACAATTTTTCTAAAGCATTTGACACTGCGTCTGACTGACGTAGAGTATGATGACAGTTGATCTGATATGTCAATAAAACCTTTTGCTTTATTGTAATCGATCCCAGCTTGCGGTTTCAATCTCTTTTCAACCCTTCAGGTATTTCAGTCATTGTATCATCATACTTAGTTGTGAACATTAGATCATCTCGTTTGTCCTTCCATTTTAGGGCAATTATTCCATTTTTCTCTCTTGCTATAACTTCGCCCTTCTTCAGTTTCTTAGATACTACTTCTTTTGGTAGTCCTTTTCTAATTCGTCTTAGTGTGCCCACTAAATAGGTGTTTCGAGCTAACAAGTTCTCAGCCAATTCAACACTAGTGTACAAATATTTATCGGTAAAAAGTGTAGCTCCCGTACCAAGACAGTCCATTAGCTCCAAGATGACTTGCGTGACAACCGACATACCGTCAATTTTGTCTGACCTGCAATAAATTTTTACATGATAAGTAAATCCCTCAAGAAAACGCAATTTGAAAAGTTTTATACCAAACTTGTGCCTCTTTCCTTTTACATACTGGCGAAATTTTAGTCGCCCATGAACGGGTACCATTGTTTCGTCTATGCACAAGGTTTCGTCAGGAAAAATGATCCGTTTGAATTTTCCATTGACTAAATCTACCAATGCCTGGATTTTATGAAGTCTGTCGCCGGGTGGACACAATTTATTATCAGCGAAGTGCCACAGCCGCGATAATATTTCGAAGCGATTTCGTGACATGTATGTACTTAGCTGCACTGGACAAATACAATTCAGATGTTCGCCAATAATCACGTAGTTTCGGTTTCCTGCCTAACTTCATTCATAACAAGTAACTAAAAAGCAATGCAACTCATTCGTGTCGATATCTCGCTATTTGGCGAATCGTGAGGATGGACCAATTGATCATCGCATATACCGTTTAGAATCACTTGTTCAACATATAAGTTAGTTTGTTCCACCACCAAATCTATTACTTGGTCGTTGACAAAGAGCTGAAGATATGCAAAGACGCCTTCATTATTCCTCATATCCAGTACTTCTCGAGTCAATCCCACATCTGAGAAATTGATATCCTTGAAGTTGTCAACAACAATGCCCCACTCATCTTTGGAACTCGTACTTCGGTTATCAGCAAACTCATCTTCGCTTTCGGTTATCGAAAGGTTGCGTTGAAATTTACACACTATACCGTATACCCAGAGCTGGGCAGTATTTGAATTACATGTATTTAAAATACGTATTTCAAATACATTTCAACCGGTATTTTGTATTTTGTATTTCAAATACATTTTTCAATGTAATTTGTAACTTAAAATACTTAAAATACATTTATAACATAACTATCAAAATCAGATAATTGGCGCGCGCGTACCTTATTGCCATAACCTAAAAGCAGACAGAAGAAAACTACGTTTTCAAAGTTTTAAAATTATTGAAAAGTGGCAAAAGTGATCAAACAGTTTGGCAGGCAGCAGGTTTGGTGCTGATTCAAAGTGAGTTATATATGCTTGTAAATTTGCTTGTTTATTTGCTAATAATGATATATTAATTAATTAATTTTTACATTTTTAAGGAGGTGAATACGTTTAAGGTTTTCTCTATTTGGTATGGAGAGTTATTTACTCAAACTAGATAAAAACTTACCAAACAACAGCAATGTGGGAGATCATACAGTTGAGAAAGAAAATGAAAATAGTACGTTACCAGCTATTTTAGATGGAAAATATTGTTCTGTCACAAACGACAGAAATGAAAGATTGAAATTATTAACACAAATATAATAATAGAATTGTACAAAAAAGTCTTAAAATTATCCCACCCTCTTTCTTACCTTGCTAATTATATGTGTGTGTGTGTGCGTGTTTATTTTGTTATTCTTCTTTGATTAATCCTCTTCAATTTCCCTTTAAGTTCACTTCGTCCTGATGAATTGTTCTATGTTCTTTCTTCTTTCTTTTTCCTGACACCCACTTATCACTTGTAGCGTGCTTTTGTATAAATATCAAATCGTTTTTATACGGTTTTATGTTAAATTTTAATTTTTGGTGACTGTTTCTTACTGTCAAAAAATAATCTGTTTACATCCACCTGCTGCTGCTCCGAACTACCAAAACTGGCGTTACGTCATTCCCCACTAGATTTCTAATTTATTTAACGATGTATTTTTAATTTGGAAATTAATGCCTAATCGAGTCGTGTTGTGTCATGTATGTGTTTGTATGTGTATGTTACATTAAATTTTGAATTTTTCTCTCAAATAAAAAAATACTATTATTACATTTGTGTTTTTCATTTTTCACTCCCTCAATCGCTGTTCTAAGTCTTTTTTTTTTTTTTTTTTTTTTTTTTTTTTTTTTTTTTTTTTTTTTTAACAATTAACGTAAAGTTAATAAGTTATAACCATCATTAAACATTTCAAAAATTAATTAAATGATAATTAATTCAATTAGAACTCTTCAAATACCACATAATATTACCCCCGCAAAATATGAGCGCGGTGTAGACGTACAACGACGCTTATATTTTCATAAGTAAAACAAAATGACATTACTTAAGTTAATGTCAGTTAAGTGTATAAATTTTGACAGTTAAGTACGAAATTTAAAAATGTTTTCTACTGAGAAAATACCTCGTGAAAAAAATGAGTGAGGATACATCAAGTGATATGTTTTATTGCCTAAAACATGTTTGACTATAAAAGGTCCTTCGAAAATAGGTAAGAATTTTTTTCAATGTTATTTTTAAAATCACTAATTCTATTGTTCCTGAGCATAACCAAATCACCCTCTTTAAAAACAGTAACTTTCTTAATTTGTCTGTGTAACTTTTCATGGGCTTTACGATGTAATTTATAAAGTTTATGTTTAGTTGTAGAGATTAAATCGGATAATCTTGGATTAACAGTGTTTAATAAATTCCAAGGACGAGGTACAGTATCACTACTATGAAACCGTATTGGTGGTATTTCACAGGTGGTCGTAGGAATAACATTTATGATTTCCTCGATAACAGGAACATATTCACTCCATAAGGTATGTGAATCGTTACACATTATACGAAGATATTGTTGTAACTCACGGATACTTCTTTCAGATGGATTAGAGATGGGGTGACGAATAGGTGTAAAAATAAATTTAACGTTGTGTCGAGACAAGAATGTGAGTAATTTAGAATTTTGAAAACATTTACCATTATCCATTATAATTGTTTTGGGTACACCGACAGTAATAAAATATTCTTTTAAACAGTTGATTACCGTAACACCACTACAGCTACGAGTTGTGTAAAAACGAACAAATTTAGAAAATTGATCTACGATCACAAGTATGTTTCTAAAACCGTTTGATGGCAGTAGATGTTCTAAAAAATCTAAAGAAATTATATCTTGAGGATGATTACTAACAATCGATTTTCCTGGATAATAAGGTACATAATTTTTGGTTTTATTTAATTGACATACGTCGCAAGTGTTTACAATTTCTTTTGCTATTCTCCAATCTGCTTTCGTTATAAATTTTTCCCTAAAAAGCATATGTAACCGTTTCAAACCTAAATGACAGTAGAGGTTATGTAATTCGTTAAGAATTTCTTTTGCTTTGAGTTTTGATAAAACGATTAGATGAGAATTATTAACCTTTTTCACTAAAATATTATCTTCAATAAAGTAACCCTTATAAATTTTATTAGTTTTTAATTCATTAAAAATTTTCTGTAAATAGGAACATTTTTGATGTGAAATGATATTTTGTTTATCAAAAATATCTGAAATGCAAGAATTTTGTTGAATATTATTTATTGTAAAGAATTTACGATATTTTTTGTCAGAATACATTCTCGAAAAAATATCAGCAACTAAATTTTCCTTCCCTGAAATATGTTCAATTTCAAAATCGTAACTTTGTATCAGTAAATAATACCTGTAAATTCGATTGTTTAAAATTCTAGTATTTAAAATTGAAGACAAAGCCTTATTATCACTCTGTATGATGAATTTTCTACCCAAAATATAAAATTTAAATTTTGAAATCGTAAATACAATCGCTAACATTTCAATCTCTGCCACTGTATAATGCTGTTCGGTAAGTGTTAGTTTTCTTGATACGAATGAAATTGGGCATTCCAAACCATTGTCGTCATACTGAAAAATTACTCCAGCTATTGATGAGTCGCTACCATCTGTCCTAATGTAAAATAAACGTTCAAAATTTGGATGAATTAACAACAATTTATTGTAAAATTGATTCCGAATTTCTGTGAAAGCTGCATCTTGCGATTGCGTCCATTTGAACTTAACGTTTTTTTGCAATAGCTGATACAAAGGTATGGATATTTTTGACATATTTGGAAGAAATCTTTTATAATAATTTAACAACCCTAAAAATCCTTGTAGTTTTTTAATATTGCTCGGTTTAGGAAAATGTTTAATTTCATTTAATCGTTTTTCATCCAAAGTTATACCAAACTGATTCACAACATAACCTAAATATGATACTGATTTTAAAAAAATTCGCATTTTTCTAAACTTATTTTCATTCCGTTTGCGTTTAAACTATGTATAATTTGTCTTAAATGATTACAATGCTCTTCGGCAGTTTTGGAAAAAATGAGTATGTCATCTACGTAATAAACACAAAAATCACTATATTGATGTAATATTCGTTCTAGAGCATACGTGAGGGCACTTGTGGCTGTGGAAAGCCCAAATGGAACAACAGCATGCACATAGGATACTCCTTCGATTGAAAACCCAGTATATTTCCTGCTATCCTTGTTTAATGGAATAAGATAAAAACTGTGTCGTAGATCTAATTTTGAAAATATTTTGCAGCCATGACAGTTACTGAGGATTGAATCGATTCGACAAGGTGATTCATACTGCTTTTGTAATCTACTGTTTAATAATCTAGCATCTAAACATAGTCTAATGTCACCCGATTTCTTTTTTACCACAACGATGGGATTTATAAACGATGTTACCTTCCTTTCGATAATCCCATTGTCCAGCATTTTTTGTATTTCTACTTTGACCTTCTCCCTGAATGCTTGAGGAATTGGATAAACTTTCGGATTAAACGGCAATGATTCATTAACTACTAATTTGTGTTCGTATATGTTGGGAGCAACGCATGCGCTTTCATCAATCAATCTATGGTTTCTTTTAAACAATTCATCTACAAAATTCCTGTATTTCTCATCACACTTGTACCCTATCACACTTATCTTATCATTCTTTTTAATATAAATATCCCCATTATCATTCCCACTTACATCATAATCATCATTATAAATATAATTATTTTTATCATTAATCCCCTTATTATTCATACCCTTCATACCCTCTTCATTCTCATCTGCATTCTCATCTTCATTCAAATTCTTACATAAACCTTTATTTAAACCATTTATTATTAATTCGTTTTCCCTATCACATTCTACCTCTGTTTTGATTGAATTTTTGAATTGTAAAAAATTATCACCTAACTTCACTTCGTTGCTGTCATAATCAATTATTACATTGTGTTTGTTTAAAAAATCTGCTCCTATAATTACGTCATATTTTAACCCGTTCATTACTAAAAATCTACACGAATAGTGAATATCGTTTAAAATGACCGTATCACATACACAACTGTTAATTTTTGATAATAGTTTCCCAGTGGATGCCCTTATTTCAACATTGTTTATTTTAAAAACCCTTTTACTAAAATACGTCATATTTTCCGCGAATACTCTGCTGGACAATAGAGTTATCTCAGATCCACTATCTACCAACGCTGTTAATGTCAAAGTATCCAATTTAACCTCCACTAACGGTAATGTTAGATCATCAGTGAGAATTTTGTGGTCAGTTGTGAATAAATGCTTCGGATGTTCATAGTTGTTGTCTGAGATTACTGTATACTTAGAATTTTGTGGATTATTTATAAAAAATGATCGGAATTTTCTTGTGAATTGTGTACGTCAGCTATAACGTTCAATGCATTTACGTTGTGTGAATGTTCATATGGATTGCGGTTTTCTGGTTGTTGCCGTGAATTGTTGTGAGTTTTAACTCCAGATTGTTGATTAGAATGTCTGTGTGTATTTGAATTTTGATGTAATGTGTGTTCATTTCGATTAAAATTAGAATTCTGTTGATAATTTTGACGACTGTAATTTTGATGCGAATTAGAGCTTTGTGGAATATTTTGGCGATTGTAACCTTGATATGGACGAGAATTTTGTTGATAGTTGGTGTTTCTGCTGTTAAAATATGTGTTAAAATTGCCTGTTTTATAATTTTGGTTAGAATTTTGTCGATAATATGGCGTATAACCTTCTGTGTAATTATGAGTGTGTTGTGTTGATTTATGTTTGTAAAGATCATCGTATTGTCTAAGAACTTCACAAAACTCTTTAAAAGTAGTAATATTTTGTATAATGACCGATTTATTAATTTCGAAATCAAAATGTCTTGCAAAATGTCGTATAATCTCATTTTCACTTAATTTTGGTGTCAAATGTTGCGCAGTGGCGTACCTATTAATGAAATACTGTTCGCGTGAATTACTTTTTTGTGAATTAAATTTCCCCATGAAAAGATTACTTCTAATTTTGTTTTGTTCGGTTTCAGACCAATACTTAGCTAAGAAAAGTGCCTCAAATTCCTCGAATGTATTGAAGGAATTCTCAACAACCGAAAACCAGACTGAAGCATCCTCCACTAATGATGATCTAAGAATGTTATATAATTGTACGTGCGATGTTGCTGGCGTTAACACCCGTTTGATTGAAATCAAGAAAGCCACGGGACAACCTCGCCTACCGTCAAACTTCGGGACCAGATCCTTGATTTTGAGGTTATGAGAAAATGTCTGTCTACCAAAGTCACATGACATTTCATTTTGGGTTATGTTGGAAATGTCAGGAACAGTAGCAGTCACAGGAGGCGTAACAATTGATGATCGAGAAGCTAACTCCGACGGTGATCCAAATTTATTTACCTTTTCTTCTAAACAGTTTAGCCTGTTTTCGAAGGAAGTTTGACCTGACATAATGTTATCAAGTTTACCTTTTATGATGTTTAACATATCTTTAATGTCATCCCCACCATCACCTTCTACGCTTCTTACCTTAGGCATATTTTAACTAAATGAAATTGAAATTTTTATTTATTGAATTTTGTACTTAACTGAATGAATTGAAATGAAAAAGTTTATGTTAGGCCTAAATGAAATCTAATATGGGGTGTAAATTTTGAATTTTGATAAAAATTTGAGTTTAAATTAAAGTTAATGATTCAATAATGCGGGTATATTGACTTATGCCAATATAGTCCTGTCACGGTCGCCAAATTGTTCTGTCACAAACGACAGAAATGAAAGATTGAAATTATTAACACAAATATAATAATAGAATTGTACAAAAAAGTCTTAAAATTATCCCACCCTCTTTCTTACTTTGCTAATTATATGTGTGTGTGTGTGCGTGTTTATTTTGTTATTCTTCTTTGATTAATCCTCTTCAATTTCCCTTTAAGTTCACTTCGTCCTGATGAATTGTTCTATGTTCTTTCTTCTTTCTTTTTCCTGACACCCACTTATCACTTGTAGCGTGCTTTTGTATAAATATCAAATCGTTTTTATACGGTTTTATGTTAAATTTTAATTTTTGGTGACTGTTTCTTACTGTCAAAAAATAATCTGTTTACATCCACCTGCTGCTGCTCCGAACTACCAAAACTGGCGTTACGTCATTCCCCACTAGATTTCTAATTTATTTAACGATGTATTTTTAATTTGGAAATTAATGCCTAATCGAGTCGTGTTGTGTCATGTATGTGTTTGTATGTGTATGTTACATTAAATTTTGAATTTTTCTCTCAAATAAAAAAATACTATTATTACATTTGTGTTTTTCATTTTTCACTCCCTCAATCGCTGTTCTAAGTCTTTTTTTTTTTTTTTTTTTTTTTTAACAATTAACGTAAAGTTAATAAGTTATAACCATCATTAAACATTTCAAAAATTAATTAAATGATAATTAATTCAATTAGAACTCTTCAAATACCACATAATAATATTTTATAGTTATTAATAATGATGATGGCAAGATTAAAGCTGAATGTGTGATGTGCAAGTCAAATGGAAAAAAATCCATAATTAGTGGATCTCTCAGAGCAACTACCAATTTTAAGGTTCACATGAAGGTAAGTTGAAATATTTGCATTACATTCATGCAATAATAATTGAAATCATTTGTATTAGCGTCTTCACAAGCCTGCTGTAGTCAAGTTTGATGAATATAAAGTCGAAATGAAAGTGAAGGGAGCTAGAAAGAAAAGAAGCAATGAATCTGCAGAAAACGGAGTAAAATTAAAACAATTAAAACTATCTGATACTAATGTATATCCAAAAGTTTCAAAACAAATCCAATTTGAGCAAAATGTTCTTCGATATATAGTAGATGGCATGAAACCCTTGTCAACAGTAGAAGATGAAAACTTTCGGAAGTTATTTGCAGGTATATTTTAGCTTTGCTAGTTAAAACTTCAAAAAGTATCTATTTAACAATAAATGTAACACTTAACTGAAATAAAAAATACAAGGTTTTGTAATTTACCTATTGTTTTTGCTATTTTAGTTGAAGTGTTACATTTATTGTCAAAAAACCTCTTTAGTTCAATGACTCAACAAAGATACCTGTATTAAATTTAAAAAATATTGTGATATAATAATACATAGTAAAAGTAATAGTATTTAGTATTAATAAACCGACTCAATTTTTAGATCTTGACTGTGACTTAAGCTTTATGTCTAGACGAACCCTCAGTAGAAAAATAGACGATTATTATAAGTCCACTGTGATGCACTTACGTGAAACTTTCATTAATGTGAAATACATTTCAACAACAGCAGATATATGGTCTACTAAGCACAAAAGTTTCATTGGTGTTACAGCACACTGGGTATGTAAAAAACCTAACAGTTTATTATATAAGTACAGCATTGGCAATGACACGATTTATAATTAACATTTTTTTCTTTGTAGGTAGATAATAGTTTAACACGTGGTAGCTGCGTTTTAGACGCTCGTAGATTTAAAGGAACCCACTCTTATGATAGAATTGCTGAAATCCTGTTTGATAGTTTCTCAGATTATGGCCTTAAACATGAACAGTTAGTTTCAACAATAACAGATAATGCATCCAATTTTGTTAAGGCATTTACTGAATTTGGAGTTCCACTTAAAATGTTTGAAGAGATTGATGGTGAATTACATGATTTTATTTAATGCTTGTACTAAACAACCTCCATTTTTTTGTAGATAATTCCGATCTAGATGATGATGTAACAGAGACCGAAGATGAAAATCTCCAATTTATTAAGGTGTCAGACGATGATATAAATAATAACTTAGAAAATGCCATTATGCTACCAAACCACCTACGTTGCTCTAGTCATACATTAAATCTGCTTGCAACCACCGATTTTCGGAATTTAATTATAGGAACTGCAGCATCTCGCCTTCACCATCAAGCTTTTGCAAAATGCACTGCTTTATGGAACCTTTCAAGGAAACCTAAATCATCTGAAATTATAAATAATGTTCTAGGCTGTTGTCTTACATATCCTTGCCCAACAAGGTGGAATTCGTTGTACGATTCAACAAATCAGCTTTTAAAATACAAAGCTGTATTAAACAGTTTAAATTCCCAACTTCGTTTAAGCACTTTTAAGGATGTTGAATTTGAATATCTAACTGAATTTTGTGTGATTATGAAACCTATTGCTTCAGCCTTAGACACTTTACAAAAGGAAATAGATTGCTATTATGGTCAGTTACTACCTACTCTGTTTTCTTTAAGACATAGATTAAAAGATTTGCAAGCAAAGAATCTTTGTCATGGTACTTTAATTGTAAATGGAATGTTAATGTCCTTAGAAAAACGTTTTGCTAAATATTTTGCATTGTCACCTGAAATTAATGAAGCAATATTAGCCTCATGTTTCCATCCAGCATTTAAATTACGGTGGTTACCTGAAGATCTAGAACCAGAAAGAAAAAGAATCCAAAATCTATGCATTAATGCAATGGAAGCTGTAGTTTCAGCTAAAGAATCCCGTGAACAGAGTAGTAGTACCAGTGAATGTGATACAGAAGAAGAGTTTTTTGTTTTTACATCTCCAAATTTGGAAAAGAAACAGTCGAATACAGAGTTACAATTAGTAACTTTCCTTAATGATAAGAGTAAAAGTTTGGCATCTTTAGACAATTATACACTAGTGCGTTTAATGTTCGTCAGGTTTAATACTAGCCTTTGCTCTTCTGCTCCTGTAGAACGTTTATTTTCATTTGCTGGGTTTATATGTTCTCCGAGGAGAGGAAGTCTTTCTGACAGTAGTTTCAGAAAATTACTGTTTTTAAAAGGAAATAAAAACTTTTGTAAGTTTTAACAATAAAGTTAAACTTTATTAAGAAATACGTTTATTTTATATACCCAACCTAAGCTACATAATACAAAGTGATGAACTATTTTAAGTATTTTGTAATTCAAATACAGTTTGAGAATGTATTTTGTATTTTGTATTTGAAATACATTGACCTCATGTATTTGTATTTTGTATTTCAAATTCTTTTTGGTGTAGTATTTTGTACTTTGCATTTCAAATACATTTCATGCAGTATTTTGCCCACCTCTGCGTATACCCACCCCCAGCTTTTCGAGGTCTTTTGGTAGGAATATCCGAGCTACTTTCACTGTACTCATCAACCTGATACTCCGAATCATTATCAGATTCGTTTTTGTCTGGGTCATCTGTATCGTCCCACAGGGGATGTAATTTAGCCTGTTCTTACTAAGGCCCGCTAATCCTTCGGGACTTTGAGGGTGTCGGATTACCGAAAATGCCGGATTACCGAATGTCGTCTAAAAAACCATAATAATAATAATAATAATACCTTTATTTCGTCACATGTTTGACATGTTAGAAATACGTCAAATAGTACATATGCAGGATGTGTTGAATACTACTTACTATAAATATAACTATACTACCCTCTACTTGTTTGGAAGTGCAATATAAAATCATTTATTTTAATTAATTAATTAATTAATTTAAACTGTATGAATTAATAACTAATTCAAGGATTTGGTGTAAGAGCAGGGGGTAATGTTTGTAACAAAACCCATCTGAACCACTCCTTGTGATTTTCATAATTCCTGTTATATTTTTTATATTTTTTTTTGTTGTTTTTTGCTGGATTACGAAAATAAAGACATATTATTATTATTATTATTATTATTTATACTGTAGCAGTTAAGATTGTACAGAATATCCTTCACAGATCTAGTAAACTGCATATCATTAGTGATGTTTGTCACAGTATCTGGCAAACAGTTAAATAGTTTACTGCCCATGAATAGTATGCCCCTTTGAAATCGACTTGACCTGTGTATCGGTGGCAATAAGAGATCACATCCCCGAGTGCCGTAACAGTGCGACGCACGATGCGAGAAGGACACGCGGTATTTCCTCACAAAACACAGAACCTCCTGTATATAAGTATCATATACAGTTAACAAGTTGTTTGTTTTGAAATGGTTTTTACACGACTCTCTATAGTTTAGACCAAGCATGATCCTTATTGCTATCTTTTGCAGAAGAAGTACACGATCCGAGGCAGAGCTCATCCCCCACCAAAGTATACCATATCTCATGCGGGAGTAAAAGTTACCGTAATAAAAAGTTTTTACTACATCGACACTACAGGATTTCCTTAATTGTGATAACGCGTAACATAATTAGCTCTGCACACAAATGATCAACGTGGTTTGTCCAGTTCAGCTCTTCATCAATAATCACTCCTAAAATTTTACATGAATTTAATCATTTGATCCGTTATTTTTTTCCACAACAGAAATGTCATGGTCAATGTCACGGCTTTACTTTATTCCACGCTAAAGCTATCCCAAAAATAGCATCTTTAATGTTGAATTTCTTTTGGAAATCTACCACCGAACAGTCCGAATTTACAAGGCCTTGAGGAAAAGAAGCTCGGTAAAAACATTTAAAAATTTTGAATTGCTCCCTGATCCATAGGCTGAATTAAGGAAGTAACGTTTGCTGGAAGATAAATGGTGAAAATATTCCCCGAGATCATCTCAGATGCTGATGGGCTCTACAGTTATCTAGCAATAGTACCTCTTTGCTCTGTTCAGGCAAACCAAGTTTCTTCAAATTGTATTTCACAGAAGGTACGAAATGATGGAAAAACCAGTCCTTAAACAATTCTGAACTCATCCATGCATTGGACTGAACTCCATAAATAACGGGAAAGTTTACAATGTCTTTAAAAGCTCTTGGCTTTTTGTATTTGCCAATAACATAAGGAGTCAACATGTAGTCCCCTGAAGCATTTGCACACAATAAAACTGTCAATCGCTCCTTATTCATCTTAAAACCTTTGGCACATTTTTCATCTCCATCTACCAAAGTTGAATTAGGCAAACAACGCCAGAGTAGGCCCGTTTCATCGGCATTATAAATTTGGCTTGCAGATAAATTGTGCAGTTCAACCAAATTCTCAAAATCTTCTTTGTACTCTTCAGCAGCGATTTGCCAATCGTATCTCCCCAGCTACGTCAAGCTTATATTCCATGACGAGTTTTGAATCGGTACAGCCAACCGTCAGAAAATATACATTCAGTTTCTCATAAACCCAACTCATCACGGAACTGTTTACCTTTTTCCATAATTATAGGGCCGGTCACAGGCTTTCCTTCGATCATCGATGTATAGTGCAGTTTTGAGAGTATTACTATTTCCCCAAAACAAGAGCCCGTAAGTTAGATGTGAATTAAATTTCGAAAAATAAACCGTTCTTAAAGTATTTACATATATCACACGTGCAACGTAACCTTCTTAGAATATATAATGCACTACTCAACTTCGAGGCCACACCATTCAAATGCACATCCCATTTAAATCTACAATCAACTGTTAGTCCTAAGATTTTCCAATTGTCTACACTATTTATAACAATATCGTTAAAGCTTACAGTGACTGGTTCTGAATTCGAGTTGGATATCAATAGTTTCGTCTTTTCACTGTTTAATACCAACTTATTTGCTAAAAACCACGATATCATCTCCTCCAGAACCATTTCACAACTAGAGAGCAGCTCTGCTCGATTGCTACCTGTGACCACAACGGTGGTATCATCCGCACACAACGCAACACTGCCAGTAATATTAATTGGTAAATCGTTAACAAACAAAACGAATAACAGCGGCTCCAAAATGGAGCCCTGCGGGACACCCATAGCATTACTTCTTACTGTCTCCGATCGATGACGCTTACTGTATCCATTCAATCCTCTGTACTTAATTTCAACAAATTGTCTGCGGTGCTTCAGATACGATTCAAATAATGCGAGTGCACTACCACGAATTCCATAATAATTCAATTTACTTAGATCATAATATCTGATCTACCGTCAAAAGCACGTGATAAATCACAAGCAATACAGGCTACCTGTTTTTTTTTTAATTTTTATTTATTACATGTGTAACAAAAATTGTATACCTACTTCAATTATTAAATTCACTTGCTACAATTACATATATGTGACCTTGTCTACGAAAAGGGGGCTTAGGTGTGAAAACAAGTTTTCGAGAATACAGCTGTTAAGGTACTCGTTCGCAGCCAGCGACAGAGACGGGAGACCGCGACAGGAGACAGAGACAAGCGACAAGCGACGGAGACAAGAGAGCGCAAGCTCGTTCGCAGTGTACGACAGATAAGCCGAGACATATCAGTCATATACCTTAATTTTCACTGTGGAAGTGCATAGAATATGTCCACAACGAAAAGCCTGAAACGTAAATTACTAGAGGAAGAGGAAGAGGATGACTTGGTTTTATATTATTATTATAAAAAAATTGAAAGGGCACCAATAAACCCCTTGTTTCAAAAACGAAAAAGTGAAGGTTATTTCAAGCTTCTAATAACGCAACATTTACGAGATGATGAAGATATGTTTCAAAAATATTGCAGATTAAATAAAACACAGTTTTATTTTGTTTTAAGTTTAATTGAAAATGAGCTGAAACCAAAAAGCACAGGAACAGTAATTACTGCAGAAGAGAAGCTCTTCATTACCCTAAGGCAAGTATAATAAATATATATATATTATATATAACATATATTATACACATATATTAACAATATTAATTTTCTTCGTGATAGTTCATGTTAAATATCGTCATAGGTGTATTGTTGCTACATTCGTTTTCAAAAACGCCTTGGTCTGGTAATATTGGCGTATGTATAGGGGAAGCTATTATATATGTTGAGTAACAAGAATTGCTACTACTTGTGCGAGTTGAGGTAGGATTTTCTATTGCCATAAGTTCATATTTACTAATTGTCTTGAAAATCTCAGTCTTTGCCTTCACCTTTAAAATTGGAGGTAACTTTTGTAAAACAGACTTAATATGGTCTCCGAAGGAACTGACATCATTGTCGTAAGCATTTTCTTCAACAGTTTTTGCAACTGTTTGTTGTAATAATGCTTGTCTTTGTTTGTCTCTTTCTTTCATATACTCCAAAAATTCATCTTGCTTGGATCGTCTCGATTTTCTATAGGTAGTTTTTGTTGCTTTACTTGTATCTCGTTGTGATGATTTTTGTGTAATATTTGCCTTTCCCCGTGATATGTCATTATCTTCTTGAGTTTCATTGACAACAGTTACTCGTTCAATTCTGTATTGTCCTGTGCATCAAGATCAGTATCGTCGGTATTGGAGTAGTCATTTTCGTCATCTTTATTTGAGGTCTCCATCGATTCCTTTGAACTCGCTTGTGCGAGATTCGCTACATTAGATATACGTTTTCTATGGCACGATGATATTTCTAAAAACTGCAGCCTTTCATAGAACTCCCACTTCGAATTTTTAGGTACAGCAGAACTTCCTGTACTTCCCTTCTTCTTACGTTTGTTACGGTTGTAGGAATCTTTAATATATTTCCATCTTTTTTTGCTTTCTTCAGCTGAAAAAAATATTTATATAAAATGATTTATTAATTAACAAACTATTTTGTTTTTAGATTTCTGGCAACAGGAGAAACGTTTGTGTCTTTGTCGTTCGCATATCGGATAGCTGATTGCTACATTTCGAAGCTAGTGAGACACGTTTTAAAATTACTTAGTGCGAAACTTCCGGCAAGAACCATGCCAGCTTTAAAAGAAGAAGATTTTACCAGAATTGCTGAACAATTTTGGCATCAGTGGAACATACCAAATTGCGTAGGAGCTATAGATGGCAAACACATTAGAGTGAAATGTCCTAGAAACACTGGCTCCTTATATTTTAACTACAAGGATTATTTTTCAATTGTTCTCTTAGCAATTGTTGATGCGGACTGCAAATTTATTGCAGTTGATATAGGCGCATGCGGCAAGGAAGGAGACAGTAATATTTTTAAAGAATCTACTATGGGTAAAAGTATAGATTCTAATAATTTTAATATTCCTGGAGAACAATGTCTTATGGGTACCAATATCTGTTTACCACATTTTCTTATTGGTGACGAAGCATTTGGAATTGATTCATACATGATGAAACCATATCCGCGAAAAGCTGCACAAAGTGACAAGAAGAAAGAAGTATTTAATTACCGCATTTGCCGAGCTCGTAGAGTTTCAGAAAATGCATTTGGCTTATTAAGCCAAATTTTCAGAATCTTTTATACACCAATATCCATTAATCCCGACACATGTATTGATTTGATAATGACCGCTTGTTGTCTCCATAATCTTTTGCGAGAAGAATATCGACACAAGATTGGTCCTGCACTTCCCAATAACTGGAGCGAAAACTCGCTCAAATTAAATATGGAACCATTACGCCGCTCTGGTGGATTTGCTAAGACAATCGGTTTGTGGATGAGGGAACAACTTGCAGATTATTTTTCTAGTGAACAAGGAAAAGTTTCTTGGCAAGATTCTGTTACCAGCCAACGAGAATAATACATACTCCTAATTATGTATTTTGCTCATTTCACCTGAATTACATTCAATAAAGTAACAAACCTGATTTTTTTTAAATCCCTGCTATATCTTTCCAAACATTTTGCTTTTTTTGTGCATCTTTATAAGATTCTAACCTTAAGTCGTATAGAATTGGATGCTCAGCGACCATATCTATTAATACTTCATCTTCTTCAGCGGTAAAAGCCATATTTATCTTCAGAAACATGTACAAAAACAACTCGCGACAGAGACACTACCGCTCCAGAGGCAGTCGCGAGACACACTGTCAGCGACATGTCGCAGCAACCTCCTGCGCGACCTGTCGCTGTCGCGGCCTTCGAACGAGGATTCACAGAATTTCGTTGTATCAGTATGATACTTGTCGCCTGTCTCTGTCTCCTGTCGCGGTCTCCCGTCTCTGTCGCTGGCTGCGAACGAGTACCTTTAAAGATAAACAACTCATTTTATCAGTTTCGCTTTCGTTGTTCGCTTCCCCCTGCATCCCACCGCATCCTACTCTGTTCGAGGACATCCAGTGTTGTATCTGCTTCGAATAATATCGTATTTGATCGCGTTATTTCGTGGTTTTGCTAAGTTATGCTCCTTTAACGACCAACAATGAAGAGGTGAAATGCGTAAATATTATTATTAATGGTGACGAATTCGTTGTGTTGTGCATTCCTCTTTTTTATTACGTTTACTGAATCATTTTTATGCGTCTTTTGCTTCCGAAAGAAATTAAAAATGAGTGTTGAAGGAGAGTTCAGTGCCGTTTACAGACAATATTTCGGTGAAAACGAAGAAGATAGTGATAAATCCGATATTGATAATGATTTGGACAGCGATTATGATTTATATCAGGCAAGAGATGATAGAGTGGAAAGTTTCGATAAAATGGACTTATCTATGGCCGATTTAGAAGAAGAAGAGCTGATAGCAAAATTTCTCTCTACCGATTGTTGTATTAAGAAATGCAATACACTCATACCTCGAGATCGAATTGTTAGTAGTAGAACCAATTGTTTAGAGCTATCCAAAAACAAACTTGATTTAGTGATACTAAGTAATATCGAAGCTGGAATAAGGTATAACGAAGAATTCCAAGGTGTTTATTCAGAAATTGCTAAGCGGAAGATAGAAGGATGCAGAATAGGTAAAGAAGTTACAAGGCATAAGATTCAGTTCTCTTTCCTCGGCATACCAATTTGTCGTTCACTTTTCCTTTTTATACGCGAGAACATGGCCTAGCAAATAAACCAAGTACGAATCCAAAATCATTGAAACCGGCTGAAATTCAAAAGGCTGTAAAATTCCTTGAATACACTGCCGATCTGTTAGCTCTGCTCCTACCTGGCCGACTCCCAAAATTTAAAGATTACCGAGTTATGAAATTACCATCGAACGAAACGAGGTCGTCAGTTTATCGAAAATACATTGCTTCACTCCAAGATGACGATCCAAAGATGAGTCGCAGTTTTCGACGTATATGGACCAAGTATATACCCTATGTGACAACGATGAAACCAGCAGAAGATTTATGCGACATTTGTCGTGGTAAGTAGATGAATGTTTACTTATCCAATAATTATATCCAACACTAATCGACTTAACTTTTTCTGTTATAGGAAACACGCTGTCGATTGCGCTAACTAAAAACATCCCTGATATTGAACGAGAACAAAAACTGAATCAATTTCTCGAACATCTCCATAGAGCTGGAAACCAGCGAGCATACTATCAAAGTTGGTGCGAAAATACTGATGATAGGGCAGTAGTTCTTTCCTTCGATTTTGCCCAAACGGTTCATTATCCAGTTAGTCCGCAGCAGCCGGGTACAGCTTACTTTAAAGCAACAAAGAAGTGTGGAGTTTTTGGAATAACAAACGAAAAATTAAAAATTCAGGTGAGGATATCAAATATTAAAATTGTACGAACTCAAACCACTTGACTTATACCTAATTTTTTTTCAGCATAATTACTTAATTGACGAGAAGGATGACGTGGTGAAAGGGCCGAACTGCGTCGTGAGCATTTTGCATCACCACTTGGAAACCTATTGCGAAGACATCCAAAAACCGGTTATTTTTTGTGACAATTGCGTAGGAGAAAATAAGAACAATGCCGTACTATCGTATTTACAATGGAGAGTTGCTCGAAAACTTAACCAAACGATTTTATTCAATTTCCTTCTCACAGGACACACAGAATTTGCTCCTGATCGCTACTTCGGGATTTTTAAGGCGAGATATGCTACCAGCAACGTATACGTATGAAGATTTATTGCAATGTGTCGTTGAATCCTCACCCAGTGGTCATAATAAAGCGGTATCGGCGGAGAATGTTACATGCTATCAATGGGATAGCTATTTGAAACCATTTTATCGGCCACTCGTTGGTATAACGCAGTTCCATCACTTCATAATCTGTACGGATTGTGTAAAAACGAAAAAATTCGCTGATAGTGAGGTCGTTGACCCTTTTCATCTGTTGTTGAAACCTATCGATAGCGAAATTCCGGATACTATACAACCAGTTGGTTTAACTTTAGAACGCCAATGGTATATTTACCAAAATCTTCGCAGTTTGGTCACAGGTCCAGGAAATATAGATATTACAGCTCCATTACCAAAAGAAAAGTTAGTATCAAAGAAACAAAAGCCCGAAGTTGATGGAGAGGATAATTCTGCGGCTCCCTTGCCAAAAAAAAATTCGGTATCCTTGAAACGAAAGGCAAAAGGTAATGACGAGGAAGATTCTACGGCTCTATTCCCAAAACAGAAGTTAGCATCGAAAAAAAACAACAAAGGCCGAAGGAAAAGTGAAGGGAGATTCTGTGGCTTCATTAACAAAGAAAAAGAAAGCATCGAAAAAATTAAAGGTAAAAAAAATGTATAAATTTACTTTAAATTGTAAATTTGTGAAATTCTATGTAAAATAACGTGGTTTTGCCTTGAAATAAAAAATATGAAATGATGTCTATTATTTTATAATTGAATCTCCAAATGTTTTTCATTTTCAATCATTTCTGCTCTTCTTTTTGTACATTTTTAACAAACTTCCCTATCAACCCCTAACAAACTTCCGGTTTGCGCCATTCGTAACAGCATATTTTACTTTATCCAAATCGCCAAAAAAGTGAAAAATGATTTTTTCACACCTGAGCCCCCTTTTCGTAGACCAGGTCACATATATAGAATAGAATAGAATATATTTATTGCCAATAAACAAATACATGTTGTATAACAGTAGCATCTAAAATACAGGTAGTATAATAAACAAAAAACAACGTTCACAACGTGGAGACGTGTCAAAACTTGAACTTGATAAATACATCAAATGAATAAAAAGGTTGTTCTAATAAAATGTTCTTTAATTTGCGTCTAAATGTAGTTAAATTAGGGGAATCCAATATAAACCAAACAATTTATTGAAGAAAGAAAAACTCATAAAGTATAGAGAATTTTTGCAGAGAGAGGTGTCAGTTTTTGGAAGATTGATACTATTGCAGTTACGAGTTGTTGTAATAGTGAATGTCCGCTCGGTAGGTATATTTGCTTCTATGTTTAAACACCATACTCACCGACTCATAGATAATCAATGAATATAGTGTCAGTATCCCCTGAGAAATAAAAAGAGGACGACAGTGGGCTCTGTTGTCTTCGCCGCCAATCACCCTCACGGCCCTCTTCTGTAATTTTAGAATTTCAGAGATATATATATATATATTTTTTTTGTCGGTGGAAAACCGTTTATGGACGCCGTGTGTCCTATGATCTAAGCACACAGCTGTGTAGGACTCCCAGTCACGCTCTTGGTTTACCCACTAAAAACCACCCAAGGGCTCCAGGCGCATCTCACGGAACCATCCTGTTGGACATCTACTTCATGGAATCGCCGAGTAGTTATTCCTTATCCTGTGCTTGCTTTACTACGGTCTGTTTTGCAATTTATGCTCATCCGCTTCTTTTGTTTCCATAATCTCCTTTATCATCTTATGTATTATATCCCATTTTTCCTTGGATACTATCATGGTATCCACGATGTTTCCTGGCGTGATGTTGTGTCCTATATTTCTACAGGTTTGTTTCTCTTCTCCCTTCCCACTGTGTGCAATCAAAAATCGTGTGCTCTGCTGTGTCTGCGTCTCCGCAGTAAATACATTCCCGCGACCTGTAAGAGCTTGTGTAAGGAAGTAGTCCACGTTCCTATGCTTGCAGTCAATCCAGGTTTTTAAATCAGGAATCAATTGCTTGGTCCACTGTCCTGTACTTTTGTTGTCGTGCCATCTTTCCTGCCAGATTTGCAGTGTCCTGGTTCTCATGCTCATTGCTATTCCCTTTTCTTCGTATACGAGTGTTCTTTCTTGGGCCATCAAGTCTATGGGTGAGATCCCCGTAATGACTTGGAGAGCTACTGTAGAAGCTGTTCTATAGGCAGCCGCGACTCTGATTAAAATTTTCCACTGCATCTTTTGTAGCAGCAGACAGTTTCTGCGGACCGTCAATGCCTCTTCCCATATTGACGCCCCGTATAACATGATCGAGTGGCCAACCGCCGCAAGCATGGGTCTTCTTGAACTCGTCGGTCTTCCTCATAATTTTCGCCATTTTGTCTTTCGTTTTTTCCGTTACCTTTAGAAAGTGCTCTCTAAAGCTGCTGATCGTATCCAGGAAGATTCCCAAATATTTGATGCTCTTCTTGGGTACTATGTTGACGTTGTCTATCCTGAAAGCGAGACCTTCTCGTTTTCTTTTCTTAGCGACTATCAGCGCTTCCGTTTTCTCCGGGGCAAGTGTTAATTGGTTGTCTTTCATCCAAGTGCTTATCAGTTTGAAATTTGTATTGGTAATTCTCATCCGCTTTAGTTTACGCCGTTACTATCAGTTCCAAATCATCCGCAAATGCAATACTTTTAGAACGTCCGTGCAATGCAATTTCCAGTACCGCGTAATACAGGATGTTCCATAATGTGGATCCTAGGACTGAACCTTGCGGCACCCCTGCATAGACCTCCAGTGATATCTGTCTTCGTCACCTGGATACTTCTGTCTTTCAAGTAGTCGTCAATGATGTTGACGAGATACGCTGATATCTTTCTGTCTTCCAGTTTCCTCAGGTTTAAATTCCAACTAGCTGAATTAAACGCGTTTCGAACGTCAAGAGTTATTATTATTATATTAAGAGTTACAATTACATATATTAGGTACTAGCTAATATCGCTTTATTGATATATTTGGTTGTATATACAGCGTGCCCACGAATAACCCCTAAAGAATTAAAGAGGTGATTGTACATACTAAAGTATGAAAAAAAGTTCGTGGACACTCTGTATATTATTATACGGGTTATTTGTCAATTTCGCGGCTGCGCTTCAAATTCACATGAAAAAGTTGTACATTAGAAGCCAAAATTCATAATTAGTATTGTATAATTTAAACAACCACCACTACTTATAATGTTGCGTCTCATTCTTATGTGAATATTTAATCACATATAAAACACCTGATATGCAACAGAAAATATCAATACGACGCAGCAGGAGTAATAATAATACAAAATATATAAACATGTATAAAGTGCAAACTTAAAATAGCTACTACTTTAAATTCATTTCATACATAGAACAATATTAATACATTGTAATATACTTTTTACCATCAGATTGAATATTCAGTAAGAGATAATCTGCGTGTTCAATTGCAGAGTGTAAAGGTACGGTCTATCTACAGCGATTAATCGAAGCGAACAAACGTTGAATAAACGCGGCGATTAGTCGTTCAGGCATGGTATGTATTCCAACAATTAGGGAAACGATTCAGACAAGTATATTAATCATTAGTAATAATAAATGTGTTGTGTGATGCGGTGTTCTTATTTGAAATTTGAAAATAATGATGAACAATATGGTATTAGCTGAAATAGCATTAATAGAAGAGGAAGAAGAACAAGCTTTATCGACTACCATCTGTAAACCACGACGACCAATGAACAAACTTTTTCTCAATAGGATAAGCGAGGGTTGTTTCAATACACTGATTGAAAGGCATTTAATGGATGACGGCACTAAATTTAAAGAATATTTTAGACTAACCAAGAGCCAGTTTTTCAGTATACTGCCATCTATATCTGAGGATATAACGAAAATGCCCTCTACGTTTGTAAAATATCCTCCTTCACCTTGTCAGAAGCTTGCCCTGACCCTGAGGTAAGTTTACGCACTTTACACACTGTAGAAAACCACGATTTAGAATAAAATATGTGTGTAAATACATATATAGAGTGCGGTTTATTACAGATTTCTTGCTACCCGGGAATCATTGCGATCGATGGCTTTTAATTTTGGAATATCTCATAACCATATAAGTAAAATCATCAGAGAAGTTTTGAAAGCACTGCGTGACAAGTTGCTCTCGATTTATTTACCAAAGCCTACCAAAGCAGATTTGAAGAAAATAGCTGAAGACTTTTACGCGAGATGGAATTTTTCAAATTTTTGTAGGGCCATTGACGGAAAATATATTCGCATAATATGCCCGAATGGAAGTGAAAGCCTATAGTTCAAGTATAAATCCTATTTTTCTATTGTCTTATTAGCAATAATTGATGCTCGGTACAAATTTATATGGGTTGATATTGGTGCTTATGGCAAAGAAGGAGATAGTGGAATATTTCAAAGGTCTTCTATTTACCAACTAGTACACAGTAATAACTTTTTACCATAGCTGACCGTTTTACCCAGGTTCTACCTCACGTTATTGTCGGGGACGAAGCATTTAAACTAACAGAAAATGTTTTAAGACCTTATCTTAGGGTCAAGCTACGGCAAACAGGGAAAAGAAATTGTTTAATTATCGTCTGAGTAGAGCCCGAAGAACTTCGGAAAATGCCTTCGGCATTTTGTGGCAAACTTATCGTATATTTTATACACCTATTGCAATGTGCCCAACACTCGTAGATTACATAGTTACAGTTTCGTGTTGTTTGCACAACTTACTCAGAGCTTCACATATAAAGCCAATCAAGAAGAAGATGATAGTGATATTGAAAGGCCCAGTGAAAATATGATACCTTTACGTCCACAGGTGGGAACACGTCGGCAGCAGCATTTCAAAACAGAAATGCTTTTAAAGATTATTTCAATAATAGATTTGGGAGAAGAACTGATACTCTGTAACGTTTATTAATAAAAGTAATAGAAACAAATTGTGTATTGTCTTTATTAGAAACTACTAGAACTGATACTCAATAACGTTATAACGTTAATAAATCAGCATAGTCTTCGTAGGCTCTAGGCTGCTGAACGGAACTTGGTGCCGAGTAACACGAGTCCGTATAAGGCATATGATGACGTAGAACTCAAAGATGTGGTAGGGACAGGCACTCGGCTTAGGGAGTCATACGATGACGTAGAACTTAACTAACTAACATAACTCCAATTCATTGATGACTTCCATTACTGCACGAGCAGCTAGCACAGGCGGAAATACCATGACAGTTTCTGCCATATTTGCAAAAAATATTGGACGAGGTTTGTCTTCAATTGCCAATTCTAATTTCTTAAATAGAATTGAACGATCTTCTGTCCTCTTTTTTATCGTATCCAACAGTTTTTCGTTTGTTGTTTTCCTCTTTTTTGTTGGCCTGGCCTGCACTAATCGCATTATATTCTCCACTTCGTCCACTGCTTCAGTGGTGTTTTGAGATGCTTCCCCTTCTGGGTGCCGATTCTCCAACTTGGGCGATATGATCGTTCCCTCGAGAGAAGTGATAGATCACCTTCCCCGTTCCTGTTCTCCTATGTGCAAAATGTGGTATTCTCGAAAACATGTGATGCGAATTTCGTTGGGGATCTGATAGCGGCGTTGCCAATTTAAGTATTAATAAAATTAGAACATTTAAATGTTCTAATTTCTCAGTCACAAGGTGCAATTACTCTAAACAGCGTTTATAACTCACTTCATGTTCATTTTGGAATGTTTTACGCGTTTCACGTTTTTGTAGACTTTGTGTAGTTCGTGTAGTTATTGTTTAAGTTGGGTAGGTATGATGTAAATATTTAACAATCTATTAGTTAATTCTTATCATTTTTTCTTTTTTTAGTTAAAATGGCGCGTAACACACCCATTAATAAATTTCAAAAAGAAATTTTGGTAGAATTTATGGAGAAACATACAGAGTTACAGAGCGGAACTTTTAATGTAAATTTTACATTTAAAAAGGCCCACATGTTGTGGGAAGAGATAACAGAAGTTTTGAATTCTGTTGCCGGAGGCGCAAATAAGGAATGGAAGCAGTGGAGGAAGGTAAAAATGGCCTAAGAATATATATAGTTACTTTGCTAATATATGTTATTTCAACAGACATGGCAGGATTTAAAAAAAACAAAAAGCCAAGGCTTCCAAAAATAAAAATACTATACTTGCCACAGGAGGCGGGGTATCAGAAGCAACTGCGTTTGATGGACACGAAGAACGAATTTTATCCATGATGGCTCCGGAGCAAATTGGTGGCATTGAAACCATCAACGAATCGCCAGCAGTATTTCATTTTGATAACGAAACCCTCATGGATGTGTGTATAATTTTCAATATGTTTTCATAATCCTTAGTATTTGATAAATTTCAGACTACAGTAGAGACACTGAATACAGATGACCGTTTTGAAAATCCTCTACCTAGCACTAGTGGTATAGAAGCCGACAAAGAGAATGTAGAACATAATTATGCTGTGCCAACCGGCAAGAAGAAATTTCATAAAACCAAACGATTGACAGAATCTCTAAAAATTTCACAAGATCTGCTTGAAAGCATGGGCAACAAAACAAAAATAATGGATAACTATTATAAAACAAAAGAAAACTATTTTATGGAAAAACAAAAGTACTATGAAAAAAAAATACAGTTGCTTCAAGAACGAAATAACATATTACAAAATTTAAATGAAAATGTACAAAATATTTCCAAAAATATCTCCAATCTACCAAAATAATTTTTTTTCCAGGATAAAGTATTTAATAATTTTTCATATGTTAGAATTTTTCATTATTTGGGAAAACTGTTTTAGTTAGAATTTTTTTTACTGAAGGTGTTTTATTATTTAGAATGTTTTTATTTTCGTGGTACATTTTTTATTTAGAATTACTTTTACTTTTTGATTGTGATATTTAGAATTTAGTTTATTTTGCTGTTACATTACTTTATATTTTTGTGTTAGAATGTTTTATATAGGTAGTATTTTATATAATATGTATATATTTATTTACAATTTGTTTTTTATACATACTTAGAATTACTTTTATTTATCGTTTCAGAATTCTCCTGTGATGTTTTTTCTCATAATACAAGTTTGTTTGTCTTATGAAATTAATCTATTTTTTTATCTTCCAATATTGCAAAATTTGCAGTATCTTCTATTATATTTAGAACTCGCCTGTAATATTAAGACTTTTCTGTGATATTTATAGTTTTTTGTGATTTGTTTTATTTATATATACATATTTTCATTTTGTTCTGTTTGATATATACGCTTACAATCTGTGATTCTTCTTTGTATTGTTCAATTTAAAATAAAAATCCATGTTAACGTAGATAGATTTTATTTTACATTTTTGTCATTGCCACGAGTTAAAATTCAAGAATTTATTGAAAATGTGTGTCAGCAATTGTTTGTAAAAGTTGTCTGGCAGCTACTAAATCTGTATTATTCACATTAAATTCATTGCGCCCATTCACCCCTATTCCATAATCCACATTATTTTCTTCCATATCTACTTCAGGTACATCATTATTAATGCACATATTGTGAAGCACAACACATGCATTAACGATTTTTCCTGCAATATCTGGTTGATAGTGCAGAACACGATGCTTTAATAAACAACGAAATCTGTTTTTTAATAAACCATTGCATCGTTCAATAAGACTTCTAATACTCATTAGCCTGTTATTGCATCGTTCTTCTGGAGAATTTGGTAAGGGGTTATCTAACGGAGTTAAGAGCCATGGACGTAATGGATAACCTGTAATGGTATATTTTATTTTTCTAAATAGGTAAATAAAATTGACTATCTTACCTGAATCACCCAGTAAAAAGAATATTTCATTCCCATTTCGATATATGGTTTCCATTATGGTTGAGATGTTAGATTCTCTCCAGACATGTGAATCGTGGCAGCTACCAGGAAACTTTGCATTTACATGCAAAATTTGCAATTTTTCATCACAAACCTTAAAAAAATATTGCATTATTAATCTTTACCATTTCAAATTACCACTGGTACTGACATACCAATTGAACATTTAATGAGTGGTACTGCTTCCTGTTGACGTAAATGTGTTCATTCTCAGCAGGCCTTACAATGGCTACATGTGTTCCATCTACACAGCCAACTACCCCAGGAAATTGATGCTGTCTAAAGAACCTACATAAAATATTTACAGATTTATTCATATATGTAACCACCTAAAACATACCGATGCCTCAGTTCACGTAACTCATTAAAATTTTGTGGGAAATGAATGAATCCTGCCATCACTTCATTCAAAGCATTTGTCACCTCTGTAATAGCTCTGCTTACAGTGCTTTGACTTACTGCAGTGAAAATAGTCTTTCCCACACCAGTTTGATATGTTCCATGCCCATAAAAATGCAACGCAATTAAAACCTTCAAATTAAAAAATTATGTTATTTTAGTTAAGCACTGTTCTTTAGATGTGAAAGTTACCTTCAATGTAACACTAGTAGCAGATTTTCGAGATGGTTCATTTATATATTCAGAGGCAATATTGATAACCTCTCTCGTTGTGGGTTTATTCAAACGAAATAATTTAATAAATTGAATATCTGAAATTTCAAATGCATCTTCTCTATTATAAAAGCGACGTACGGGACGTTCCTGCTCTTCCTCAGCCTCATTAAGATCTTCTAATATTTGCTGAATTATCAATATATCCTCCTCTTCCATTTCTTCTCGTGTATAAAATTAACCACACAATGTCTATATCAACAAATTTTTTTACGACTAATACCTAATACAATACAGAACACAGTAAACACAAGAATAAGGTTATGTCAACACGTACTTTTGCGCATGCTTCTCATACGAATTGCTTACTTCTCTTACTTCTAACCGAGAGAAAATCGTTCTCACGATTTTTAGTAGAGAGGATCACGTTCACGACTTCGAGAATAGGAAGTTTGCTATTTCAGGAGAATCCCCACCACCTTTCTCACGAAATTTCAGTTCTCTCGACTCGAGAATCGGCACCCTGGCGATTTAAGGTGGGCACAATACCATAGACGATTCGTAACAGATGATCGCGTAAAAAAATGGCCGATTTAAAACATCTAGCAGTATATAGAGGTCTCTACTAATATCAATCTCAACAAATATATTAAATTAGCTAAAATCAGTTTCGAAATATACATCTCTGCTTCCACGGTTGCGTATCTATCAGGTAATAGAAAATATTGTTGACTGAATGCAATCGATGTGTATGGCCTTGGCGTAATTCTTTCTTTGCTTACGGTGATATATTTCGATGCCTAACATAAATTCATTATTAGGTCTCGCGTTATAGCTCTCTGTGCATTAGATACATGCGGTGTATTTGTAGCCGTGAATCGTCACAATTTATTTTTAGTTTATTATAGATACCATAAACTTGTTGTAATAATAATAATACAGTATAATGATAATAAATTTATTCATTTCATGCTACAGTGTGAGAAATATGTCAAAAGAAAACAAATATGTGTATGTAACAAATATATGTATGTATGTACATTTCTAATCGATGGTTGTAGCGTTTTCTTGGTGGTATATTTTGCAGTATAAAATAAATAATACTGTAGGTATTTTGCTAAACCACTTAATTTAATTAAATTGAAGAGGTTTAATGTAAAGTAATTTCTTTTATTTTACAATATTTGTATTTCATATTTTCATTACATGGATCTAACGTAATAGTGTAAATCATACTACTAATATATCAAGCTGTAAGAAATGATCGGTTTTGTATTTACAGCAAAAGAATGCAAATAACTGGTTCACATACTTACTACGTTTTACAAGAAATATGTATTATATTTTGATTGCTTGATCTTAGGCGTAGAGTCGTACCGTGTCGTACGTTGTTTGAAATTTGATTCAATTAATAATAATAAATGCAATCCGACAGATATACAATAAATTTGCAATATATTATTTGACATTTAAAATTTACGCTTTCCGAAATCAATAATAATTTTCAATCCATATAAGTATAGCTCATATATTATTCTCTTTTTCCAACAACCTTCCACATTTCCATCATCTTCATAATGCTCATTCGATGTTTCAAATTAATCAATTGTTATTGCTTATTAAATAATTTATAAATAAAGTCTTCTCAAATTGCGTTACAGTTGTCAACTTGACATATACATATACAATACAATATATATGTAATTTTATTTTTGTAATATTCTTATCGAACCCTTAGCAAAAGTATTATATACTTCTACCTACGGTAAAAAGACGTGTTTGTTTACCTATCGTTCTTTTTTATATTAGCTACTAAATATGCTAAGTACACTTGCTGTATTTAGCAGCCATTGAACCATTGATTGATCCTGTTCAGTCATTACATCGGTAAATCACCGGTAACTATAAGTGAAGTATGTATTACATTGAATGTCTACATCGATAATTCTTACGGTGTAGATATTCCAAACGGTACCTCACCTGTTCGATATCCACCGGAGACTATTTAGTTTTATGTTCTATATATGTAGCTTTGTGTTGTATATGTTACCATTAAAACCAGAAATTAGTCAATGCCTGAATTTCCTAGTTAGAATTAGTTTTATCATGGCCCCTCCCTAAATATCAGTTTTAGCTAGGCAATACTAGAATTAACTATTTATGTTAGCTAGTTTTCACTAAATGTTTTGTAGTTAGAAATAGTTTTGGCTGTATAGTTACAACTACAATTAACTGAAACTTAAAATAAAGGAGCGTTCAACAGCTGTAAGAAAATAAAAAGTTTGTTGTTTCGATACTTATTGACTAAACCAAGTTGTATTTATGAGGAAATTATTGTTCCTTTTTCGTAAACAAAACAATAGACTAAAGTAAATAAAAAAGATAAAAATAGACAATACTACAGAAAAAGTAGGTATATTAAAAAAATTCAGTTTTTTCTATTTGTTTTCCATTAACTAGCTTTAACTAAGGCCAAAGTGAAGATAATTCCTTAATGACACAGTTGACAAACTCTCTATGTCAAAAATATGTTCATCAGTTGTAAGGCCACCTCCTCAGTTTTTTTTTTTTTGCTTTGTATAGTGCTCGCAATAAAACTAACTTTGTAAGATGATCTTGATAGACAATAATGAACTTCAACCCAGCATTGGCTTGTGCGTGCATGTCTATTAGGTCCACTTAGCATCGACTATTCATTTCCTTATTGACATCAAACCTTTCTTACTCTTCCGCCGTTGACATGTCTCACACATTGATAGGAAAATATTTATCATTTCAGTTTTCAATTTTAACTGACTCATTGTAGTCTAAACTACTCTTAACTAGTTCAAACTTGTCAACTAATAAGTAATGAAATCCGTAAATTCTAGTTTTACCTACATGTACCACGTTTAATTCTAGTATTGCCTAGTTAAAACTTTATTTATTTATTTACAAAGAGGCTACGATAAAACTAGTTCTAACTAGAAAATTCGGGTATTGACTGATTTCAGGTTTTAACGGTGGCATATGTACACAGTTTTATAACTTTGTGTAGTGTTATCAGACATTTTAGGTAAGTAAAATGCAAGTATATAAAGTAAACATCAATATCGTTATTGTTTCTGAAATAGTAGCCTGTAATTGATTTGAATATGTTTCTAATATGTTTATCCTCTTCTGTACGCATGCTTTACAAACAAAATTTTTGACAAGAAACCAGTCTTATATTCGACAAAATGTTTATAATTTGTATTTGTTATTTTGTTTTTATCGTAAAATTTAAGGTATAACATGTAACTATATTTTGTGCAATCAGGTACTAAACTAAGCTATTAAAGAAATTATACAGAGCCATTCACGGAACCAGGAACAATTCTGAAAATTAGTTATAGACAGTGTCATCCGTTCTCGATGGGGAAATTATTTAAGCTTTTGTATCACTTCTACTTTATTGGAATTTTACGTTAACTGTCTTGATGTAAATAGCATGATATATTTCTTACGAGTTCTTTTAGATCGCTCATGCAAGTCTGCACCAAAATTTATTAAGGTATATATCCAAAATCAGCTATTTTTGAGTTATTCATTCTTTTTTAATAGATAGGTATATGACCAACTGCAAAGTTATGTTAAAAATTCTGCATTTTTCAAACTATTGCGGACGAATACTTGATATTTGACTAGTTGAAATACACGTACCAAATCTACGCCTTCAAAATTATATCTACATATACAGGGCTGTTCAAAAATAAGGTTCCTTTCAACTAAGTTTACATCGATGAAAGGAACTTTTTTAAACGAAACCTCTTATATATTATTGCATTTTTAATACAATTATTTAATACACTATTATTGGTTATTAGACATATTAGCTTGTATTTCTTAACGTTTTCGAGTTATAAGTGCTTTTCTGATGAAAGTTCGAAAAAGACGCCTTTTCAATGCATTTGATATCGTAGTAATCCTTGAATGTCACAATGGTCGATATTGTTATTTGTACTATAAAAACACATACATAGTTTATATCTGTCAAGCACAATGACAAAAGAAACACATTACAGAAAAGAAACGATATTTTTTATTTATTTTCCATTCATGAAGAATGTAGTAGAATCGTCAATAGTACATGTCGAGTACTTGACAACAGATATCCAAATTTAAGCCTATTGACAAAAAAATTAATTAAGGTATCTCAGTAAGGTTTGATGCGTTGTATGAGCGACCTAAAAAATTACCGTGCTATTTAAATTACGAAAGTTGACTAGAACTTCCGGCAAACTTGAATGGATAAAAAAGCGCGAATAATTTCGCCAATGAGGCCAGATGACACTACCTCTAACTACAGGTTTTAAGAATTATAGGATATCAGAAACATCGAACAATTTTAACGTTCCGTGAATACCCTGTATAAAAATGTAAAAATTGTGTAGTATACTTGCATTATCCGATTTCAGTGAAATGCCAAGAAAAAAATATATGCATAGAAAACGTGGCAAACTAGCTACAACAATGCGAAAGGTGTGGAAAGAGAAACATGAAACATCACAGTAAGTATATTACTAATATGGGGAAAGTACGTAACATTCAAGTTACAGTTTCTTGATAAACGTTTAGAAATTCAATTATAAGATTGAGATCGTCCATAGAAAGTTACATAGATCTATCCCACACATATGTATGTATGTACATATGAAAATGGCAAGCTACACATCTTCGAGTGATACCTGCTATAACTTTATCAATAATTGTCTTATATAACTTCTAATATTGTGGATCAGTATTAAATGTATAAAATCTTTCTTATTATAGAATGAATAGTAGACTATTTTGCGAATATTTAGAAGCTGACATGGATGTTGTTAACTTTATGCATGATTACTGGTAAGTAGGTGGTGTATTATTTATTGAAGTAAATAACAATTTATTTAAAATTGTAGTGTCCTTCCTGAAACCTCCTTAGTCAATTGTCATGATAATTGTGGGAGAGGTGACAAAGCTGATGATATTGTACCGTCCGAACATCCTGAAATTCAGAGGTAATTTAGTTTTATTTATATATTTAATTACTTGCCATATACAATAGTTCTTTCACTTCTTTTACTTATTTCAACATGATGAAGATCCATAACAACTATGATATTCTTAATTTTGAAAATTAGAGGTTGGTGAAGATTTATATTGAAAGATACATTTTTTCAGGATTATTACAGAAGTGCCATTGCGTCAACAAATTGATGCTACAGTAGATATCGTCGGAAAAGATACGACGGATGCGTGGGATCCAAAAAACGAATATTCCAGGTATAACACATTATATTAACTAATATATCGAAATGCATAAACTTGTGACGGTCTTGTACCTTATATACAGGTAATGTTTACAAATGTTACAGTCACTTCAGAAACGTGATGTATAATTTTTGCACTGTAAGCAGGATGTCTATTTAAAACAATTTTTAAGTATAAAAAATTAAATAGAGCGGTTTATTTATGTTGTACTATTAATATCATGAAATAATATTTGTAACAAATAAGCTGTTCTGTTTTATTGTTTATATTTAGGAATTGTTTTAAATAGAAATAAATACATTAATTGGTTATATGAGGTACACAATTTGAAAAATTGCATAAAGGTGTAACTTGCTCTGTTTATTGCATATGTATGATTGGTTATGTCTATTATATTTTTTTTTCAGCATTATGGCACATAATCTAGAGTTTGAAAGGAGTAGCACTGAAGAAAGTGATGATCATCTAAAAGGTTACCGCATCGTGGACATAAATTATATATTAACCGCAGCCCTAAAAATTCAATATAACCATGCTACCAAATGGGACTATTACAACCATATATGGACCAATATGGACTATTACAACCATATCATGAGAAACGAGAAGGGCTATTTTCAACATTCTTGTAGCTTTTGTGAAAAATTTTTTATTATACATAGTGAAAAGCACCAAGACATTGTAAAAAAATCAAATGTTAACGTTTCTTTTGTGTGGGGTACATTAACAAGTGGTAGCAGCTATACTCAGGCCGTGGATTTAATAAGTGTCCTTGATATTCCTCCACTAAGCTATCCACTATTTCATGATATTGAAGAGAGTCTCGGTGATGCGTGGAAAAACACTTTGTGGAAATGTATGGAGGAAGCTGGAAAACAAGAATTAAGTCTAGCAAAACAGCGTAGACAGTTTAGCCGTGATGCCATCCCGTGGATCTGTATTCACTGTGATGGAGGGTGGAGTAAGAGGTCTTATGGTCACTCATACAACGCTCTATCTGGCACCGTTAGTATCCTGTTTGTTCTAGTATATGGATGTAAAATAAAAAAAAAATTCAGGCTGTAGTTATAGGTAAAGAGACAGGCAAAGTTCTTTTTGTTGGGATACGTAACAAATACTGCAGTATATGTGCGCGCGCTGCAAATTTAAAAGAGTATCCTAAAAAACATAGGTGTTTTAAAAACTGGGAAAATTCTTCCACAAGTATGGAAGCGGACATCATCGTCGAAGCGTTTAATTGCAGCATTTCAATGCATGGAGTAAAATATCTGCAGATGATCGGTGATGGCGATTCTAGTGTATACCACAAAATACAGAACAATGTTAGTTATGGCAGCGAAGTTCAAAAAATAGAATGCATTAATCATGTTGTAAAAAATTATGGCAAAACATTATATAATATTAAAGCTAATACAAACATAGCTTTGTCTGCTAGAAATGCATTAACGAAAGAAAAAATTAAGAAATTACAAACAATAATAATGCATCTCTCTAAAATAAATAGTGATCATGATCAATTGAAAGTTGACATACAAAATTCAATTTATCACGTTTATGGCGATCATTTAAATTGTAGCGACCGATACTGTCAAATAGTAGGCCATCTTGATAGCAATTTGAAGGAGAAGCTTACACAGACAGGATTGATTTTTCATCTGGAAGGTCAGTTGCTTTGAATTATAGTTGATGTAATTGATAGAGTTTGTAATGTTAATATTCATAGGTGCTTTGGAAACTATTTTGAGTAAGGCATACAAAATGGTTTTCTATGAGAATAATAACAAATCGGAAACATTTATGTCACTACTGGCTAAGTATAATTGCGGTAAACGATTAAATCTTATTCAAAGAAGATCATTTGAACTTTGAACGTACCTAACAGCTCTACATTACAACACCGGTAAAGTACTTGTGAAATGAGTTTTTGACGGTATACATTTACAGAATAAATGTATTTATAAAACTTACTTTAGGTTTATCTTGGCACTGCTCTGCATTCAAGGAAGTAATGCAATTAGACATAGGACAAGTATTCCAAAACAAGATTGAAGGACACCAAAGACAAAATAAATACCGACCGTCTAAGATCAGAAAACGCAATCGTGCTAACGTTGATAACGATTATGGACCGAATGCTTCTACTGCGTTATTAAACAAAGATGAGTTTGCATCTGAATATAAGAGGATACTGACAACATTACAGGTTTTTCTGAGAAATTTTCTAAATTTAATAGAGAAAAACATTTCAGTTTCTATACCAAGGACAGAATAAGAAGTCCTGTTTTGGTATATATGGGGTATTTCAACAATTCTTAATTTATATATGGTTCTGATCAAGGCCGGAGAATGACCATCCGATAATATACCTAGCATACGAGGTTATTGAAATAACATCTAATATTCGCACAGTTGTCTTTGTACTTGGCGTCCTAAAACATTCGCTTTATCGTCTTAACTAATCCTCCGGTCTTGCTCTGTATGTATTGCACCTTGTTTTAGAGAGAATATATTTGCATTTTTTTGTATCTTTTTGAATTTTGAATACACATGTTTATGCATGTAATGTGTTTGCGAGTAGGTATAAGAGGAATAGTTGTATTATTGATAATATGTTGTGTGTTTTTGTAGCTTTGAATTTACTGCAAACGTGTGTACGTATTCAAAAATGCTAATCATCGTTACAGTTGTGAAAAGCGAAAGTAGATCACAAAACCATATCTCATGTATACATTTTTTGATTATGTACACCACTTAGGTATGTAGTACTCGCTTGAAAAAGTTTCACTGTATTTATGCATGCAGATAGGCGCAGTATCTTCACATCACATTATAACATTACTAGATGAATATACCAAGATGCACATGTATCGGAGTGAATTTTTTTAATGGTCTTAACTATTTTAGAGTAGCATAATAAACACGATCCACCATTGAGAATGTAGGTATACTGGCATGTAGTTATATGTTTTTGCTCTTTTCATTTCAGTGTTAAATTTATAGATAGGATGTAGGTATTTTAGTATATAGTTATATACTATAGATATGCATGAATTGCTCATGTTTCGTATACCAATATTCATTTTTATTAATATGATTGCTAAGGTTACTCCGGAGAAACAACTGCAAATTGCCATAGCAACAATAGGGCAATTTACAAATGAAATATACCTTAAGGAAAGATGCTGTCGTTTAACCGCTTCTAATTTTGGTTCTGTAGTGAAGAGGAAGGAAAGTACTCCATGTGCATCGCTACTAAAGAAAATTATATACAATAAAAATATTACAACACCAGCAATTGAGTATGGGAAAAAATATGAAGATGTGGCTCGAAAGCGATTTGAAAATTTACTCGGAATACCAGTTGAAAATGCAGGATTGTTTATAGATGTAGAGCATGGTTATTTAGCTGCTTCTCCTGATGGTGCAAGCTACAATTATTTTGACGCTTTGTATTACAAAAATCTTTGATTTGCAGGACTTATTGGCGAAGACGGTATATTAGAAATAAAGTGTGCATATAGCTTATATAATAAAAAACAAACCCTTCAAGAAGCCATTATACAAAATAAGGCATTTTATTTAAAATATAATGATTTGAAGGAGACAGTTCTAAAGGAAAATCACAACTATTTCTATCAGGTTCGTTTAAACGATACACATAAAATCAAAGTTCACTGTTATTGGCTTTAGAAGGTCGCATTGTTGGATATATTTTGCTTAAGTTAAGCAGGTAACCCTGAAACTGCTATACAGAAAATTTGTGTTGAGAATGAAGTATTCATGTGGATATTTATGTATATGCTATTATATATTTTAAATTTTCACGAAAACAAATAAATAATTTATTTTCTTTAATTGTGAGATGTCAGTATGCTCAAAGTCCTGACGAGTATCGTATAACAAAGATAATTATATGTTGTATAATATGTATGTTACAGGTGCAAGGGCAGTTGCATATAACTAGAAGAGATTTCTGTTACTTTGTAGTTTATATAAATGATGACGAACCTTTATTTATTCAAAAGATTTACAGAAATGAAGTTTTTTGGAAAAATAACATGCTTCCCAAATTAACAAAATTTTTCTTAGGTTGCTTTCTACCCGAAAAGATCCAACAGTTTATCGAACGAGGAATTTACATGCAATCATGAAAAGCTGAAGTATGAACTCTAATCGGTTACCCTTAATATTTTGACAAAATTGCAATATCTTCAATTCTATGTATACTTTTTTTGTACCAGTAGTAAAATACAGCATTTTGACACATAATAGAGCGCCGAGAAATGTTATTCTTCTACATCTGAACTAATGACAGGTATATATAGTGGATACATTAGCTTTGTTTCTGCAGCCGTTTCCAACGGTTGGAAGTATCAAAAGCATCCGCATTGCAATAAAACCGAACGCTTTTATTGTAATGGGCATGCTCCTCATACTTCCAACTGTTGGAAACGGCTGCAGAAACAAATCTATTATTGATGTAAGTAATAAATGGCAACAAATCAAACGCATGCCCCAATTATGCTATCTCCGTAGAATGTCGACCTTCACAATTTCTTGTAATTTTGCCTAATTTGCCAGTTCCACATTCGTATTGCCGCATATGATAAAGTTATGGCTTTTTTATTTTTTGAATACTCTTGAAATTAAGTGAGAAGTACGTTTTCAGATATTACTATTGGGTTTTTGGAATTACACTATTTTTGAAAACCTGAATATGTTTTCATGTGCGTTTTGATGTGTGCGGAAACAAGTGTTCTACTGTTTGTTTTGCAATCTTGCGCATTTCAGATGGTGTAAATCTTCTTCAGACATTACAAATGGAATGAAAAACATCTAATAAATACTTAGCTTTTAGGTCCAGCATTTATGTCAAAAATTATTTGTCAACATTAATATAAAGCCTGCTTATTTGTTTCATAAGTTTTATAATACAAATAATATACATACTACGGTTGAGAAGACATTCCCCTTGTGATTTTTTCTCGGATGTTTTAATGTAATGTACTATTATTAAAATATATATATAGGGGAAAGCGGGGACCATTCGGCAGTGGTGAACATTCGTCAAATCTTAATACCTCGCGTTTAGTTTGATTTTACCGCCTAATTTTACGTCATATTGTAGGCTACCTATGTGCATTTAGTTGTAGTAAATGACCGTTATAAACGTGCGTTCCTAAAATATTTTACGAAAAAATTGTGAGTACTGTGGTTTAAAGGTACGTATTTCTGCGAAATGAAAAGTATTGTTTTTGGTATTTGTTTTTGAAGAATCTTTTGTCAACTATGTCCATTTGTTTGTTTTATGTATTGAGTAACTCTACGCGATACAATCGTAACCCTACTAAATCACGTGTAAAACATTATATTGGAAAGTATACATTTACCTAGGGTTACCAGATCCAAAAATGAGTTTTCCTGGCAAAATTCCTGACTTTTCAATAAATTTCCTGACATTTTGTGTGAAAATATCAAAAAGCGCGCTTAATTTTAAAAACCGCGAGTGAACGTGATGCGTGCGCCTACTGTACGGTGCGAAGCGGGATGGGGCAAGGCGCTTGGGTGGCAGGGGTCATTGCGCAGTACGCGAAGTGTGCTTCACAGCTTTACAGTTTCGCGCGCTATTCGGTAAAGATATAACGAAAAAGCAGTGAAGTAAGTGATCGAAAAGGGTGAAATGGCTTCGAGTTCGAGTAGTAAACGTCAATGTACGTTCACAGACATTTTACGTGATAGATATCCTTTAATGAGACAGGGAAGAGAGCCGTCTGAAGTTCATTGTACAGTGTGTGATTGTTATATTTCCATAAAATACAAAGGTGCGTTTGATATCGACACACACATTAAAAGCAACAAACACAAGACGCAACTGTTGGTGGTGAATAAAAACCGCAAAATAGACACTATTTTTCAATCGGCGTCGTCTCAAAGTAAAGCAAAGGAATCAGCTGCTGAAGCTACACTGGCGTTTCATACTGTTAAGCACCACCAAACTTACAACTCCATGGACTGCACTGGGCGTTTGATGAAGGTAATTTTTTCTGATTCCAGTATTGCCAGGGACATTACCTGCCAAAGAACTAAAACAGAAGCCATCATAAATGGCGCGATAGCTCCATGGATAATTCAAAATATCAAGTCCTTGTTAAAAAATATAACATATATCGGGGTATCGACAGACGCAAGCAATCACGGCTCGACAAAAATATTTCCCATTATGATCCAGTTTTTCGATTCTCAAGGAAGGATACAGTCAAAGTTACTGGATGTCATTAACACACCAAACGAAACAGCAGAAACAATATCTGACATTATTATGAAGACCTTGCAAAAGTACAACTTAACTAAAAAATGTGTCTCCCTAACAGCGGATAATGCCAATGTAAATTTTGGAGGAATCAACAGGCAAGCAGGTAGAAATGTGCTGAACTATCTTAAGAATAAACTGAATAAAGAAATTGTTGGAGTTGGTTGCCCAGCGCACATTTTGCATAATTGTATTCAACATGGTACAGATGTACTAAAAATTGATATCGAGTCGCTGGTGATGAAGCTCTTTAATTTCTTCTCGGTATATACCGTGCGCACTGAAGCCTTAAAATCCGTTTGTGAATACATTGAAATTAATTACCAGAAGCTACTGTATCACAGTAAAACAAGGTGGTTGAGCCTTTTTCCAGCCGTTGAAAGAATATTGAAAATGTATCTGCCCCTGAGAGAATACTTTTTGACAACTCCGCAAGTGCCGACAACAATTAAAGCTTTTTTCGAAAATGAACTGGCGGAAAGTTATTTATTTTTTGTGCATTCTCTTATGTCGGTATTTCAGTCACAAATCGCAAAAATAGAAAGGGAAAATAACTCCGTCATGGATATTGTAGGAATATTAACTTCGACTTGTGTAACGTTGAAGGCAAGAGCCGAAGCTACATTTGTTCCCTTAAAAGTGCGAGAATTGCTGTTGAAGTGTACAGAAGATGCCAAAGAAAGATTTATGAAAGACGTGAAAGATGCCTACAATACTTGCCTTGACTATTTAAATAAATGGTTGCAGCCGTTAGACGAATTCAAGATCTTTGACTGGATGATACTGAAAGGTGTTGATGTTGATTACGAGAAAGTTGTTTCCTCTCTGCAGTTTTTGAATGGATATGGGGTGTGTTTAGATGACGTTGCACTTTTTGATGAAATTACGGCATTAAATTCTTTTGCAAGACAGCAAAGCACTGATTTTTTTGAAATGGTACCCGTTAAACAATGGGAAATTATTTTAAAATCCGTAAGCTTGGAGAGACTGCCAGAACTAAACAAAATTTGCGGTTTCGTATTTGCAATTCAAGCACAAAATGCGAACGTAGAGCGAGTGTTCTCATTAATGGGAGCGCAGTGGACTAAGGAGAGAAACAGATTGTCCATAGCTTCTGTTAAGGCTCTACTGTTGACACAGTATAATCTAAAGAACACATCTTGTGAAGAGTTTCATAAAATTGTTATGAAAGACCAGCAGTTGCTGAAAGCAATATCCAGCAATAAAAAATACGAGCCAGATCAGATTGAATGAAACTATTAATTTAGTTGTTAAGATTTGATGCCTTTGTTATTAGTTTTTGTGCAAAAACTGCTTAATAAATAGTTCAATTTTTATTTTTTACTCTTTCTGTTTAAAAAATCCTGACAATTTCAAATTTTCCCTATTTCCCTGATGGAGGGTTAAAATTCCGGACATGTCAGGAAAATTCCTGTCATCTGGTAACCCTACATTTACCCTACGTAGTGTACATTCGTCATATGAAGGTAGTGATGATTCGGCATCTGCCGAATGTTCACTACCTAAACTTTTGTTACAATTAATTTTGTTTCAGATGCCAAAAATTTATGTTAAAAAAACAAATCGCATGAATATTAGTGAAGAAAACATGAAACTTGCAATATCCTCCGTTATATCTAAACATTTGAGTATATCTGCCGCTGCAAGGGATTATAATATAAAAAGAACTACTCTGCAGTCTCGAATTAAAAAGCTATCTCAAAAGTTTAGTTTAGAAGAGCTGCAAAATAGGATGGGTGATTCAGGCAATGAGAGTGATGAGGAGAGAAAATATTCAAATAAGTACTGCTCTCAACAAACTTTTTCTACTGACGAAGAGATGGAGCTCGCCGATTATATAAAACACTGCTCAAATCTCAACTATGGTCTAAACTACAGTCAAATTAGGACCATAGCTTATCAGTTTGCAAAGTCTCTCCCCGAATGCACCAATATTCCAAAAGGATGGGACGACAAAAAACTTGCAGGTACAATTATTGTTATAGTCAGTCTTCAATGATTTTTAAATCTAGAACTTCACAAATACTACCACTATTAATGTGGAATGTTTTGGCTAACTATAATATTTACAAAAAATCAATAGCAGCCAATACAAGCAAGCTATATAATTAGCAGAGTATTCTGATTCAAATGGTATTACGGTTAGTTTTTTATTTCAGGCTTAGACTGGCTGAGGGGATTTATGAAGAGACACCCTGAACTGTCACTTCGGAAGCCAGAAAACACTAGTCATGCCAGATCCATGGCCTTTAATAAGCCAGCCGTCGACCATTTTTTGAGAAGTTTGTTGCGGTTATGGAAAAATATAAATTCAAAGCTACCGATATATGGAACCTTGATGAATCTGGGATCAACACTGTTATGTCTCCACCAAAGGTTGTTGCCCAGAAAGGGAAAAAGCAAGTCGCACAAGCTTCTTCTGGTGAAAGAGGAGAACAGGTGACGTTTGTGGGTATAGTAAACGCTGCTGGAGCAGCAGCCCCACCTATATTCATTTATCCCCGAATAAGAAATCCAGAGGAATATATGGGGGAAATATATCCTAACTCCGCCATAGCCCTTGGAAACAAATCGGGCTACATGACCGCAGAATTATTTCCTAAAGTTTTGAAGCATATAATTAAGCACATCAAGTGCTTAAAAGATAATAAAATACTACTGCTTATTGACAACCACTCGTCCCATATATCTGTTGAAGCAATAACTGTTTGTAGAGAAAATGGAATTGTTTTACTATCCTTTCCTCCACACACAACGCACCGAATACAACCTCTCGATGTAGGAGTTTTCGGTCCCTTCAAATCTTACTTAGCAAGAGCACAAAATGATTGGCTTATTACAAACCCTGGGAAAACATTAACAATACGACATATTGCCGGCCTTGCATCTAAAGCTTATGAGTCAGCTTTTACTATAAAAAATATCACCAGTGCTTTCAAGACAGTTGGCATTTGGCCTGTAAACCGACTAGCATTTACCGACGACGATTTTTTACCAAGTTTACAGACAAAGAGTGTACAAAAGACATTACTCACAAAACTCAGGAACTCGAAGGTATGGAGAGTCTTGAACGCACTCCTCCACAGGCATCGACTTCTGCTGAATGTTCCAAACGTCCTAGTCTGGTCAATATAAGACCATACCCCGTAGCTGCACCATCAGAAAAAAGGTAACCAAGAGAACTGCAGTGAAATCCACTGTATACACCGATACACCAGAATTTCATTTGCGTATAAGCTTAGAGAACGAACGAAGTAAAAAAGTTAAGAAGAACAAGGCAAAATCTGTAAAAAAGAATTTATTAACCGATACCAGTGCTAACGAGAAAGAATATTCAAGTGATTCAAGTATGAGTGTTGAATTAGATGATTCTTCCGGAGATGAAAGTGTTCAAGATATTCGTCATTTAACAGACGATATAATTTCACCTAACGATTTTGTTTTGGTGCGATTTACACTATCTAAATGCGAAGTATATTATATCGGGAAAGTAATTTCAATTGAAAATAAAGAACATCAAATTAAATACTTAAGAAGAAGGGGTACTTCAAATTATTTCGTTTTCCCGGAAATAGATGATATCTCAGTTGTGAACAGAGATGATATTGTGGCAAACCTTCCATATTTTAAAGAGAAAGGAACTACAAGAACCTCGGCCGTATTTAAATTTAATTTCAATTTTGCTAATATTCACGTACGTTAATTTACATCATCTCAAATATTTTGAGGATATTTGAATTTCTCAACGTACTTTTAAGTTGTAGAGTTAAGGTTTTTTTATATTTTAGTATTAAAATGACTAACTGTAATGTTTTTGGTATAAAATAAACTTTAGTTATATGTATTAACGTAGATGGCGAATGATGACTACCCACCTGACGAATGATACCAAGGGTAGGGGAGCATTCGGCAATATGTCAAAGATATGTTGGCTGTTTCTAACCAAAAACTGGTCCATTGTAACAAGCTCGAACTGCCACCAAGTAAGCACTATTTATTGGTCTACTTATTGACTAGCATGATAATACAGTCCAATATATCGTTTGAAAGTTACAATGGTTAATAGCTTAACATGCCGAATGGTCCCCACTTTCCCCTATAGACATTTACTTCGCCCTTACGAAGCCAAAAATGGTATACTTCGCTGATTACCTGAAGCCCTCTGCGGTCTTACGAAACCCGACTCTGGGCTTCGTAAAGATTAGCGTGTATAAACGCTTCTATAGTGACACCATGACTGTAGAAAACTTCAGTAAATTTTTCATTAGGGCTTCATAAACGAGCCTACTATTCCTAAACATATGCGACATAGTTCATCATATTAGTGTGTAGAGAGCGCTGCCGTCACTCTGTATAAGATTATATATAAAACAGATACAGGTTGCGCATTTTACGAAACCTATGATTATATATAAGTATTTACGAGTCCCAACGAATTGGCAACACTGCATTTCATTTTCCCGCTGTTTTCTGTATTATTGTCTACTTTCCGTTAATTTTTACATTAGTAAATTTGCTAATGTCCCGGGGTTGATATAGTATACGTGTAAAATGGATCGTTCAAGAAAAATATTAGAACTGGCCATCAGAAAGAGTTCACAAGGTAAGTAAAATTGTTATATATAATAGTTATTTAACCAACAAATGTGTTAATGTGTGCGATTAATAATCGACACATTTCAATGGACGAGCGGGTGAAGCGAACGCGTTAATATAAGTAGTTGTTAATCGACCAATTAACACCCTTCTTCCTTATAATACTTTTCAGTTAATCGTAATATCTTTAAATAGATAAATATGTATTCCTAATTTTACTTTGACATTCATATATCGATATTACTAACCACATACATGATATTCTTGACCAATACCGGCCATTTCTTCATTAAACAGATACAAGTAATTTGAGGGTTGAGTGGTTAATACAAAAATTGTGCATTAATAGGGGTTATTAATACATAATTTTCTAATTTACATGCATTAATAATGATCAATAAATATAGCTATTTAACGAAAAAGTGTCTTGAAATGGTCGACTAGTAATTGAGATATTTGAACGCACAAGCGATGAGTGAAGCGAAGCGCGTGCGTTAATATGTAGTTAAGATTATTAATCGCCCTTGCTAGCACACGTATTCGTTACAATACTTTTCCCACTTAGTTCCAGTAATAAATTATACAAAACTTGATAAGAAATTAAATTTTTAGAAGTACAGATTCCTTTGTACAGCATTATGCCAATTAACAAAAATAAGGAATCAGTAAATTTTAACTACGAGACTAATGAAAATGAGGCAATTGTATTAAACGATATAACTAATAAAGACATAAATTGTAATAATGTAAAATGTTCGCTTGAAGTACCTATAGGAGAATTACAAGCTCAAGAAGCTATCACAAATAAAAAAATCGATGATTTATATTCATTCGATGATTATGAGAGCTCCGAGAATTCAAACGAAACTATAGAAGATTGTCTTAATCAACTTGTTAGCTCGGGCTCCGAATATATCCCATCTGAAACTGAAGATACTCGTACATCTATCATATCGTCCAGTTTGGTTTCACAGGACACTTCATCAGTAAGCACACACATCGTACTATTAGAAGGTACGTTAGCTTAATAAAAAATATTTGAACATTACAGGAAATTTATCTTCCCGTGCCTGTAAATGAAACCCGTAAAAAAATAACAATTCTAAGTGACATAAGATTGGATACGAGTAGAACTAGCAAAGCTGTACCACCTTCCTCTGATACTTTACAAGTGAGTAAACATGAGAACTACAAAATTATTTTTCATTACATACGGGAATATCTACCGCGCAGTTTTAAAGCCATTCTTCATGCTAATTTGAAATTAAAGAATGTTTTAGGCAAAAACTATTTTCCAGCTTAAGGGATGGTATTGATAGATTTTTTCGTTTCAATTTCTATTCAACCCTACCTGACATCAACATTTTTATTCTAACTGTAATATTGTGTATATTTTTCGATATTTCGATGATATTTACCTGATAGTACTTACATATGTTTATATCGAAGGTACCGTTTGAATATTCAAAGAAAGCGTCAGCAAGGGAAAGACCAACTATCTGCCCAATATGTTTTAAAGATGTTCTTACGCATTTTACAAGACATCTTTTTAGACATCATGGTGATCAAAAAGAAGTTCGTTTGATTAAAAGCTTAAAACCCGGAAGCAAAGATCGGTTGGCGCACGTGGCGTCTTTGAGAAAACAAGGATATTTTATTCTTAAGACTGAAAAAAATATAACGCGCCCAGTTAAAACTTCTAAAAAAATGAATGCTGAATATTTTGTTTGCACCTACTGTTTAGGTCAGTATACAAAAAGATTGCTATTCAAACATGTAAAAAAGTGTGAGAGTAGGCCCGAAAATACACAGCATTCCAAAAAATGTTTGACCAACTCACAAACTTTTATGGCATTGATTAATTCAACAAATAGTAATTTTTTAAAATCTACGCGAGTAAAGAATGAGGTGTTCAATATCATGCGTCCAGACGATATTAGCGCTGTAGTTAAAAACGATCCTTTGATCTGTTTATACGGTGAGGCACTTCTTTCAAAACACAAAAGACAGCAAATTGTTACTGTGGTATCAAATAAAATGAAGGAAATGGGGCGTCTATTAATAGCTTTAAATACCACGCAAAATCTTAACGGTTTATTTGACGCCTTGAAACCTGAAATGTTTCAACACTTACTTTGTGCTACAAAACAAATAAGCGGTTACGACGAAAGCACCAAAAGCTTTAAATCACCATCACTAGCGATGCACATGGGCACAAATTTGAAAATAGTATGTGATGTTGCATATAGATTAGTCATGGAAAAAAGAAATATTCCTGGCATACAGAATTATGACAACGCAATAAGAAGATCCGAAATTAAAGATTTAAGAAAGTTAGTTGAAGGACATTGGTGCAACGAATTATCAAGCTTAGCACTAAAAGACCTAAAAGAGAAACACTGGGAGAAACCGTTGCAGTTACCACTCACAAGTGATCTTCAGCTATTTAATAACTATATAGATGCACTTGCTGATGAGTCCTTAAAGAGGCTAGAAAATAGTAACAATAATAAAATCTACTACAAACAATTAACACAATGTGTCTTGGCAAAAACTGTACTATTCAATCGAAAAAGAGTAGGTGATGTACAATATTTAAAAATTGAAACTTACAATAAAAGCTACAGCACAGTAAATCCTGAATGCTTTGACCAGGCACTTACTGAGGTGGAAAAAATTATTAGCAAAAACCATAAGCGTGTAATAACTGGTGGAAAAGGCTCGAAACCTGTTCCCATATTATTTTCTAAACAAACCCAAAAATACATTAATCATTTGTTAAAATATCGACAAGCAACGGATATAGTACCTAAATCCAATCCTTACCTCTTTGCGAATCCTGACTCAGAAGATCGTTGGATGGATGGATCAAGCGTAATAAGAAAGTTGGCTGCGGACTGTGGTGCAAAGCAACCGGAATTGCTAAGATCAACAAAATTCCGTAAACATATAGCAACTACCCTTCAATTGATGGCAATGGAAGGCGATGAAATGGAACAAATCGCCACCTTTATGGGACATACGAAGAAGACACATGCCGAATTTTATAGGTAATGCACTCAAATTACAAGTATCTTTCATTAAAATCTATTTATTTTTCAGACTTCCACAAGATATGTATCAAACAGCCAAAGTCGCAAAAATTCTATTACTCCTCGAGCAAGGAAAAGGAGAAAAATTCAAAGGAAAGAAATTGAATGAAATAGAAATCGAGAACGAAATTTATTACAGCTCTGAATCCGATAGCGACGAAGAACCATTAATAAATAAAATATTGCACAAGGTTGCACATACTGAAACATCAAATATAACGCCCGAAGATACCCCCAGAGATAAGGTCAAAGGTATAGGATTTGTTTAATATGTAGAACATAAACAGGACAGCAATTTTTGGCGCACTTTACATTAATTGTGTACAAAATAGCCTTAAATCTTTGTATGTTATAGGAATTCAACGCAGGAGGGACGAATCTCATCCTGGTAGAGTAAGATGGTCCGAAGAAGAAAAGCGCCTAGTATGTGCGTATTTTAAGGAGCATATTAAGAAAAAAATACCGCCCAAGAAACACGAATGTGAGCTATTTTTGGAAAAAAAGAAATTCAATGGTAAATAAAGATTGGGTGAGAATCAAAACCTTTGTGTATAATGTATACCGGCAGCAAAAATAGCATACATAAATGTAGAATCATTTAAATAAACCGTAATGCTTTAGAAATAGTTCATTTTATTTATTGTTTTATCATATACATACAACATAATTAAAAAAGTTTAAATACGCGGATGTATCTTCTATTGAAATAAAGGGTCCATATAGACAATTATCTCAAATCTCCTATGAAATATTTGGCAACGTTGCATGGCTAGATATAATGCGACATATATCTAGATTTTATACAGATGGCATCTTATAGTCACAACTATCAATATGGACTCGTAAAAACATAAATATTTCGCAAGACTTGTATAACATATTAAATTTACCCCTCTTGCTTTGCCATTGGTAACAATGATGCTAAGAGCACAGTTTACTGAAATATACACGTTTATTGTTAGGTTAAATAGCGGGACTCCGGTCGCCTGCGGCATATGTTGGGCTTCATATAGTGCTCTATATCTGTATATATATATATACATACAATGAAATTTTCATTTATAGTTACAGTTACTTACTTGCTTTTATTCACTAATGACATTACATAAAAACAGCTGTGCAAAAAGTAAGTTTAAACGTACCTACGTATTACTTTTTATATGTAATTGGCACAGCTCTAATGTTACTTTTGTTATACTACATTCATGTTTATATTTCCCACAGTTGAATATTAAAAATAAAACTCAACTTTACTTAAATGTCTTCTTTAATTCTATGGCAATTTCTTTACTTATTGCGTTATATCTACAGCATATTTCTTGATTTCAATAAACATAATAGTGTATATAAAATTTGTCTTACTTTCCTACATGTTTTTCAAAGAAATGTACAAACATCTATTTATTTATAACTTTTGTTTTATATAGACGTATATAAATAAAAAAAGAGAACAAATTTTCTATTTCATACAATACATACACAAATTTGTTGCATTTGATATTTGTTTCTTACTATATAAATTATGCAGAACAAAATAAATTGTTTCTAATGTAGGTAAACTTACAAATAAACTGGCATACATACACAACCTTGCATAAAATTATGTAAACAATTTTGGATTCAATTTTTTGTGTTTTCCTATAAGATTTCATATGTAAGTATATATTCGGATAATTTTTGTTGTAATCCCTGTCTATATATCTCCACACCTACATTAACATCACATATGTAACTGATATTTATCCTATAAACGTCTTCGACAGCGATTTCTAGTACGCACAATCAATTATCGACATCTTACAGACAAGTGCCAAAGTTAATTTGACAGATATTAATCATATATCTTGTTATAGCTACTGACATAGCTTTTGCAAAAACGAATGCTTTATTTACAATTTTCGCAATTTGGCATTCATCTACGATTTTTTCCTTATATTCTAAATGCAAAATTATTTTAATTCATTGCTATTTACTCGTTGTTTGAAATAAATTTTGACGTTATTTTTACAAACAAAATAGCTTAGTCCCTCCGGAGGCATCATATCTTCATGTTTAATACAAAATATACAATTAATTCTTTCTAAATCGGCCAAAAGCTATAAAAGTTTAATTCGGTTACCGACTGAGCACTCTACTATATTTTAACCGCACCTTAAGGCATTTACTTACAGAAACTTCTTTAAATGCTTCATATGCAACATTTGAAGTCAAACAAATACTATTAAAATCTGGAATAAGGGAAAGTATAGACTGTGAAGTGCTATTTTGCATTATTTGTGTATTATTTTTAAATCCATTATTATGAATAAATCTATTGCATACTTTCTTTAGTAGTACATATTAGTACTTCAATAAGGACATTGTTCTTGGCGACATTGTTGCCAATTAGGGGAGGTAGGGGAACATTCGGCCGTAGGGAACTTTCGGCCAGTGCGATTATTTCAAGTAAATTTTAAAATACCCGCCTAAATATAATTGCGGTGGTAGGCCCACAGTATAGTTTTATGTTCTTAATTGGATGTGTGTGCATAAAGTTGCAGTAAGGGCATTTTATTGAAAAAAATTGGAAAACCGGCAAAGAAGGTAAGTTTTCCTAAGTCCATGATATTGTCTATAACAATGTCTTCATATTTAACTATCAATGTTTAACACAAAATACGTTATTATACATACATTTATCAGTTTTATTTGAGTATTCAACATAACCTAATGTTTCACTAGAAAAAGAAATATTCCTTATATTACGAAAACATCGGTAGGGGAACATTCAGCCAATGAGTTAGGGAACATTCGGCATCTGGCCGAATGTTCCCCTACTTCTTTATCAATGAAATTAAATTTATAAAATTACCTACCTACACTTTTTTACAGATGCCACGCAAGCGTATTTTAAAGACTGATCGTGTAAACATCGATGAAAGTCTTATAAAGCAGGCTATAGTTAGCGTTTTCAACGGAACACTTTCAGAAAGAGCAGCTGCACGAACTCACGGTATTAAAAGATCAACATTGCAGAGTAGAATTAAAAAAGTTCTAACCAAGTATTCAAAACATGATTTCTTAAAGAAAACTTTACAAAGAGATGTAGATTCGGGCAACGAGAGTGAAGGTGAAGATTCACCAAAGTATTCAAATAAATATACTACCGCTAGGCAAGTTTTCACGACAGACGAAGAATTGCAGTTGGAGAATTATATTAAAAAATGCTCGGATATGAATTACGGTCTGTCCTATGTCGATATTGAAAAATTAGCATTTCAATTTGCCAGAGCGCTACCACACTGTAAAATTCCGCCAGAGTGGCAAGAAGCTCAAAAAGCAAAATTGGGTTGGCGTCAAGGATTCATGAAGAGGCATCCAACTTTGTCACTACGAAAACCTGAGAGCACCAGCTTGAGTAGGAGCATAGCTTTCAATAAACATAAAATTAATCAATTTTTTGACAACTACCTCCATGTTTTACAGCGCTACAAGTTCACTTCAGATAAAATATATAATCTTGACGAAACCGGGGTAACCACCGTCATGAAGCCAGTCAGAATTGTCGCAACATGCGGAAAGAAACAAGTATCTCAGGTTGCATCTGCTGAACGTGGAGAACTTGTAACTTTTGTCGGAATTATCAGCGCAGCAGGAGACAATATTCCACCTATTTACATATTTCCCCGATTGAGAAATTTGGGGGATTTATATATGCATAACGCACCAGACAATAGCCTTGCACTGGGCAATAAATCCGGCTGGATGACGGCGGAGTTGTTCCCAGAAGCACTTAAGCATGTTAAAAAACACACAAAATGTCATCCTAATGATCCAATTTTACTTTTATGTGATAACCATGAATCGCACGTTAGTTTAGCTTCCATACTTTTTGTAGGGAAAATGGAATAGTGCTGCTAACTTTCCCACCGCACACTACCCACAGATTACAACCGTTAGATGTGGGGGTGTTTGGTCCATTTAAGGTCTATTGTAATACAACTTTTAATGACTGGCTAATATCAAATCCCGGTAAGACAATATCCGTAAAAAATATTGCGTATTTAACAAATCTTCCATTTGAAAAAGCTTTTACGAGGACAAATATAAAGAATAGTTTTAAGAAACCGGGAATCTGGCCTTTAAACAGACTAGTCTTTTCCGATGAAGACTTTGCAAGCAACTATGTAACTGATATGACTGAAGAATCAATCAGCAAATCTCAAGGAAATAGAGGGAACCATCAACAAAATGCGGAAGAAACTGAACAGCAAGATGAACTAGATAAAATTTTAAATATTGAACATGAGGATCCGAATAAAGTATTAGCAACAAATACTGAGATGGTAAAAGAGAAAGAAATAACTGATGAAAGCAATAGTCCATGTACATCTAAAGCGGCAAGAAATATCCTAAAGGATAAAAAAATAACACCAGCAATAGTAAGACCTTTCCCAAAAATTGCAGAAAGAAGAAAGAAAGGTAAACGGGAACCAGGAAAGTCAAGGATAATGACAGATACACCAGAAAGAGATCGTCTGGAGGAAAAAGAAAATGAGAAAAATATTAAAAAAACCAAGAATGTTAGAAGAAAATTAGTTTGCGAAGTTCAAACTAAGAAAGTGCTGAATAATAAAAGAAAGAAGATTGAGGACTTTGAAAGCTCTTCAAGTGACAGCGATCTTTCTCCAACTTTTAATGAATCCGATGACGATATTAGTGATGATTTGGACGATGTCAAGGAACTGAGCAAGGATTCAATCAAGGAGAGAGATTTTGTACTAGTTAAATTTCCAGTCAAGAATATAATAGTTCATTTCGTTGGCCAAATTCTAAAAACAATGGAAAACAAATTCGAAGTAAAATTTTTACGGAGAAAAGGTCTTTCATCAACGTTCTATTTTCCTACAATTGATGACATCTCTGTTTCTTCCATTGACGATATTATTGCAAAATTAGTTCCATCATCTCATGTTGGAACCGCTAGAACATTGTCATATTTTCGCTTCTGTTATAGTTTTGGCTCTCTACTTGTAAATTAAGTTATTTCCTCTTAAGATTATGATATATCTTTGTAATGTTTATTGATGTTTGTTTAATAAAAGCATAAAAATATATTTGTTGTTTAGCAATATATTATGGCCGAAACTTCCCGCTAACACGGCCGAAACCTCCCTCGGGTGGGGAACATTCAGCCATTAAGCTTCAAAAAATGAAAACAATAACTGAGATGTCTGAGTTGAAGATTTCCTAACTAGTTGTACGCTGGGACCTAAGTAGACCAGGTTTCTAAATTGTCAGGTAATTATTTTTTAAACAAGGTTAATAATAATAGTTTTAACACAGATATCAATGTTAGTGGCCGAATGTTCCCCTACTTCCCCTATTATGTGTTAGGTCAGTATAATGCGGTTGTTGATTACCAACGATGTTATGTAGAACAGTGGAAATTGTGGATGCCAACGTCTTTTTGCTTAATATATCTTGCGCCAACTTTAGAATTCCTATTCTAAAACGCCTTCTCTGATCAGAGTTCATTTCTCCCATATCAGGCATCAAACTTTTCAAAAAATTTAAATCTGGATTCTCCGCTTCTACTGGTTTCTTACTTGTGCGCGCATTAAGAAATTCCAACGCTGATTTATTAAGGTCAGCTATAGATACTTTTACAAAAAAAAGTTAAGTAAAGTTTTACAACTTTCATCGGAGGTATTGTTGTAATACTTTGCTCACTAAGAATTGTAGACTTTGTGTTTGTGTAAGCAGCTATAGGTCTATCGGAAAATGCGGATTTCTCTAATTGTATTTACGATAGAGAAGCTATGTTTGCATTTTCTTCATCGTTCTCTGTTTGTGACAAAGAAGCTGGTTGCGATGAAAAAGTCGTACTGTCACCACCGAGGTTACCATTCTGTTTCCGAGATTTTGTGAAAAGTTCTAGAAATTCAGTTAAATAGTATGGTTTTTTATGTCGGGTTTCAGAACCAGATGGAAGCTTAGCTGTCGTTAAGTATCTAGAATAGCACGCTCTTAAGTTTTTTCACCTCTCTTTGCAATCGCACACTGCAACAACACACAAGATCAGAAGAAAAAGATCAGAGAACCAGACTTAGCACCATTTCCCTATTACTTTGTTGGGGATGAAGCATTTCCTCTTATGGAAAACTTGATGATGCCTTACCCACGAAGGCAATTATCAAATGCTACAGAATTTCCAGGGCAAGAAGATCTGTAGAGCGTGCTTTCGGAATGCTGGTCTCAAAGTTTCGAGTACTAGATAAAGATAAGTACTAGAAACGCCAATATCATGCAACATTGAAAATGTAGATATTATTATTACAGCGCTTTGTGTTTTACATAATTTTATCCGTAAAAATGATGAAAGATTCTCTAACCCAACCCAATTTTAAATTAAAAAAGACATTCATAATGATGTCATTGATTTGGTAACTTTTACAGTGTAAGTGTGGCTTTTCCATTTACTCCTTTTAGTTTAAAAATAGACATAGTGCCGTAAAATTTTATGACATTTACCTTGCATTAATTTCTCAGCAACCATATTTTTAGCACGTATATGTGCCAAATTATTGTCATGCATGTAATGTGACTTATGATATGTAAGAGATAATTGGTTATTATACTCTTTAACAACCATTGACGATGCACAATTTTCATTGAATTTACAACTTCCCTGTGATTTTATCATTCTTCGTCTTTCATTTGCTTTAGGTAATCTTGTCTTTCCACGACTATTACAATAAAATACAGATCTTTTTATTCCATTCCTCACAGAACATTGACAATGTTTTACCCATAAATACGAAGTTTTATGTTCTTCATTCTTTTTCCATGATATAAATTCTGAAATAATTGATAGTTAATAATTAGTTCCATATATAATTGAAACAATGACCTTCTTTAGTAACGAACTGCAGTTCCTCTATTTCTTGTCTTATATTATGAGTAGTTTCCAAATGTTGCCTAAATGATTCAATTTTGAGACAAGAAAAATTACATTCTTGCTTTTGGCATTTTGTATTAAAACTTTGAGTTTTCTCGATGTGATGCATATCTTTTAAATGTTTGTTAAGACTTCGATTATACTTTTGCACAAACATGACATACAAATTTGTCACTTTCCATATCTGGTTCCCAAAATTGTCACGGAATCAACTGATATAATAAACGCTACAAAATATATTTTACAATAAGAATCTTAAATTTGACACAAATCATCGTAATACTTTTGAGGTTATAATCATCGTCGAACGTCGAATTATCGAATATATTTAATCTGTTATATGACTCGATACGATTAAATATCAGGAATCCGTTCTGATTGGTGCATGCTACACTGCAGCTAGCCGCACGTGTAAAATCGCGTGATTTTTTCACTGGGAATTACAAAATTGTGCGATACATTTGAGAAATTAAATAATTTGAATCTGTCTTTGCAAGGTAACAACATGCACATTCTAAATCTATCGCAGACGATTGCGGCGTTTAGAAAGAACCTGCGTTTGTGGATAAAAAAAATGAATGAATGAAGGCGGCGGCCAAGATTGCTTCCCCGCAATTGTATAAATATGCGGCATCTAATGAACTGGTTGTCTCACAAGACCTGATGACGCTTTTCACGGATCATCTATCGAAGCTCACCGAATGATTTTCGAAATACTTTGCAGATGATGCTGTCGAAACATTTGCGTGGATCCAAGATCCTTTTCACACACAAGCTCCGCCAGGATTCACATCACAAGAGGAACAGAATCTCATTGAACTCTCTTGCGACAGCAGTCTTAAAAGTAGATACACCAGTTCCGATTTGGTGCAGTTTTGGTTATCGATTCAAAATGAATATCCAAATTTAACTTCAAAAGCTTTAAGAATTTTCATTCCGTCTGCAACATCATATTTATGTGAAGCTGGATTTTCGGCTGTAGTTGTAATCAAGAACAAATATCGCTCAAGGATCAATGTGGAGCAAGAAATGAGAGTAGCAGTGTCAAGTCTTATTTCCCGCTTTGAAAAACTGTGTGCAGATCACCAAGCTCACCCGTTACATTGATTTGACTGAGTAACAAGCGTATTTTATTTTTGTTTTTCTTAAGTCGTTCTTGTTGTTTTCTGTTTCAATTCTGAATTCTTATAAATATAGTAAACAAACTCAATTTCATATTGTGGATGTTTTAATTGTTGTGCCTATCTACCTAACTACTATTATTGTAGGTACCTACCTATTTCTTTCGACTGTATCTATTTCAAATAGCTGGCTAGGGTAGGGCGCCGTGACACAATACTAAACCCCAGAATATCAAACTACCAGAATTTGCACGCCCCTTGGCGGGATAAGTACGCGCATTTTTAGTGCGCAGCGTAATCCGCCATCTTTTCTGGAAGAAAAATACTTCACGATAGTTGATATCATGCCCTGATCACTTCTTAAATTCCCGCCAATTATTGTTATTGTTGAGCACTCAGTCGCCTGTGGCGCTAGTATGTCGATATTGACCAATCAGAAAAAGGGCGTTTAATCTCGTTCGGCCATATTGGATTGTTTGCTTTGATTTGAGATCGTCCAGGTTATGTTTATGGTGATTGAGGGTTATATTGTATGTGCGTTATATTTTTGTTTATTATTTTTCATTTATTATATTTGTGTTTACCATTTATGCTCCATTGACTATATGATATAATGGTTAAGCGGTGCTGTGTGCGTAATTGTGGAAAAGTCTCATCAGAAACCAGAAAACTTCATCGTTTTCCAAACAATTCAGAAGTAAGCATATCGTATCTAATATGATATATATGTACATAATAATAGTATATATTCTACAAAGAACATTCTGACACTTGACAATAAGTATTAAATAAAGTTATGGTTTGTAGATGGTGAGAAAATGGCTCATGGCTATTGATCGTATGGATATAGCTCTTAAAGGTATTCAGCAAATAAGGAATACTTATAGAGTCTGTTCTGACCATTTTGCTGCCAATCAAAAGTTTGTTCCTTACCATAATAGGATAGATTTAAAATATAATGAATTGCCTACTATTAATCTGCCACGTAAGTTATGTTAATAAAATTTATATAGATATAGGATATAGAAACAATGTAAAACATGTATTATATATTCTATGTAATTTATAGATATTTGTGCATATTTTTATTTCAATGTTCCAGAAGTTGTAATTCCGTCTACGAGTGTATCATTAGATATGACCCATAGAGCAGATACGTCAAAAGAAATACCTCTATTTCCACCTGAAGAAATGGACATTAGTTCTAATGCCCCACCATGCCAGGAAGGTGAGTTCTCAAATATACATTGTTGAGATCGATGAGTGATAAATATATGTATATTTTTAGCTTCAATTGCTAATACTGATGTGACTCAATCAGAGAAAATATCTCCGAAGCTACCCAAAACACGAAAAGGTATATACTTGTAAATAAAGTACATAGTTGATAAGTGATGTTGATTAGTCATTTTCATTAAGATAAGCTACCTTGTTCTATTACATCTCAATCGAAGATTGCTAAGCCATTGTTGCATACTATTTTCAACAAAAACTTCTCAAAGTAACATATGCATCCTTGTTTTAATTGTTATACATTGTTTCAGAATTAAGACGCAAAATCCATTTTCTAAGAATAATATGGTCTACCAGAAAACAGCAGCTTTCCCCAAAAGCACGAAAATTATATACTATAGCACGCATGTTAAAAAAAACTATAAAAATGATTGAAGCAGAGAAACAGACGTACGCTAAAGAAACCAGTAGAATATGCTCAATCTGAGAGGTTTCTTAGAAAACATTTGACTGTGAGGACTGCAAATTTTGTTATGTCTCAATTGAAACACAGAAAAAAGAAAGGTAGAGGTCGCAGATATGATCTTGATGATGCTTTATCTTTATTAAAGCTGAGTCCAAAGGCATACTCAGCATTTAAACAAACATTTGCACTGCCTTCACGGAGGACATTAACAGGACTACTCAATAAGGTTCCTTTCGATTGTGGAATAAATCATGCGATTATAAAATGTTTCAAAACATCTGTGTCCAAAATGGATGTCATGGACCGCTATTGTACTTTGGTGTTCGATGAAATGTCAATTGAGCCTGGACTTCACTATGACCAAAAAAATGACAAAATTGATGGTTTTGTTAATTGTGGAGATGGTATGAAGAAAGCCTTAGCAGACCATGCCATGGTTTTTATGGCAAGGGGTATTAGAAAAAAATGGAAGCAGCCTGTTGCTTTCTTTTTCTCTGAGGCAGGTATGAGCGCACCGGATATTGTCCGCAACATCAAGGAAATTATCGGTTCACTTAAGGAAATTGGTTTATGTGTTGTTACTACAGTATCTGACCAGCATGCTACTAATAGTAGAGCTATAAAAATGTTGAAGCAGGAAACTGAAAAGCATTTTCAACAATTGAATGTTGAAAATAGAGCACAGGGCTATTTGTTTGGGGGTGATGAAGTTGTGCATTTGTACGATGCCCCACATTTATTAAAGGGCCTTCGAAATAATTTACTAAAGGGCAATCTTCAGTTTATCTGGAAGAAAGGCGTTCAAGTTGCAACTTGGATGGATGTCATTCAAATGTATGAGATGGACATTGGGGATTACGATACAAAAAATGCTGAATAAACTTACTGACCAGCATGTATATCCTGAAAAAATTAGGAAAATGAAAGTGAAGAATGCTGCTCAAGTCTTTTCTCACAGGGTTTCTTCGATAATTAAAAATAATATTATATAATTATAAATTCTTCGATATTTTCAAATAAAGGTAAGATATTTCTGTGTTCATACATAATGCTAATGTTAATCTATCTTTTTAGGTGACCTGAATCCAAGTGCTCACAGCTGATTTGTTGCTGTTTATAGACAAACTATTTGACAGCATGAATTCAATTTCAAAATTTACGCCTGAAGAGAAAATATTGCGATGTGCTGTCTCTGCAAATTCCCTGCATATAAATTTTTGGAATGAAGCAGTAAGAGTCCTAAATAGCATGAAATTTATTAATCCCAATGGACGATAGACTATTCCACCATCAATAAAAAATTGGGTGACTACAATCGAAAATATGAAATATTTATGGACTAAAGTTGCAGGGATCGGATTTAAGTATTTATGTACAAGGAACTTAAACCAAGACCCAGTAAAAAACTTCTTTAGTTGCATTCGCAGCCATGGGATACGAAATATCAACCCCACCGCACATTCTTTTATGACATCATTTAAAAGTTTGATTGTGAGCAATTTTAGAAGTGTTCATTCTCCTGCTGCAAATTGTGAAGAAGATGTCACCGAGGGAGCTCTGAGTTCACTGAGGGAACTGCTTTGTAGTACTACTGACGTTCCTGTTCCTGTAGTTGTTACATGCCCTATAGATAATTTTGATTTTTCAAATATCCCGACAAATAATGCCGTATATACACATGCGTATATTGCTGGTTTTCTAGCAAAAAAGATAATAAAAAATGTAGGCAAGTGCAACATCTGTATGAAAGATCTCTTGACAAATCAGACACATGAGGAGCATACACTAATTACAGCCAGAGAATACCACGCTAATGCTTTGTTAAAACCTTCAACAATGAATGCACACTTATTTACGCAAATGATAGAAATTGGGCATGAAGTGTTACCTAATATATGCATTGATAAGAATGTGAAACAACTTTTCAGAAATGCAATATTAAAATTTGTAAAACCGTATTTTACATGTCAAACACATATTGTTTTTGATACAGTTGTAAACAATTTTGTATTATTTTATATTCACTGCTGGATAGTAACTGTTAATAAAATATTAAAAGGTAGTGATTTAAGAAATGTCAATGATGAAATTAAAAAGTTGGCTATAATAAAATATAAAAAAATTAAAGCACGAAAGTAACATAGGGGAAGGTGTTGTACCTTTGACCCGTTGTACCTTTAACCACCCCATATTTTCAGGTAAACGAAGGAATCTGTAAGCAATATATTTCACTAGTTGACTACTACTCCATTAGATGGTGCCACTGTTATTCAATCAAAAACGTCAACTGTTCCGTTGTGTTGATATTTGCATTTATGTATTTCTTGGTAGTTTTAGTAAAATAATAACCAACAAGACTTTAGTGTTTATCTGCTTTGTGTTGTGAGTTTTTCATCTATCTTATCACGGTAAGTTACTAAGAAGGCCTTTTGAAATAAGTATATAAATTACTAATTCTAGCAATCTAACCTAAAAATATTTGTAAATCTTTTTCACTGAACGTGTCTAGTTGTGTCTGTTGTACCTTTGACTGGTCAGAGGTACAACAGGCGCTTAAAAAGTTATTTTAAAATTTAAATCAGGTATAAACATAAGATATTTTATTCTTTTTCAGATGCCAAGAAGTAAGAGTGGAGTGAAAAGAACAAAACTCAATAAGGACGATTTGGAAATGGCAATCAAGTTTATTCAGGAAAAAAGGATGACCATAGGCCATGCAGCTAAACATTTTAATTTAAAAAAGTCGACAATAATATTTCATTTATCAAAACTCAAAGAATCAGGTTCAGATAAGTATACATACTCACCAAAAACGCCCAAGAAAATATTCAGTACTGAAGAAGAAATTATATTAGTGAAATACTTAAAAGATGCGGCTGATATGCATTATGGATTAACCTGTACTCAAGTAAGGGCATTTGCTTACGAATATGCCATCAGTAACAATAAACGAATTGAGCCTTCATGGAAGAAAAACAAATGTGCTGGTGAACAATGGTTGAGGGATTTTAGAAAAAAATATTGTCAAGAATTGTCTCTCCGAAAACCTGAGGCAACAAGTTTGGCACGAGCAACAGCGTTCAATAAAGAAACTGTCGCTATTGTGTTTAATAATTATAAAAAAGTTTTGGAACGGTACAACCTGGAGCCCAGTGAAATTTACAATTGCGATGAAACAGGAATTACAACGGTCCATATTCCACCAAAGGTTTTGGCTACCAAAGGTAAAAAACAAGTAGGTGGAATGACTTCAGGAGAACGTGGAGTCAATGTAACGATGATCGCTGCTGTAAGTGCTACAGGAAACAGTATACCACCCCTATTTGTTTTCCCCCGTGTTAACTTCAAACCATTCATGCTTAATGGTGCTCCTCCAGGCAGTATAGGAGCTGCAAATCCATCTGGCTGGTCGAACGAAAATATTTTCATAGATTTCCTCAAACATTTTATAAAGCATGTTCGCCCAAGTATTGAGAAACCTGTGTTACTTTTGTTAGACAATCACGAAAGTCACATCTCACTAACTGCAATTGAATTGTCTAAACGTTCTGGTGTTATTCTATTGACCTTCCACCCACACACTAGCCATAAGATGCAACCCTTGGATCGAAGTGTGTTTGGGCCTTTCAAGGCGTATTATAACGAAGCAGTTAATAATTGGATGCTCTCACCTGGCAACTGTGGTAAACCGGTAACAATTTATGATATAGCAGCTTTAGCAGGACAGGCTTATCCAAGAGCCTTCACCCCTACTAATATCAGCAAGGGATTTCAAGTGTCAGGATTTGTTCCTTTTAATGACAATATTTTCCCCGATACAGACTTCCTGGCAGCGAATGTCACTGATCGACCATTACCTCAAAATGAAGATAATATTTCTGCTGATTTAACAAAGCACGTCAGCACCAGCACTCAAGCTGCTTCTGATGTAGATAAACCATCAACATCCTGTTTCATATCACCAATAATTATAAGACCACATCCTAAAGCAGAGCCAAGGAAACTTACAACGAAGAAAGGAAAACCAAAAGGAAAATCGCGCATTCTGACGGACACGCCAGAAAAATTAGCTATTGAGGAACATTTGATGACGAGACTTGGCAAAAAAGTAAAAAATTCAGCAAAGAAATCTGTTAAAAGAAAAGTGCTCCAGGAAGAAACATTTAGTTCTGATACTGAAGATGAACTCAAATTATCGGATGAATCTGACTATGATGCTATGTCAGAATTCAAAGATTTTGAGGAGGATATACAGTTTGAGAAAGAAGAACTAGAGGTTGACAATTTTGTACTTGTGAAATTGTGCAGTAAAAAATCCGTTAAGCATTTTATTGCAAAGATTCATGACACTAGGAATGATGAGTTAAAAGTGAAATATTTAAAAAGAGTGCGAGGTCAAATACAGCAATATATTGAAGATGATGATGACATTTATAGCCTAGACAGGGACGATATTATATACAAATTACCAAATCCCTCACGTGCAGGAGGATCCGCTAGACAGCAACAATATCTCAAATTTGGTGTGGACTTATCTCGATATAATGTTGAGTAATTTACCAAGAAGTGATTATATTTTTATGTTTAACATGTTTATTTTTACATATTACCTTACTGTACTTTCAATATTAACCTTTAGTCAATAAATTCAAGTTAAGAGATCTTTAAAAAATAGTGGTCAAAGGTATAACTGCCACTGGTCAAACGTACAACGGGCTGTTGTACCTTTGACCAATTAGCATTACATCATTGTACCAATAAAAAAACATACTAAAATTTCATTGAGAAGACTAAACAAAAATTATTTGAATAACATACGTATAGGTTCAGCTAATGGATATAACAGATATCCCTTATCAGCAAAAATTAACTACCAGGACAAAAAAACGTGAAAATTGGTCAGAGGTACAACACCTTCCCCTACATATATAACTTGTAATAAAGATAGAAAAGAATAAAGATTAAAAAAAAAATGCTTTTATGTTACATGATATTCGTCAACAGTTAGCAATCACGTACAAAATGGAAACAAACTGATTTTTTGCAGGTTTCTTAATAAAACAAACGGTAGTTTCAAGATGAAAGATTATCTTTTAAACAGCTACATTATAAAATTTTCTATAATTCACTGTTAACATTGCAATAGATTATTGTTTAGATTTTATCCATACACAAAGTAAAACTGAAATGCTTAAGGTTTTTCTACAATCGAACAGCACTGCATCTAAGTGCTATTTATATTTGTTCTTATGAGAAAATATCTATAGTTACATTATTTACATTTATAAAATTTCTGTACAGTAACCTATTTTATGAATGTTAATAATGTAACTATATAGATATTTTGTCATAAGAACAAATATAAATATTTGACCAAATTTATATATGAAATTTCCCGCAATCGATTTGAGCGCCATACTCGACTGGCCGCCACACCAATACTGATATGCGCATGCGCACAACCTATTACTGCTTATTTTATTTTGAGTTGCTGATCTACAAGTATTATATTATCTATGGTTGATATTCTTCGAGATTCGGGCGTTGTTCATTGTTTACTATCAGGTGTTACGTTTGTGTCGAGATCGTCGAAATTAACTTTTGTATTATAAATATTCATTTGTAGTAGGACTTGTATTTAATACATACATACTTAGAATTATTTTTTTTCGTTGTATATTTATCAAAATTATTATGGATAGAAAGACGGGACATAATTGTGCTGCAAGGGGTTGCAAGAATAGGCGGTATCATACCGGCAAAGAAAGCTTTTTTTCGTTTCCCAAAGATAATCCAAAGTATGTACGTATTATACTATTATCTTACATAAATATATATCACTATAACACATAAAAGTAAGTCGCGTGTGTATGTAGATGGATCATGGCACAAAAATACTATGATTACTAATAAATACTAAAATTGAAATTACTCTTTTGTTTTTGTTTAGAGCCAGAACATGGATGATAGCATGTGGGCGTGAAGATCTTTTAGAAGATTTAGAAAACGTACACTAAACGTACAGACTATGTGGAGCACATTTTGAAGAAAAAGTGTTTCAGAATAATCTACGAAACAGACTTCATAAACACGCTGTACCAACAATATTTCCAGCCATGGAAGGAACATCATCTACATCACACGATCATACCTACAGTGCATTTGTCCCAACTACAATTAGTTCAGGGGCAGCTCTTATATATCAAACAGGCAATTTTATACATATGGTAGTTATATCCTTCATTTACTTCAAATATGATTTTTTATTAAAGATCTCTCAATTTTACAAGAGAAGCTTGAATTTGCAGAGAATGAAAATTCAAGCTTCAGCATAGTTCAGCAACATAATCCGAGGTTAAATATATTGGAAGATATTTATATTCCAAAAGGTAAATTAGTCTTTTATTAGTCTATTATCTTGCTCAAAATTATAAAACCAGTAAAGCAGCTCCTATTCAGTTCCAAAGATCTTTCAAAAAGTTAATTTGTGTGAAGTTGTTTCATTCTGGAACGGAAAATTGTGAAGGAGACTCCGATGGAATATTGCTTCAACTTGGAAGTATAAAAAATTTACATTTTCCTCAACAAACAGAAGACAATACAACATTCACACTCGACGAGGTTGATAAGGATTATCAGCGAAGTGACATTCTTCAAAAAAATTACACCCGTTATGTATGTGGCTACCTAATGAAGAAATGCCTTTCTAAGCACTCTTGCGATGCTTGCTTAGAATATGCAACAACTCGTCAAGATTTAAATGATTCCAGTTTATTTTGATATTTCAAGGCATATGATACTGAAAGGCAAAATACCTTTGGAAATTTATATATGCCAGCAGACAATTTTGTATATTTTATTGCAAGTTTGGACAATATATTTGAAAACCATTTTCAAGAAAGAGCTACTAAAGTTAATATTATAAAGGACCTTTATAAATTGTGTGAAGAAGTGATATTTGAGCACCCTTGTAGCAATTTTCCAAAACCCTTTGTAAGTTTGTTATATTGTAGACTTAAATTGTTTTATACACTCAAATATATAAATCGAAATTTTAAACAACCATCTACAAAAAAACAAATTGTATGGAAACAATAAATATTTTATGTCTGGTATTATTGTATTAGTGCGTATTAAATGTTATTCTACCTATCCCAATAAACATCTTGCAAATTTCCTATTTATTTTTAGTAACACGTCATTCATTTATCATTCACAATAATAGTATGACAAAGTAACGTAATGGTAATTGTAACTCTACCTATTGATCAATACCTTGGATTTTCACAATTACATTAATGACAAATGATGGTAACGCTAATATTCGCTGTTTCCATAACATTTGTCATATGATTGCCATTAACGTAATTAAAAACTATCATTACTACGTATCAATGTGACTGTGCTTCCCATTATCATTACCATGATTGGGAATGAAATATTACGAACTCATTTGTTTATACCATATGTGGGCGACCTCCGGCCCGCTGTAAGATTTGATCCGACCCGCGAGACATTTTGAAAACCCCAATTAAAAAAATATTACAGTACTTACTCATACTCACTCCAAATGTGGAAGATCGAGTGATATGGGGTTTGTCGCGGCCCGCGAACGTATTTGCACACTAAAGTTTGGCCCACAATATGTCAAAGATTTCCCATACTTGGTTTATACCTACTATCACATTAACAATCAAACACTTATTGTACTAGGTATTTACGTACTATAATTTGTAGCACAACATTTATTCCCCATTGCTAATATTAAAAAATATTCTATTACAAATTGAGTTTGGTTTATTTTACGTATTTGCTATTTTGAAACAGCTTAACCCTGCTGCGTCGTTCGGGTCCTTTTCGACCCAGTTGCTGCTTTATTCATCTCCCAAACTTTTATTTGTTGTTTTAGATATTTGAGCTTTTAGAACTATTTGTAATTAATACAGCTTCAAAATTTTCTAATTAGCGAAAAAGTTTAGTTTTTTAGTAGTTAAAGTTTACACACATAGGTTGTTTGGGTCACTTTTGTCCTGTCCTCTTCAGCAGCCGAAACAAGTTGAAACTCGCATAATTCCGTACACCGCGGTGTGAATAATACCGACAGGTTTCGACCTGCATGTAAATCTCTCTACTATTTTAATCTCACAGTGCTTGTATATCGTTTAGTCAGTGTTGAACCTTAGTGTTGTGTACATCTTGTGCGGAGTTACTTATTTTTTATTATGACTTCCAAACAATCAAAACTTGTGCCTTCCTTGACACAAAAGCAACTAGAAGAAGCACTTTATAATTCAGACGATGATACATTTGATTTACAAGATTCCTCTGATGGTTGGGTTCCATCTGACGAAGAGGAGTGCTCTGAAATTGAAGATCATATTTCTGTTTGTTCGGAACGTGAGTCGGAAGAGGAAGAACCAGAAATTTCAAATGTGGCATTCGAAACTATGTTATCGAAAGACAAGCAAATTGAATGGTCTTCTGAACCTCTTACACAGCAAGGGAGATTTGCTGCACACAACGTTCTTACAATGACACCTGGACTTACTAAGTACACCACTTCGAGAGTAAGAGATGAGCTATCTGCTTTTGTGCTTTTCTTTCCGCCATCAATTGAAAAAATAATTTTAGAAAATTAAGAAGGTCGTCGAGTATACGATAAAAATTGGAAAGATTTGGATGCGCATGATTTATGTTCCTATATTGGTTTATTAATTTTAGCTGGTGTTTTCAAATCTTGCAATGAATCGACAGAAAGCTTATGGGATGCTGAAAAAGGTAGGAGTATATTTCGTGCAACAATGTCTTTAGAGAATTTCAAACGAATTTCTAGAGTAATAAGATTTGACGATAAACAAACACGAACTGAAAGAAGAGCTCGGGATAAATTTGCGGCCATTAGAGAGCTTCGGGAAAAATGGGTAGAGATTTTACCAAAATTGTTCAATCCAGATTCAAATATAACCGTTGATGAACAACTGGTTGGATTCAGAGGCAAATGCCCATTTAGGCAATACATGCCCAGTAAGCCTGCTCGATATGGAATAAAAATTTGGGTATTGTGCGATAATAACACAGCGTACGTATGGAACATCCAATCTTACCTTGGGAAACCTCCTGGGGGAGCCAGAGAACAAAATCAGGGCATGCGGGTTGTTTTGGACATATCTTACGGATTGAAAGGTCACAATATTACGTGCGATAATTTTTTTACCTCGTATGAACTCGGACAGCATCTTCTCAAACGAAATATCACAATGATTGGTACAATGAAAAGAAACAAGGCTTGTATTCCACCAGAACTACTGCAAACAAAAAATGTACCAAAAATGACTTCGAAGTTTGCATTTACTTCCGATACTTGTTTGGTGTCATACCTTCCAGAAAAATCAAACAAATGTGTTGTGTTGCTAAGTACATTGCATTCAGAAAAAACAGTATCAAACCAAAGAAGTAAAAAGCCTGAAATTATACTACATTACAATAAAACAAAAGGGGCAGTCGATACCATGGATAAAGCGGTGATGTGTTATACAACAAAAAGGAAAACAAACCGTTGGCCACTTATCGTCTTTTATAATATAATTGACATTAGTTCTTACAATGCCTACGTTTTATTTTCAAAAGTAACTAACAGTTGGGGTTCAAAAGATTTTCGTAAACGACGATACTTCTTAGAAAATTTGGGTATGGCATTAGTAAAACCGCACATTGAAAGACGAAGGTGTTTTCCTAGAACAAAAGCCGCAAGGGACATTGTGGAAAATATAAAATCTGCTACAAAGGTTGTCCAAGAAGAAGCTTCAACATCGACTCAATCAAAGAAGAGGGGCAGATGCTATATGTGTAAGAAAACTGACAATAAGTGTGCTAATTTGTGCTGTGAGTGTGGAAAGTATTGTTGTAAGAAACATTTAGAGCAAGTATGTAAACAGTGTTACAAATAGGTAAAATATCTTTTTTGTCTTTTATAAACTTATTTTTACTTTTTTTGTGTATAAAGTTAATTTTCTAGTGTCGTTTCTTTTGCTACTGTTAATTTCTATATTCCGCAATGTTTATATTCTGTAAAAGTTTATTCTTAGTTTTTGTATTATTTTGAAATGTTCAATTTTCTTTTATTAAATGTTTGCTTTTATGCTAGATATGTTTATTTGAATATAAAAAAGAAGACGTTATAATTAATCAGCCAATTTAACGTAACTGGTCGTTTTAGACCCGAGCATCTTATTTGTGTAGACAAAACGAACGACGCAGCAGGGTTAATGTTATCTATATACATATACTTATTTTAACGACTTCTAGTTTTCAGTCAATACCCTCCTGTCAACGTATACAATTTTTCTCAATCCGACCCTGCGTTTCTTCCACACAAAATGGCGTGAGTAGCCTGAAGGTCACTGAATCTGTCTTATAAAGATCAAAAGCGCCGACAAGGAGTGCAAATTGTGGTAGTTTGATATTCTGTGACTAAACTAAGTAAGTGCGCCGCGGTCTGAAAAAGAGGAACTAACGCAGAAGAGATCGTAGTGAATCTTTCACAAGTATTGTGAATGAGATTGTACTTCATCTACTAGCAAACCTGTTGGTTTGCTGTATAAATAAAACAGCCGTTTCTTTACACTTACTGAACATGTATATTTAACTTAAACCAAAATACCTAATACTAACACATAAGTTATTGTAACCAGAACACACGAGTTTCGCGGTGTGCTGTACAAGTATTGCACGCAAGCTACCTAGACGAGAACTGTCTTTTTGAACATTGATATGCCTTATCTAAACTTCTATGCATGATAAGGGTTGTAGAACCTAATTATTGGTAATTCCTAACATTAACTTCCAAGAACTATTTATACGTTGCAAAATTATAAAATGACAAAATTGGAATTACCATAGTAAACTGAATACAATTACAGTACAAAACGGTGACAATATAAAACTTAAGGTAGAAACTTGCTTAGATGTTAAATTCTATTGTATGAGGTTTCTTTGAAATTATGTACCTGCGGCATTTGTTGAATTTGCAAGGGATTGAGAATATTGTTATATACATATCGGAAGAATAGGCACACAATAAGTAAAATTGCAACAATAAAATTACAAACGGATATTCAATAGAAGTCTATACAATTCCTACAGATTAAAATGAGTAACACTATGCTATTATCAATTAGTATACAAAGGAAATACCCAGATTTTATATGACAAAATTCTCTAAAACTATACTTATATATACACACTAAATGAATGTTCTTAACATATTGCAACAACAGAAGACAACACAACAACAGAATTTAATACAGTAAGAGAATATAGCACAACCACCAATAGCATCCACACGCTCTTCCACACATCATGAAAATTTACCTTCACTATCTATATGAATTTTTTGAAAACACAGATCATACAAAACGAGCAGTAAAACAAAAGTATCTGAATGATGTTGCAAAATGTATAATAAATAGCAAAAGTAACAAAAGTAAGCAGGAGGAAACCATATTAACAAACTTAAATTATTAGATACAGAGATCTTAATCAAAGAAGAGGAGCTAGATTGTTAAGAAGAGAAGTTCTCGTCGGTAAACGCGGCAAGATGATTCACACAGTCGCCGGGCGAATGGAGCAACATCAGTGCAGTACTGTCGATACTACCCATCATTCGCATTCGCTCCGACAGTATATGTAAACCGGGCGAACTGCGATAGTGCTATACGTCCGCTACGCCTATGTGAATTCATTGCCATTATTATTTGTTATTTTGTCCGCCCACTGATCATAAGAAAATTACCTACATTTTCCAACACTTTCTTGTAAATTATATGATCTGAGTTCTGTCAATTTATAAACTACACTAATCTGTAATAAGGTAGTTGATTCAAATGGATATGAGTATAATGACTCATACATTATATATTCTCTACCAATTACACAACATTTATTTCGATTATAGTGAATTATATTTTCAATTTGAATAACTTTATTATCAAGTGAAGTACAATAACAACTGGCTGTTGAATATGATTTTACTGAAAGTTGAGAACCCCTAAAAAAATGTTCTTATACTGACTACATTTAGTCTGGGTTAACAAAGGATCGTCAGTATGCTTTTGAAAATACGTTGGTTTGTGTAATTTTTCCGAGGTATTTTTTAAATTTTGTTCATTTAATCGCCGGAACAACTGCTGTAAAATGTTTTTTGGCGATCTTATTAAAAATTTTATTTTACCTAAAAAATTTCAAATGAAAATGCCGAAATATTGTCAAGTATTCCAAACACTTTCGCATCTTCTGTAATATGAGTTAAATGTATATTACCCATATATAAGACATTGTGAGAGATATATATGCTTGCAATGAGAAACAAAGGTATTTAATAAAGTATCTGCTAATTCAAATCCTAGCCTTTCACTCAATAAAATTGAAACACTACAATGTAATAATAAAAAATGTTCATAGGTATAGTAAGAACATTCTGTACTGAGTCGCTTTCCAATGTGCAATATCAAGAGTTTCAATTTTTCTATTAAATTCTGCAGTAAAACACGATGACAAAGAAGCAAGTTGATTATTAATAACTATAATTTTTCTACTATTTAACCCTTTATAGGTTACATTTTTATTTTACATAAATATGATAACGGTTGGCGGTCAAATTTCGGGACACTTGTTGTATTTTGTCTCTCTCAAACAAATTCAACTGGATTATAGCTCTTTTTGTCGTAATATGTACGTAAACGTTTGGTGTCCTGATATTAATTCAAATATTACACGTATGGATGTCTATGGGACAATTACCGCCAACTATGTAGTAAGTGTCCCCGTATTGGGACACCAACCATACGTGCTATAGGTCACTCCGGCATTTTGTTCGTTTTGTGTGGTGATGCAATTCATTTGTGTTTTTATTGAGAAAAAAAAGTGTAAAATCGCTGACAGTTATATAGAATATCAACTTTATTATTTAGCAGGTAAGTTACATGTCTTATATTATTGCCATTTGTTTAAATTAAGTTACAGTTTAGATTAGAAGTATGAAATGTCATACATAACCTAGAAACCTAAAAAGTTTGGTACATTCATTTCGTTATTATTCTGGTAAATTAAACTTTGTCCTTCTTGGTACGAATTCTTTAGATATTTTGGTAAAAATATAAAAAGTCGCTTATATTTAAAAGTTTTGCGCTAAGTTGTTACCGGCATTATTTTGACTAGTGCACGTGTTAGATATTGAGGTTGTGGAATTATCTATATTTTTAGTATTATTTATATTTTTATAACTTACAAGTAAATTGGATATCGATCCAGCATTTTATTTTAGTTATATTAGAAAAGTAAATTAAGATAACCAATATTGTTGGCTTTGACTTTCTGCAATAATTATTTAATCTAGTCCTTTCAGAATGAATCGTCCTTTCCGTTATGAAGAATTAGAGCGAATGACCCCTTCAGAGTTGGATGAGCTTTTGAATTCTATCACAGACGATCAAGCAATCAATTCTGACGTCGGTGGAGATAGCGATGCTGAAGATGACAAGAATCACCCATCAACATCAAAAATACGTCGGGTAAATACCGATGTTGCGGATAATCTTGATTTAGAAAACGAACATAATAAGGAGTCTGATAACGAACTGGAAGAGAACTTTGAAGAAAATGTTCCAGATCCCATTTATATACCACAAACTTTTGTAGATAGTGATACAGGTTCTGATACTGCTGAAGAAGTTCGTGATGATTTCACATTTTCTAAAGTTCCATCCATTCCACAGACCTTTCAGAATTTTCAATTTAATGAAAACTTTGGCCCAAAAGTAGAAGTTGATACCTCATCTCCACTGGCTATTTTTTAAATAATTTTTGCTGATGCGCTTCATCTTATAGTAGAACAATCGAATTTATATGCTACTCAAAATGGAGTAGATCTAAATTTAAATTTAGCTGAACTGAAAGCCTTCCTTGGCATATTAATTGTTATGGGATACCATGTACTACCTAGCGTGCGACTATATTGGTCCACTGATGAAAATTTTGGTGTTTCAAGAATAGCCAAAATAATGTCATTGAAACGATTTTTACAAATATTAAGATACCTTCACCTTAACGATAATACAAAGATGGCGAAAAGGAGTGAAAATGGATATGATAAATTATATAAATTGCGTCCTTTGATAACGTACTTAAATGAAAAGTTCAGAAGTATTTTCAGTCCTAGTAGATTCTTATCTATTGATGAGAGTATGGTAGGTTTCAAAGGCAGAAGTTCTTTGAAACAATATATGCCAATGAAACCTACCAAGAGAGGATTTAAGATCTGGGCTATAGCCTGTGCTACAACAGGCTTTCTAGTTGGTTTCAAGATTTATGAGGGCAAGACAGTAGAACGACGAGAAGGCACACTTGGGGAAGAAGTAATCATAACAATAAGTGATGCTTTTCACAATTTAGGCTATTGTTTCTTTTTTGATAGATTTTTTTCTACAATACCGCTATTAAGGAAATTACTATCTTTGAAAACTTTTGGATGTGGAACAATCATGGGAAACCGAAAACATTTTCCCAAAACTCTATTACGCGCTGACAGACATTTAAAAACTGGAGAAATGGATTTTGCCACGACAGGAGAAATTTCTATTTGTAAATGGAAAGACAGAGGGTCGAAATGTGTTCTAGTTGCATCTAATATGCATAATCCAGTGGATGGAACTTTCGTTCTCAGACGTAATAAAGAAGGTGAACGGGAACAGGTACATTGTCCAAAGGCCATTGAAGACTATAATAAATATATGGGTGGTGTCGATAAATTTGATCAGAACATGGAAAGTTATTCGATATCACAAAAATCAAGACGATGGTGGCTGAAAATATTTTATTTCTTGCTTGATGCTAGCATAGTTAATTCATATATTCTTTATAAAACGACCTTAAAATTATCAAGCAAGAAGCAAAAACCTATGACCCACCTTATGTTTAGGAAAACATTAGCCAATGAATTAATTTCGGATTTTTGTTCTCGTCCAAAGAAAGGAAGAAGACCGGAAGTATTAGTGACCAAAAATAAAATGTACAAAAAAGAAAATGGCACAAGAATCGCTATCACTCAATTGGTAAATGTGGGAATTCACTTACCTGTCAAAGGAACTTTTCGACGATGTGCGTACTGCAGTACCAAAGAAGTTCCAAAAAATCTCAAATCATGTGCAAAGCATGTAAAGTTAATTTTTGTTTAGAATGTTATGCTGTTTTCCATGAACAAAATAATAATAGTGCATATTAAGTAATTTTCATTTCATCTCCGTAGTTCTTCATAATAATGTATATGTACATATGTATTGTATTCTTCCCAATATTCATGTTCGTTTTGGTTTATTTATCATAGGGTAGTAACAATTTTGGTTAATTACGCTTGAGTTACGATATAAATAAAAAGTTTATAAGTATTGGTTTTAGTAGTTTGTCTCTCCCACTTGTAATAAACATTTGTGCATTTTTAAAATTATGATTTCCAATTTTGGGACATTTTAATTTGCAGTTTATAAGAAACAGGTAAGGATCGTTAAATATTAGGACACCAAACATATTAGGTTTTCTTGTAGCTTAAATGCTTGGTGGCTAAATGTAAGGCCACCTCATTGCTAGCCACAAAATAGAGTGACAAACTAAAAATTTGTTTTTATATGTTCTATGTATACTATTGTTCGCTATAAAATGCATAAAAACTTTTTTACGATGTATAAAAAATTTGAGCACTCGGTAACTTTTTATAGTGGTCTCACATTAAACCACTAACCTATAAAGGGTTAAACGTACGTTATATATGCAGTCACTAGTCCAACTAGTTAAAAGTTTTTTGACAACACCAAGACATATGCAGTGCATGTAATCTATAGGAAAACATTTAATCATATCAAAATTTAATTTTAATAATGGAGATGTGCCCAAATGGTGATCTTCATCAGTTTTCACTCTAAAACTACTATCTGTTCTAGCAGGGGCTGTAAAATTACCAAAAATTACCCGACCATTAACATAATCACCAGACTGGGTACATTTGTCACATGATGAATAGGGTGGAGCGACGCTTATGGGAGAAAAAAAAGTTCAAAATATAAAGAGTCCTGACTTCTACAAAGTTACAGACTTGGTAAACAAAATTTTTGAGATTTTAAAACAATTTTTTCGTGACGTTTTCCACCGCCACAAAGCTGTCATATTTTACAAAAAAGGAATTTAGATATAATTTTATATAATTTATTTCTTTTTGCCTGTTAATATGTAATTAAAGTAATGAAACATAAGGTAGCATTTATCTCACAAACTTATTGTCCATGCCAAGTATACAAAAAGTCAAAAATAAAATACAGGGTGATTTAACAACAAAACTTGAAAATAAGAAAAATCCGCTTATATCTAAAATACATATTACCAAATATAAATTAAATGAAAAAGGCTCTTTTACATTCAAATTTAGGCATATCTGATCGGGAATCTACAGTAAACTCCCGGTTATCCGAGTCTCGGTTAACCGAGCCTCCGGGTTAACCGAGCCTGTCATTCAAAAATAACAAACATAAATAAAGGTGTTAATAGCAAGACATCTACGGGGAGCCACGATGTTTATTTGTTTATAACAAGCGCGGTCGAGCCATATGCGCCTCTACTGGCTGTTGTACTGTATCGGAGCACTCTCACACCACCTGATATACATATGTACATACTTTTAGTCTCAGTTGGCTCTGAACTCGCGCTGAACTTGGTTGGTATTAGTCGCACTTGAGCTAATTATGAGTGGAAAACGGAAGAGAGTTGTAGTTTCTCTTGAAACAAAGTTTAATGCCATTAAACGATTGGACAATGGTGAATCGATTAAAAAAGTGGCTGCTGATTTGGGGGTTGGGGAAGTGACTGTTGGCGATTGGAGACGAAAACGTGAAGAAATCGAAAAATATGTTAACAAAAGTTTGAGTGTAGGTGGTGTTAGTAGCCGAAAGACTTTGAAGAAGGGCGACTATGAGCAGACATGTGAAGCCCTTTTTTTGTGGTTTTCCCAGCTTCGAGGAATGGGCAGTCCTGTGAGTGGGCCGATGCTACAGGCTAAGGCACTTGAATTTCATAAGAAATTTAAAGACGGCGAGGAAAAATTTACCGCGAGTGAAGGATGGCTGGACCGATGGAAGAAGAGGTATGGAGTAAGGCAGCTAAATATTAGTGGTGAGAAGCTATCAGCAGACTCATCTGAAATCGCTGAATTTCAAAAGAACATGGAAGAAATTGTGTTAAAGGAAGGATTAACTTCCGATCAAATTTTTAATTCCGACGAAACGGGCCTTAATTTCCGAATGCTACCTTCTAAAACCTTGGCAGCAAAATCCGAGCGGACTGCTCCTGGATTTAAAAAAAGCAAAGAGAGGGTAACGATACTAGCTACAGCTAATGCTTCTGGCTCATTGAAGCTAAGGCCGCTGCTTATTGGAAAGGCGAAAAATCCTCGAGCCTTTAAAAATGTAAAAGTCGACTGCCTGCCAACAATGTACCGCAATCAAAGGAATGCATGGATGGACGGCCCGATATTTAGTGATTGGTTTTACAACGAATTTGTACCTGTCACTGAAGCGTTTTTGAAAAAAGAAGCTTCCACGGAAAGCTGTTCTGCTATTAGATAATGCGCCATCTCACCCTGATGCCAAAGAACTGTGCAGTGATGGTATTAAGACAATATTTCTACCCCCTAATGTAACCTCACTTATACAACCTCTAGACCAAGGGGTTCTAGAAGCGATGAAGAGGATTTACCGGCGAAAGCTTCTCCAGATGCTGATTTCCAAGTTAGATGAAGGGATGACTGTTAAGGATGCCTTAAAACAAGTCACATTAAAAGATGTGTCGTACTGGATTGCGTCAGCGTGGGATGAAGTAAAAATAACCACCGTTCAAAAGTCGTGGAAAAATTTATTTGGCATAGATGGACCATACAAAAAAGTGCCAGAACCCGAAAACATGAGTGAACTAGTCGAACTAGCTAATGAGTTACCCGTTGATGATCAAATCAACAGCGAAGACATTCGTGATTGGTGCAATCAAGATGTACAGATGGAGATTACCGACGAGGAAATCATCGACATGGTAACCGGTGCTAAGGACAGTGAAGGAGATGACAATATGGACGAGATAACTCCCAAAATATCATACACCGACGGGCTGAAGTCGATCGACGCTGCTCTTGCTTTCATAGAGCAACAAGAAGAGTGTACGCCGCACGACATCCTGTTTCTACAGCGTTGGCGCAACATTGCATCGTCCAAGCGAGGGAAGAGGTTATCTCAGAAGACGATCAAAGACTTTTTTAAGAAATAATTTATGTTTCTACTTGCTTAAAGGTCTGTATGTATGTATGTACATATTTGTGTTTATTATATGTTTTTGCCTCCAATAAACCAGTTTTATAATCTTTCACGGGCTTTTACGTCTTTTTTACCATAACTGAACATAACCTCCGTATTATCCGAGTTTTCCCGTATCCAAGGTGGTCCCGGTCCCAATTACCTCGGATAATCGGGAGTCTACTGTAATTTACTTCTTATAAGTCCATCTCTTCTAATAGGACCACATACTGCCAGAGAAGCTTCAGTGACACTGTTTACTGCCCTTTCGACAGCCTGAGAATGGCAGGGATAGCCAGTAATATATGATAGCACTGAAGTTTCAGGATTTTCAACAATCTGTTTCAGTTCCTCCTCTGACAAACGTTGGGTAATAGGTGGCTCTGTCCAAATGTTTTGTTGACAGTCAACTAGTTCATAGTATTCGCTAGCACCAAAATTGAAATTGGGAATTGTAAAACTACGAACTTTTGGGCCTTTGAGCTTCCTTGCTTTTAATATTCTAAGATATGCTAGCTGCCTTATATTTTTTCTTTGATCCCACAACATACTTAGCAAAATATTTTCAGGATGCCCAAAGTATCCATTTCTTTGGATACTTTTATGTACAATATCTTTTAGGTTTTTGGGTAAATACGTGGACAGTTGTATGGTTTTAAAAATATGTTGTGTGCCATAAATGCAAGATGATTGTGTCTTCATTGCAAACCACATTGGAACATATACTTTAATAACAGCTTCAGATACAAGTAGGTTTCTGTTTATCTTATTTTTTTCAAATCGTTTCTGAGAAGCAAAAAATACTTTATAATATCTTTATAGGTTGGTAAAGTCAACGTTTTTAATTCACTTGGTGAACCGAAAATTCGGTACTGAACGGCACTTCTAGTTTTACTCATTATTGCACTTTAGTTAGGTTTGCAACAGATTAAATACTATAGATAAACATAGACGCAAGCAACGGTTATCGCGTTCAACTCACTACCACTCACTACTACATAAAAAGTGACAACGTCATGGCGTCTAAAGGTTTAACCTAGAAATTCAACTCGGAAGAGTTCGTACAGGCTCGGTATGGCGTCAGCCCGACCATAATGAAAGAATACGTTTGAAGGTAAAATCAGTACTATAATACTGCGTAAAATAAATATTTTCATCTAATTAAAAAAAAATTCTTTCGTAAAAAAATAAAAACCCACGAATGGTGCAATTTCATATAAGTATTTTTTTGGCAAAAACAGGGAAATTTGTAAATGTTTTCCACCGCCACAACGGCAATTTTTTAAAAAAGGGAAAATGGTCTGGTGGCGGTGGAAAATTATAAAATGATTTTTGTTTTGGCTTAAAACGTTTCTTATTAACAAACGCAACTTTTCTGCATACAGGAACTTTCCAAAAAAAAAAATTTTTAACGCTCCACCCTAATGATGAATATCCACAGTGTGACTTGATACATTTTATGAAAGCTTTCGCTGGAGCATCACATACAAAGCAATAAATTTCAATTTTGAAGATTTTGTTATTAACTCTAGAAGGTATACCAAAATAACACACTTGAAAACGTATACTTGGGGTCACCAGTTACCCCAAAAATTAATGATTAATTTTTTGAAAACGTTTATTTAGTGAAGCCAATAGCAACTTTAAGTATTTCTCTTACAGTTCAGCCACACATCAGTACGGTGTTCGTTACATACATTGTTGGAACACATATAACATACAACTCTACATTTTCGATCACGTGAACGAGGACATATGTATGTATGTATATAACATCTTGGCGATTTGAGTTTTTTGGCTCTGGACCAAGCTGTTCCTCTTCAGGAATATGTGTTAGTCCCAGTACTTCTCGTATTTCACTTTGCAGTTTACCGGGTATATTTTTGGAGAACCTAGTCCGAGTGATTGCAAAAATTTATTGCGGGTAACTTTGCTAGCGTTACCCGACAGATTATATAACACAAAGGCATTTATCCCAGCTTGATCAAGCATCCCATAGAAATATCTAATTGGCCACCTTCTTGTTTTCCTGGATACGGTGTAGTTGTGAGCCATCTGATCGAGTATATCCACTACACCTTTGGTGGAGTTGTAAAACTCAATAATTTCTGGTTTCGGTGTACTTCTATATTCAAGTAGTGCTAACTACATATTTTTGTTATCATAAAGTGCTTTCTTAAGAATTTTCTTTATTGTTTGAATATGCCTCTCTATTAAGCCATTCGATTGTGGATAACACGGCGATGAAGATCTATGCTCCGCCTCCCAATTTTTTAAAAACAATTGAAAGTTTCTATTTACAAATTATGGTCCATTGTCTATATATAAAATGTTGGGTTTCCCAAATCTTGAAAACGTTTGCTTGAAGCAGGTTATTACAGGTTTACTGGTTGTGTCATTACCTAAATCATAAATTTCTGGGTATTTTGTATATGAATCTACTAACAAGAGATATTCGCGTGATTAAAGGGTGAATAAATCTGCAGTTACTATTTGCCAAGGTCTACTAGCGGGTTCTCTTATGATCATAGCTCCTTTGATTGCGAATTTTGATATGTTACAAACAACAAACTGGACAATTTTAACGACATCTGTTATTTCTTTCCCCATCAGCAGAACACTAGTTCTTTGTTCTACACGTTTCACTAAATTTAACGTTTTAATTGTATTAATACCTAATACTGGTAGTGATTTACTGTCTGTTTCAGTAACGACAAAGCTAACATTTTTGTAAAGCACATTATTACACATAACATCCTATTTACAAGAACCAATAACCTTTAATTTACTACCTCCATAATTTGTAACATTTATTTTAATGTGTTCAAGTTTAGTTTTAAAATTTAATTCTTTATACACATGTAGGGGATGCACGTTAATTTGTGCCCCTGTATCAAGGTTAAAAGTAATTTCTTTGTTAATATTGACAAACTAAATGTCTTGCAATCAATCGTTTTCTATAGTATCTACATTAATTTTAATATTTGCTAGTACATAGCTATCAGCTTCTACATCATTATCATTAATACTAATTACTATTCTAGACTTACATTTAATTGCAAAATGATTTTGTTTTCCATATTTCTTACAACTTTTTCCATATGCTGGGCATCTGTTGCGAGCATGGGATCTTCCACATCTCCCACAGTCTACTTGCATGTTTCTTGTATTTTCTTCTTGTGTGTGTCCCTGGTATCTACTGTCTGTGTCACGTACTGTTCCTCTATTGCTCGGTGGGTTGTAGTATGCATCTTTTCTTCTCCCTCTAGCTGACGTACCTGTTCTTTCTTTCTCTGCTACATATTTTCTATTTGTACTATTCTTAATTTCTCCAACTTGCATTTTCGTTTGAGCTCCCAGTTTCCTTATATTATTCTCAGTTTGTCAAAAAATGCTAGAGCACTTTTATTGTCAGCTACAGCTAGGCGTGCACGTGGAAGAACTATGATATTATGTGCTGGAGTTCGAACATTTCCTGTAGGTTCTTCCTTACTCCATTTGTATCTATTTTTTCCGTACCAATAAATCTGTCTTTTTTTCCTGTCCTTTTTTTCTATCCTCTGTATCATCACTATGGTTATGGCCTTCTTCCTCACATTGCATTTCATCATCACTTTCAGAAATATTTTCGTCTTCTGGAATGTATTCACCATTGTCACTATCACTAATTTCTTGCTCACTTTGCGAATCATGCTCACTGTTTATACATACACTTTCACTAGGTTCAATGTCACTATTATCACTATTTTCTTCTTCGAACAATTTGTTTTACAATGATCAAGTACATTTACAACACTTTTCGATGAACCTGCCATCGCTACAGATACTGTTGCGCTAACACGGACGCGGAGTCTGTGAGACTCCGAAGAACAAAAAAACTACAGATCAAGAAACGCGACAAACCTTTTTTCATGTGCAGCTGTTAAAACACTAAAAATTAGAAAGGTACTAGAGTCCGCGCATGCGTAAAATAGTTGAGTGAGAATTAGAGATGTTTTTAAAATTCAGCGGAAAATTCAGACTCACTGTCCGTAGTAAAGGGTTAAAAAACATACCTACAATGCATGTACACAGTCTCAAATTATAAAATAGTTTTTTGTTTATTCCAAAGAAATTGAATTGCATTGAATCATCCAATACTTCCTTTAATATTCTATTTGTTTTGGAATTTAAGCTGCCTCCTCCTAAACCAGCAAAATAACTAATCTAAAAAAATCCAAGTCTTAGAAAGAATAACTACGTATATTTAATAATCAAACATTATATAACATAAATGCCTTTAACACTAAATTTTGCATATACACATACCAGCTGTTGGGCATGAGTTCGTTCCTGTAGGAAAGCTTCTAGTTCTGTTAGATATTCTAGGCGTTTAAGAGGAAGATCTACCGGTATTTCCGAGGCAATGTTTGATTGTCCGGTCTCTAATTTATTTAATTTGGACAAAATTAATTTATTCTGATTCTTAATTTCCAAAACACTCTCCAAAATTATCGGAAAAGCTAAATAAAATATAAAATTTTGTACCAATTACATCAATTAATATCTATTTTCATTTAAGCTCACCGGATTTTTCTGGTAAAGTTACTGATTCTTGTCGTAGGATATTATTAGGTGCAGACACTCTTTGTAACGTCTCATTGTATTCGTCGGTGTAGATTCAATCGCTAATAGCGAACATTCTAGGGCTTATTTTTTATTTTTTTGGTTTTCATTGGAAGCTGCAATTAATACAGAAAATGCATATATGAATGCATGATTTATATATGAATAAATGTTTAGTTAGTTAATTATGTTATCAGCAAGTTGAGTTTTCATTATCTTTCCATTTTTATTAAATAAGTATACAAACATATATTTGTATTTTCTTTAAAGATCATGTTACTTAACCAAGTATAAATAGAAAGAACTTACTATTAGTAAATAAAGCCTTCTTTATTTTTGGAGGACGTGGAAGTTGCCTATCTTCTTCGTCGCTTGTATCTAGCAACCTGACGGGTTTCAAAATTTTTCGTTTTTATGGGGGAGTTTCTTCCTGTTCTGTAGGTCTTAGGTGTCTTCAGCCCTCTTAGGTTTTGCTAAAGCTTCTTCATAATCGTCTAAACAGATGTATACATTTTAAATATTGCAAAAAAATATTGAAAATATATGTCTCCCATCTTTTTTATCAATTTCATTACAAATAACAATTACTATTCTAAATAGCTTAGGGGAAAGTCGGGTGAAACGGTCCCCACGGGTAAAACGGACCCTTCCTATTTTTCACATAATATACACAAATTCAGTGTTCTGCTTCAACGACTACATTCCGAACTACTACTGCCATCTGTACAATGAACTGAAAAGATGTAGGATGCATAAACAGAACTCTAGTTTTATTACCTCCAAAATACCACGCTTTGTTGTTATTTTCGCGCTGTGTGAAATAGTGCTTATAGCTGTTTTAATTGAGGTAAGTTCAAAGTATCTGTATTATTCTTAAAATGTATCTTTTCCCGCATATTTTTCTCCTCTTGCCTTAATTCTACATGTGAAGATTTCTTAATTAAAGTTAATTTGTATATTGGGTTGTTCTTTGAGGTAAAATGGCTCCTTTTCGTTGAGGCAAAATGGTCCCGGGGACCATTTTACCTCTGCAGTTTTGTTTAACCCACCTAAAAGCAATTGTTCTAATTGTACCAGTACTTAAGATAAATGATTAATAATTATTTAATTTATGTTTTGGTTTTAGTAATAAGAATGGTTCGAAATTATATACGAAAGACAACAAGGCAACAGTGGAATGATGAGTCAATGCGCCTCGCATTATTAGAAATTTCTAATGGCATGCCATATAAGAGAGCTGCTAGAATTTATAACGTTCCGTTAACTACTTTAAAAAGAAGGGCAAAAAATCGCAATAAATTCGCAACAGGCCATATAAAGTGTCTTGGAAGATTTACTTCAACTTTGCCAAAAGAATTGGAGGCATCTCTAAAACAATATGCGTTAGAGATGGAAGAGAGGTTATTCGGCCTAACAAAAAGAATATTTGCGAAATGGCTTATGATCTTGCAGAAAAAAATGGTATTAGCCATAGATTTTCCAAAGATAAAAGAGCAGCTGGCACCGCTTGGTTTAGAGATTTCTTGAAGAGAAATCCACAGCTTTCTTTCAGAACACCTGAGGCAACCTCAGCTGCCAGAGCAAGAGGATTTAATAAAGTAGCAGTAGCGAAGTTCTTTACAATTTTAGATGAAGTTGTAAATAAATATAATTTTGATCCAATGAGAATTTATAATATGGACGAATCTGGTATACAGACAGTCCCTAGTAAGCTACCCAAAATTTTAGCCCATAAAGGGCGCAAGCAGGTCGGTTTTCTAACGAGTGCTGAAAGAGGTCAAAATGTCTCTATTGCTCTTTGTGTCAACGCGACTGGTCAGTTCATTCCGCCAGCAATAATATTCCCTCGAAAGCGAAGGAATGAATTATTATATCAAGGTGTGCCTTATGGAACACTTTGTCTTTACAATGAAACTGGATACATGAAATCTGAGACCTTTATTCAGTTTCTGCAGCATTTTCAACAGCATACACAATGTTCAATTGAAAACAAGGTCCTGTTGCTACTTGACGGGCATTCAAGCCACAAGTCTCTTGAAGCTATTGAATTTTGCAGGCAAAATGGTATAGTAATGCTAGCTTTTCCACCACATTGTACTCATGAGCTGCAACCCTTGGACGTGGCGATATTTTCACCGTTAATGACTTATTTCAATGAAGAAGTTGTTCTATGGCTTAAGGCGAACCACGGAAAGGTAGTAACATTGTACAACATTTCTAGTTTGGTTGGAAAAGCGTATAGAAGAGCCGCCACCCTCAATAATGGACTCAGTGGATTTGAGAAAACGGGCATATTTCCTTTTAACCCGAATATATTTGCAGATTGGAAATATATTCGGCGACCCCAACTAACGTAAGATCACGATAACATAATATAATCGTTACGTTGCCCGGCTTGAAAGATCCCGCAACGGATCTTGGCAACAATCCCAAGGTTGAAGATGTATGGAATTTGTTATTTACAGATAACATGATATTAGACATTATTCAGTGGATGAATTTTAAAATTGATCTAGCTAGAGCAAAATATTAAAATTCTACCCATACTGTTCTTAGCTATAGTTGAAATGAGAGGATCTCTATTGTTGGTGTACACTTCAATCTTTAAATCTGAAAATGAGAACTTACAATGTCTGTTTTCTACTGATGGTACTGGGAGAGATGTATTTCATTGCACTATGCCCACGAGACGTTTTGAGTTTTTACTTTGTTGTTAAAGATTTGATGATCCTAATACCAGATATGAGAGAATGATGGAAGATCCAACTGCCGCCATATCAAATATTTTTAACGCACTAATCGAAAATTCTAAACGATGTTTTAATTTCGGATCTAGCGTATGCATAGATGAAATGCGTGTTGCGTTTAGAGGTAGGTGCCGTTTTAAAATGTATATACCCAACAAACCGGCAAAATATGGTATCAAAATATTGTAGATCGCTCAAACCACGTCCAAGTGAAGTGCCTTGAAAAGTAACGTACTTGTTACAATTGTCCTCCTAAATTGAAGTGGAAAACTCAGTATATATGTACAATGTGTCAACGACCGATTTGCCTCCAATGCGCAAAGAAAATATGCGATGATTGCCTTGAGAGTGAATGGATGTAAAAAAAAACACAAATATTACTTTTTGCTGTTTGATTTCATAACTTTAAATTTATATTTTATTTAACCTGTTTTATATGTATGATTAACTCGCAAGTAAGTAAATAATCAGTTTCAATAAAAGAAAGGTTAAAATAAATCATAGAACTTTTTTTCTGTATATGTAAAGAAGCGGTATCACAGACCGCACTGTAGAGGTTGTGTGAAAATTTGACAGTAGCGGTTAAGGGTTAAACCTGAAACGCATCTGTCTATAAACAATAACCTCTCATCTAATCAAGTATGTAATAATTATCTATAATAAGAGGTCTCTTGTTTTAACACGTTAACGGCCAGGTCGGTCCCTAAGGACCGCTATGTAATTTCACAAGAGGGCCACGGCGGTCCCTAAGGACTGCTTTACTCTAGTAAATATTTTGTGCTCATAGGCCGTTGGACCGCTTGTTTAACGCATTTTACTGTATGAGCGGGACTGCCTGGTCCTGCAGTCATACTCTGGCACTAAGTTTTTCATTTATACTAAAATAATTTTTTTATGGAGGGTGTTGTAGACAAGTAGTTTTAGTAAATATTTATTATTCTAAAGCATCATATTCAACATAAACTTTAATCTAAGAAAGAAATAAACACAAGAAATCAAAATAATAAACTGCACTAAACTATTTCACTTGAAGTTACACAATTATTTATGATCTGCATTGAAACAGTCTAAGCAGTAATGGGGTTGGCCGCTACAATCCTTACAATAAGTAGTAACTTTCTTAACATTATTCTTAGAAATTTGACCTTCTTTCTTCTTTCTATAACAACCTTTACAATATTTCCGTAATTTGTGTGCACGTCCCTCCTTTCTATCTAAAGAATGTTCACTCTTTCTTTTTTCGCTCCGCGTAACTGCGTTTCGTTCTTCACTTTCTTTGCTTTTAATACAAATCATTTCTTGATACACCAGTTCTCTGAAATCTGTGATAGAGATAGTGGACCCATTTAGCTTTTTATATAGATAGTGTGCATTAACCATGCTTGTGCCGAAAAGAAGTTCTATCGCTATTTTTCTGTACCATTTAATTGATTTACGTAAAGCTGAGTTATAGCTGGCCATCTGATCTGAGAGGTCAATCGAACTTTCCCCTTATTGTAATCTAGTACAGGCGTCCCTCAATTTACGCGGGGGATGCGTTACATGGAAACACCGCGTAAATAGAAACCGCTTATATTGAAACAGAAACATGGTACATAACTACATATTAGATACATACATAATAATACACAACATTATTAAAAATACACACATAAATATTAATTTTTAGAAAAATAAGCCGTTATTTTTGCCTGTTTAGCTTCGTTGCGTAGAGTCTGCTCAACTTCCTTATATGGCGCCAATGCTGCAAAAATCTCTCGTTTAATTTTTAAACTTCTTTCCATTACGGGATCTTCCCTGATTAATAGATCGGTTAGATCGTGTGCTATGGTAAAACATTTATTAAGGGTTGTTAATGTCAACTCTGGTGGTGCCGGAACTACGTCACCATCTTGATCTTTTTCTTGAGTTTTGTAGTTACTTTCCGGCAATTCTTTGAGTTCTTCTTCAGTAAGCTCAAGATTATGCGAGTCAAGTAGCTCATTTATATCTTCCTCACGCATATCATCAAATCCCTCTCCAGGCAATGACCTCCCTAAATTAGCAACTTCTCTAATTTCGTCTCTAATATCAGACACCTGAGCTTGAGCGTTTACAATTTCTGGCAATAAGTTTCTCCAGCATCCATTTAAACATGATTGCTGTAGTTCATCAAGCGATTCTTTAATATTAACTAAGCAATCTGCAATTGAATACTCCTTCCAGGATTGGCTTAATGTTTTTTGAGTCGCGTTCCAAGTTTTTGAACAACATTTTAAACGTGCGTCGTGTGTAATAAGCTTTGTAGGTCGCAATGATGCCCTGGTCAAGAGGCTGCAGTAGTGCCGTGGTATTGGGCGGAAGGAATTCTACTCGAACATGGGGATTCATTTTCTGTAAACGAGTCGCTGGGTGACCAGGGGCATTGTCTAAGAGTATTAAAACCTGAAATGGCAGCTTTTTTGATGTCAAATAACGTTTAACTTCTGGTATAAAACAGTTCTCAAACCAGTCTAGGAAAACGTCTCCTGTTACCCATGAATGATTATTGGCACGCCAAAACACAGGCAATTTATTTTTATCAGTATTCTTCATGGCACAAGGATTCAGTGACTTGTAAACTAACAAAGGTTTAATCAGACAATCTCCAGATGCATTCGAACACAACAGAAGAGTGAGACGATCCTTTGCTGCTTTAAAGCCCGATGCAACTTTCTCCTGTTTTGATAAAAAAGTTCGGTTTGGCATCTTCTTCCAAAATAAGCCGGTTTCGTCCGCGTTAAAGACCTGCTCCGGTTTAAAACCTCCTTCTTCAATAATATTTAAAAACTGCTTAGGGTATTCCTTTGCTGCATTAATATTTGCTGAAGCTGCTTCGCCTTGTAGTTTAAGGTTATGTAAACTATGGCGGTTTTTAAATCTCTCGAACCATCCTTTACTGGCTAAAAATGACACGAAGACAAAGCTTTTTCCATTTTTTCAATAGGACCGCTTCTCGTATATCCAGCCACTTTTGCACATTGAGGCGCACTAGATTGTAGACTATGACGAATTTTGTCTTTATTTTGACGAATGGTACGTACGGAGGACTCATTAATTTTATACTTTCTTGCAATCGATCCCACAGGCTCTTTCTTCTCCAAAGCATCCAAAATTGCACCTTTTTCAATTAAAGTTAGGACCTTTTTGCTTCTTTTAGGTGCTATGGCATTTTTATTTTTATCCATAACTGCACTTTTATTTATTGATGCACTTATCGCTAAAGTAAGGTCCATACACGTGCATGCCTCTACAAGCAGATGACAGAGACTCCTGAATGAGGATCACGCGATGCGCGACGAATCAGGAAACGTAATGTTGAGAGCGAGAAAGAGGTGGGGAGAAACCGCGTATAAATGTACCGCGTAAATTGAGGGCCGCCTGTATAGCAATAGGTTTGTATTTAGTTTCATTTCTAGTTTGTATGTGAGTCATGGAATCTACGTGGTTTGTAGACAAAGGGAGAACACCGCGGTTGTCTTTCCACTTCATAATGGCGATTCCCCTAGAATTTTCTTTACATACTACCTCCCCTCTTTTCAATTTTTTTTTATGTAACATCCTTTGGATTTCCCTTTCTATTCATTCGGAGTTTTCCCAAAAGATGTGTTTTGCGGTCTAACAACTTATTGGCTAAATCTAAACTCGTATAGTAATTGTCAGTAACGACTGTTCTACCACAGTCTAACAATATTTCAGACAAAGTCATAACAATTTTACTGGGCACGCTTGAACCTGCGTCTCTCTCCTTACCACAGTAGATTTTTAAATTCCATGTGTATCCTTCAGCACTGCATAATTTGAAGATTTTAACACCGTAGTTATGCGACTTAAGTGGAAGATACTGTTTGAAGATTAAACGTCCTCTAAAAGGGATTAAAGACTCGTCGATGCAAAAAGTACTTCCCGGAGTAAAAATTTGTTGAAATTTCTGTATTAGTCTATCAGTCAAAGGTTGTATTTTATAGACACGATCTCCAGGCGGACAACTGTTGTTATCGCTGAAATACCACAGTAGTAACAAAAGTTCAAAGCGGTTCCTACTCATTACATTCGGTGCAAGCTGAGACTGGAAAAGAAATTTTCTACTCCAGTAGTGTCGAATAGACGGCATTCTGACTAGTCCCATATATCCTATTAAACCCAAAAAATTTATCATTTCTGTGCATGAAGTTGGAACCCACTGATGCAATCTTGATGATGTTGGAATATCATCTGCAGAACAAATAACTTGAGAAGCATAAAGGTTTGTTTGGTCCACCATCATCTGAATCAGATCTCTATCCAGACAAAAAGAAAAATATTCAAATGGAGTACAGCCTACAAGAGCGGCAGCGTAATTTGGCGGCATGCCTTCCATTTTTTTATAATCAGTTTGAAAGTTCAAATGGTTTCCAACTGGATTCTGCCATTCTGCAGGAAGATTGACTGTGGTAACTGATTCCTCAGAATCGGAAGCACTCGTACTTTCCCGAAGATTAGAACCGATATTAGGACTTGCAACATCTTCAACAAGCGGTATACTGGGAGCGCTATGAGAATCTTGTACAGTATCTTCATATTCGGAAGAACATTCCACGTCGCTCGGATTAAAATTAGGATCGCTGTTCGAGCCATCAGTTGCATAAGGATCTCGATCACTGTCATCATCTTTGTAAAAAATATATAAATATTACGCGATAAAAAACTTACTTATATCCAGATTTAGTGATAATATCGCCAGCGCAGCTAGACGTTTTCCTCGGCTTTCTGCCATGTTTGTAATGTAGTTAAAAAATCCTTATTACTTATTACTACTTTCAAGGACAACACACACAATAAATAGCTTCCTTTAACCGGTTTTATGTTGACTGAACAACACATTGATTGTGTAAACGGAAGCAACAAAACAAATGCACGTGATATTTAGCTAAAAACAGGTTAGGAATGGCGGTATCCGTACATCGTCGAAGGACCGCCGACAGGGACCGATCGTGCTCTGTCTTAGTATTTATGCTCTGAGGCCACGGCGGTCCCTAGGCCCCGCTCTTTTTTTTTAAATATAAGCCCAAAACGTTGGATATTTTTACTAAAAAATTATAGCAATAACTTTTAGCTATCAGTAAAACTTAAAATACGAAAAATATTGCAACGGCCCCTTGGACGTATATAAGGTTATAGCGGCTGGCCGTTAACGTGTTAAGAGTTTATTAAAATTCAATCTAAATATTTTTATTTAATACCTACCTCGTTGCCTAATATCACAAATCACAGACGCACTATTGGTATTGGCGCTGTCAAAAAATACAGGAACAAGGAGATAGGTGTGGTCAACACGAATAATACCGACCATATACCGACAGATCCTGAACTACAAGAAAATTATTAGGCGGTTGATTTAAAATACTCTTTGCATATTGAGTAGGTACAAAAGATTCTAGAATTAATTTTTAGTGCAATTATAATTTATTATTATAATTACCTAATTACTTGAAATAAATATTTTTATGTTTAATTTTTTTTTACTATTATTACATAAGTACTGTAGTTTTGAAAATAAATAGTGTATTTTGTTTCGACAACGCACATGCTATATTAATACGTTGACATCAACTTTATTCAGTTGTATGTTGTTTTTGTGTTGAATGTAATGAAGTTTATTAAGTTTCAAGCTGCCCAAAAAATGACGCACATAAAACGTCGTACAAGGGCGTCACTTGAACGTGCCAATAGAGTCGTACCGACGACGTCATATTTTGGTCGAATTAACTATTGTAATATAACTTCTTGGTATTGTAATATAACTTCTATTATATATTTTCTATTCAAACAGCAACATTGTTTGATTACTAGTATAACTGTATAACCATATCTTTCGCTTAGTTTTATTTTTTAAAGTTGTGAACATTGTGTGGACATTCATTTGGACAATTATAGCAATATCAATTAGAAAAACTAAATACATATGTCCATTTAAACATATATAAATTTATTGAGAATGCTTACACGTTAATTAAAGGAAGTATTAATTAGTTCACGTCTGGCTGCATTACCGTCCGCTGCATTTCCTGAAGGTGCATCTTCATGTAACACTTCAGGTATTTCAACTTCTGGAGCTGGAAGAATGTTGTCTTCCTCAGTGCATTGTTGTGTAGTACAGACGCTGCTACAATTGCAGTTAACGTAGTTTCCTTAGCAATTCTCATACCTAATGCCAGAGCGGGAAATTGTCGGTTCAATACGCCAAAACATCTCTCAATGCAATAATTACGAGTATGCATCTGTGCGTTATTATCATTATTTTCTGCCACATTCCTGGGCTAGAGGTGTCATTAAATATTTCCTGCATGGGTATGCACTGTCCCCCAATAAAATACAATTCTCATATTCTTGCTCCATTTGTATTTGCAACATTGATGCCTTGAAAATAGTGCTGTCATGGGTGGACCCTGGTCAGCGTGCATCCATACTACAGATTTTTAAATTAGGATCGCATACCATCTGGACATTATATGAAAAATACCGTTTTCAATTACGATGAATTTCAGAATTTTCACCATCCGGTGATTGTATTTTGATGAGTGTACCAATTACATTTGGGAAACTATGCATAGCCATAAATGCTGTTTTTGTATTTTGAATCGCAACAGGTTCATCTGGCATAGAAACTTTTTCTCGTGCCATTCTGGCAAACTCTCGAAGTACAACTTTTAAAATTCTAGACACGAGATTTATGTATTCCCATTGTATCTCCAATGACAGCTTGAAATGTTCCGGTTGCTAAGAAGCGCAACGTACACAGAATTTATTTCATTGCAGATATACATTTACTTCTGTGTTACTGGCGCAGTATTATTGTAATATGCATGCATTAAGATTGTAACAGATTCTGTTGAAACCCTATAACGTGCACAAAATTCTTCATTGTCATACATGGCAAAAGGATTTGTTCGGTCTATAAATATTCTATTGTCTGGGATTTTAATTCTATATACACTGATATATCTTCCGCTGACGACGACGAGGATGACTCAAACAGATCCATACCCAATCTCGGATAAATATTTTGTAATTACTATACAGCGGCAAACAACTATTTGTACGGCGGGGCCGGCGACCAACTTCCTCGTTCAGCTCATCATTATATTCGACCGTATGAGCCAAACGCTGGTGCTGCCGAAGACCAGCATACTTCTCGAAGCCGCCCCCGCAATAGCGACACACATTGTCCTGGTTACCGGGAGGACCACGGCAATAAAGTATAATATGTTGCCGCAGACTAGAAACCGAAGCGTATGAATTTCCACACTCGCACACAAGGGCTGGTACGGGAGGCATGGCGGAAATAGCTACGGCGACCCACCGCGAACCGCGAAGGGGGTAAAACTAGGAAACAAAGTTGACTCCCCCCAGAAACGAAACATTAGAGGGTGCCGACCATACCGACAGGAAGCACAGACCGAACCGAGCACTTTAAGTCCGGAAGGGGTCCAGATAGAAAGTTCGAACGTCACCAAACTATCCCCACCACTCGAGGACCACGACGGCAAAACCACAGTATGGTAGCTCAACAGATAAGCAGACAGTAATAATTTAAAGTTGTAGGTATTAGCATAATAAAATCAATGTAACACTTTGAATGAACAGCACTGTATAATCTGTTGCAGAAAACCGAAGTGGTAAAAACTGAAGTAATAACGAGCACGTCAGAAGATAAAAACACCGGCTTCACACCGAAGACACGATTCCAGGCAAGGTCGTTTACGCCGGCAAGCATGTAAAGAATTATAATTTATAATGTGAATAAAGTTCATAATATATTTTTAACTAATAAACCGACTACTGGCTATCGCGTGTCAGTTTTAGGTAAAAAAAAAACATAAAACGAAGAGTACTATAATTAAAATTAATGCTCACACGTAACACAATCAACACTTTAAAAACATATGCCCGTTAATGACTAATTAAAAAGACCGGACAACACTTTAAAATACAAAAACTATGGTTCTGAACACAGAAACTACCACGGCGCAAGGACTACCATCGTGTATCACTCAAGGAAGATGTTAAATTAATAAATATTATAAACTAGCGGAGAGCACATAAAACACGTCTGCACGCGACGAAGACTAAAGAGAGTCATAGTTACTCCCGCCGTTTACCCGCGCTTGCTTGAATTTCTTCACGTTGACATTCAGAGCACTGGGCAGAAATCACATTGCGTCAACACCCGCAGGAGCCATCGAAGATCCGGACACCGCCGCAACTGCGGTGCTCTTCGCGCTCCAAACCATATCTCCCTTAACATTTCTGCTATGGTGCTGCCACCAAAGTTCCGTTACCCTAACCTAGAATTAACACGTTCGCCACGTCGTGTACCACATGTGGTACACGGTGGACTTTCTCAACAACCGTCGTATACCACTCATGGTACACTGTACCTTGTATGTTAAATGCCTTTTTAAATACCTATGGCTGCATGAGAAGCTCTCAAATGATATTACGGCTGTAGGTAAGGGTGGTACACATCCCGTGGTGCATTTGTTTCTAAATCAGGCAAATTTTCTTCATTGCACATCTCAATTAATTCTGACCTACTACTAAGGAAACAAGATTATAATTCTAGAAATAAGTTCACATTTATTGAACTGAAGCTTTTATTCCAATAAAAAATGTATAAAAGAAAAATAACTAAACATATTTGATTTCCATATTTAACAAAACCGAACAGAAAAATCAGAAACAAAAAACTTTGGACACAGAAACAAAGGAACTGTAAATACTAGAACTGATTATATATCAACTTATTTCAACATAGGATGTCTTTCATTAAAACACTCCAAACACAATGAAGGTTTATTTTCACAATTTTCGCAATAAGTCATCACTCTCTTGGTCTTGGCTCTTGCTACCTTTGAACCTTCTTTTTTCTGGAGTTTTTCATAACAAGAAATGCAGCGTTTTCGATTTTTCCTAGGCGTTCCTTCAATTGTCTGAAGTTTGTGTATGGATCTTGAGGTTTTTGTGGAACTGGTACGTCTTGTTCATCTTCTATTTCCCCATCATCAATATCACCTTCTTCTTCTTTTTCAAACAATGCCTTCACAAGATGCTCTCTAAATGCGAGCATGTCTATTTTCTTTCCTGTGTTTTGCTTATAAATGACCCATGCGTTTACTACAGCTGTCCCCAACATTATTTCAAAAACAGCTTTTTTATACCATTTGATCGATTTCCGTAGGCAGGTGTAGTATGATGACATTTGATCCGATACATCTACACCTTTTTTTGAATTGTTATAGTCCAATATACATCTGCCCGTAGCAACTAATTCATCCATATGTTCGGGTGAGTACTGAGCATTATAACTGGCCTTTTATCTACCCATTTATAAATACGCACTCCTTTAGAGTTCTCTAGGGCATACATTTCACCTTTTTTCAGCTTTTTGTTGCAGACATCTTTTGGATTCCCCTTCCTGTTAGACTTCAGAGTTCCGCAAAGGTAAGTACCATTTTGTAAAAGGTATTCTGCTAATTTTACGCTGATGTAAAAATTATCAGCGTATAAGATTCTCCCTTCATTCAGTAAACCTTCCATCAATTTTACTGTGACATCAAAAGTATGCCCATGGACACTGATGGGCTCGTTTTTACCACAATAGATCCTGAATGCATAAGTGTATGCATCAATTGTACAAAGTTTGTAAACTTTGATGCCGTATGGATGTGATTTGGCTGGCAAGTATTGGCGAAATACCAAGCGGCCTCTCCATGGCACCATGGTTTCATCAATAGCCAATGCTTTTTCTGGTTTGAGGGCATTCTGAAAGTTCTTCTGTATGCAATCCAACACTTCTTTAACCTTGTCCAACCTGTCCGGGTTTCTTCTATTTTGCTCATTGTCCGAGAAATGAATGAATTTGAGCAGTAGGTCAAATCTAGTGCGTGTCATGTTTTTAGAAATCAGATCATTTCTAAACATCGGATTCTTTGACCAATATAGCCGCATTTTTGGCAGATGATTCATCCCCATAATAACGAGAATTCCGAGAAATTTTCGAATTTCTTCTTTATTGGTCTCAGTCCATTGGCGAACGAATGATCTTCGCCATAGATCGTTGCTTTGGATGAATTGATCTGCATATCGATTTGTTTCCCTTACAATTATTTCTAGCACCTCGTCGTCAATAAACAAGCGATATATTTTGTAAGGGTCGCGAAAGTCCGTGGGATTGAATTGAAAACCACTTTGTCCAGTAAACGGAAAACTGTTTGAAACTATTCCACATGGCCCCCAAGTGTCATTGTTTGTAACAGCTGGATTTACTGGATCTGTAACAGGTTGATTGTTTACATCACTACCACTGGTTTCAGCATCACTGTCATCAGAAGTATTGTTTTGAATGTCCGACTCTGATGGTTGATAGGAAGATTCCGAACCTGGAAACGGCTCGCTCTCCTCTCCTGAAGAAGGTAAATGGGCAGTAATTTTCTCTGCATCTTGAGTTTCTGAAGGAGGAGCTAAGGGTACGCTATTATTCTGAACTGGATTTTTAGAAAAATGTGACGACGAACTTGAAGGGGCCGTTTTTTGGGCCGCTGCAACTTTTAGAATCCTCGCTGTTCTATTCAACATTGCTTACACTCAGTTATCTGACACAAAAGAGAAGTTAGGTTAGAATACACACGACGTCCCCGAGCAGGAAATATATGTTATAGCCGTCGTGTACCACCGGTGGTACATATCTAATAATTCAATAAATAAAAAGAAAAACACAATTCATACTTACTATATACGTTTATTCACTAAAAAAATCATTACAATCAATAAATACTTAATTCACACCGAACGGCTGCACGTGATAACAGTTGGAAATGGCAACGTCGCGAACGTGTTAAGATCAATCAATTTCAAAATTTCATAATACATATTAATTCAAAGTTATACTTTAGCGACGCAAACATTAATAAAATAATATTTACTTATCCTTATTCTCCACGATAATTCATAGTTACATATAACTAAAAATCTATAACAATTTTTCTACCAATAATATTTTATGTAAAATTATATTTTTTGTATATTAAAGCATAATGTATAAATATCTTATTTCGTTTGTTAGGAAATAATTAAAATGAGTCACTAGACTAGTTCTTTGCTTAAGGTCTGAATTACAGTATATATTAAAACGATACTACCAGGTAACAAGGTTAATATTAATACATCAATTTTTGTTTGTAACATAAGATAAACACAAACTACAATTTATTGAGGTTGTATAGTCAATATTGATCATGCCTTTCTCTTTTGTATTATTCACATTTTGACAACATTTAATATGATACAGGAACAAAATTCATTGTATTTACTTCTTTGTAGTACCTGTCTTCATCTTCGAATCATAAGCAAATTCCCACAACGCCCTTTTCATCAATAGAGTATTTGAACGATATCGCTCAGATATAGCGGATTCATAGGTTGTTGACTATGATTTGTCTTCATTCTCAGCTATTAATCCTACTGCGGCGGCCTCCGAAACACAATATTTCCATTGTTGTGCCTATAGAGACCAGGCAGTGTTTTCTGTCCCAATAATTGGTTGGTGAAACCTGGGGCTTGGATTTAACTGATTATCGAATAAAGACAGTACTCTATGTGATAGCATTCGATATGAATTCTAGAATTACTGCTGCCGAAGTTGTTGATAAGGCGCTCGCGCCAGGGATTGCGCTGTTGGTTGCTGAGGATGATGCGGGTATTGTTTCGTCGTAGTCATTGTGAGTGCTTCTGTCGCCATATAAATAACATGTGAATAAACTTAGACAAGATACTACATAAAATATTCTGGTTTAGTGACTTCTACAATACTTATTTATTTTGAATAGATAACAATTTGAAACACGACATCATAAAAACAAATTACATACTTATGTCAAATTAAAATGCAACTAAATAACTAAGTCTCACATAATTTTCTTTAAACTTATTTACTCATTAAGTACTGCCTATAATGCTTAAACTTGACTTGAGTAACCTTTACCTTTAACTTAAACTTCTCCTCGTCCTTAATGCTGGCTAGACGAACTTTACAAGATCGTCCATCCGGCAATACAAACGTTCCCTCCTCGTGAAGAGTTTTCTATGGGAGCGCCGTTTTAACCTTCCGTGGGTAAGGTGCGAAATTTTCTTTTATGGGTAAGGTCGGTCTTGCAGACCGCAATTTTAAAAAATTAGCCAAAAATTTGTGAAGCCGTTTGTTTAAAAAACTTTGATATCTGTGTAATTCTTGTATAAATGTTGAGGTGTGGGGATGGAATTTACATTAATAAATGTAATTTTTGTGTAAAATATTGACATTTGAAAATAACTCAATTTTTTTGGTAATGTAATTTTATTAATTTTTATATTCAAAAACTGCAAACTGGAATTTGACTATTACATAAAAAATGGTAAGAACATATTCTAATAACTAAGGAAAATGTAAATTTATTGATTTTACAATATTTGGAAAACGAAACTATTCATCTACATTTTGACTAACAAATGCACACTCTTCACAGACTCCTTTCAGATGTTCAAGACAAAGGAAACGTTTGCAAGACTGACATCTGTATCTCGTTTTACGGTTCTTCTTAGAGCTGTAGTAGACACATCTTCCGTGGGTTTCTGTGGTATTTTGGTTTGTTTCTGGAACGTTTTTTCCTAAAATTTCATTTATCCTTACACGAATTTGTCGAGGTAAGTGTTGATTTTGTGAGCGCTGTGTAATATGCTCTTCTAGTAGCTCGTGACCTAACTTTTCTAAGAATTTGCGGCGGACGAGATTTGTATTATTATTTATTTTATAAATTATATATGCGTTAACACCTGCAATATTTAGCAGTTCAGAAAAAATAACCATTGGCCATCGGCATGTGCCACGAGCACAATTGAGGGGGTCAGAAGTAAAAGGGTTTAAGCGCATATCTTAATGTTACGAGATAATTAGCTTCAAAGTTTATTGAGATTTGAAAATTCCAGTAAATAGGTGGGGAAACTATTTCTAGTGGAGAATATTATTTATATAGCTGCAATTATGCTGCCGAATAGGCATTCTGAAATATTTTGCCTTTTTTGGAAAAAATGTACTTGAATCAAAATTACCGTTTGAAATTGTTTTCTGATAAAATGGTTCAAGTGGAGTTATAACTCACAGTAAAAAGGAAACACATATTTTATTAAACTTTAACTTTATTAAACTATAACTGTTTCATAAAATTAAAAAAATAAATAAATGCCAGTACTTATGAAATGTACAGTTCGTATTATTCATAGTCCGATTCCAGAAACAGGCTGTCTTCTTCATCATTAGTTTCGGTACCTGCAGTTGTGGTCGATTCCGTTGTGGTCGCATTCCTGGCTGAAGATTTTCCATCATGCTTTAAATTTTTATAATACTCATGGTGGACTGGGGGAATGAATTCCAACAGACTTAGGAGATTTTTATATTTTGCCATTTTGATTGTTAACGTGGTTTTGTTGTGGGGTTTGAAACTAGACAGTTGAAAAGACGGTCGGCCAATTTGTGACACTCCCGTTGAACTCATCAAAAACTCAAAATCTCTGTTTAACGTACGTTTATACTTAAAGGAAAGCTTTTCCGATTTAAAATACGCAAACCAGGAAATGTCTTTCCATTTCAGAAATTCACCTTCAGTATTCTTTTTGGGGTCTTTCATCATTTTATGGAGGAATGAAAAAGAGAAAAATTCTTTTGTGGCCATATTGTAAACAACAAATTTTGTTGACGAAGTCTTTATTGTATCCTGCCAGTGTGTGGGAATAAAAACTTGGGGATACTGCCGTTTCCTTTTCTCAATTAAACCAAAGCTCCTGTCGCACTCCATGAAGGTGTGACCAGGCTCGAGGAACTTATGGTGAATCTCCGTTAAGTGAGTAGCTTGTACTAAAAAAGTGAACAGTTTGCATATGTTTTTGTTTTTATTCTGACCCCCACAGGAATCACTGTATGCAATGAGTTTTGTGATTTGTGGGGGCAGACGTTTAATAAACTTCAATAGGCATGATCCTATTTCCTGCGATCCCCGTGAGGATATTGTTTCATCCCAAACAAACATATGGCTTTTGCCATTCAGTAAGTCATACACACAAAAATTGTACGTCCATAACTGCCGAAGGTAAAACACTTTGGACGTAGTTAACAGGGGTGTCGGCAGCGTTTGTTGTAAATAGAAGCAAATAACAGCAGTATTCTTGCTTTTTTTATTTTCTTCGATATCGCATCTTTTGGCATCGTTCGCTTTTTGTGCTTTTCTCTGGTGTAGTTCTAAATCACGCTTGGCATTCTTTACAATTTCTTCGTTTCCAGAATATTTGATCAAGTTCTGAAAATTATCACAGCGGCTACACGTATCGCTATGAGGCTTGTGAAATCGTAAATTGAACTCCGTGTTGAACACGAACCTGTAATATGATTCTTTTACAGGTTCTTCATTTCGTTCATTACAAAACTCCTTGTACAGTTTGTACATCTTACTTATGGACAAATCACCAGAAAGATATCTAACATTCGGATTATCTCGTCTGGAATAATGGCTGCTGTATTTGGGAAACAGTTTTATATGGGCAATAATTTTTTGTTTGGACGATTCCGTAATTTTGTTTGGAGGTTCTTTCTTTCCCCGTTTATCAGTTTCAACTATTCCAAGTTCTGTTGTTTTTGAACAAACTACTTGAAATCGACGCACCGTAATGTCAAACGTGCGCAAAAAGAAAGTTTTGCACACACGCTTTCCCAACAAAGTTATGAGAGTGCTATAACGTTTGTCTCTGGCAGAATCTAAATTGCATCTTTTAGGTTTAACTTTTTCATACATGATGACAAAAATGAAGTTTGTAGATCGTAAGATGGTAATTCATAAAACTTTTTGAAGAGCTGACACCTTTCAGCTTCGCTAATATTTTGGTTACAATGGTATCGACATATATGATTGTATTCTTTCAGTTCTCTGCCTTTTTGAGACTTGTTTTTACGAGCAACATAACTTTTACCTGCAGTTCGCAGTTTCTTGGCGACGTTGTCTTTCCAGAACTCGGGACGTCGTTTACGGAGTCTCGTTTTTGAAGGTGTAACATGGAAAAACTCGTTTTGGTTTGAGTCACTGTGCTCTTCATCGGCATGAGTAACATTAATAACAATTTCCGAGTCGTCATCACCTTGGCCATCTAACTCAGGAATATAATCTGAATCTTCATCAGTCTGATAATTCTGTAAAAGGAAAGATAATGTTAAATGTTATTTAGATTTGTCGAGCAAATTGATTAGAATAGGTGCTAGTTAAGATTACAAAGAAAACAAATTTTAAAATAGAGATCTTGCATTACGTCAAAATCTATAAATAATACGATAATAAAGAATTCCTATGTACGTATTTTTATTGTTAAAAAGTAAACATATTGTAAAAAATAAAAGTTACCAATTTAACCTAACTTTACGTGTGCATACCTTTTTAAACATTAGTTGGTTATTTTTATTAATATTTTGATTTAATCTACTTACCATCACTTTCTCTGTCACTATGCATTGAAAACCAGAACTAGATGAAATAATATTTTCTCGAAATTAACTGAATAACGAACCCACAGCACGAATAAACAATGCAGCACTTAAGAACGACCAAAGTGACACACATGTAAGGCTAGACGAAAAATGATTCAAGTACACTTGAATCCCTTTACTTCTAACTAAAATTGCACATTTTTTGCTTATATTATTTGTCAGACCGCTAGATGGCACTATAGAGGTGAAATGTACTTAAATCTTTTTACTACCAAATAATAATAGCCTTTAACTATAGCAATATGCATTTAAATCGTTTTTATAAGAAAGTGCACTTAAACCCTTTTACTTCTGACCCCCTCAATTATAGGTTTCACACATTTTATCCAGTGTATCGACGCCTCCTTTTGTTTTATTATAGTCAATAATAATTTCTGGCTTTTTAGTTTCTTCATCTATGTTGTCGTTGAAATGCATCGAGGATAAAAGCAGAACATTTTTATTTTTTCGTGGTATATATGACACCATTGTGCATGTCTCTTGAAACGCAAACATTGATGTTTTCTCCGGTCTTCGTACACAAAGCTCTTTTGGGATCTGTGGTTTGTTTTTTCGCAGTGTACCGATTACTGTTAGTTGGTACTCATTTCTTAACTTTTCTATAGCTGGAGCACTGGTAAAATAATTATCCATAGTGACATTTCTATGAGAACCACGTAGTGGTTCACACAATCGGCATACTAAAGATAACGTTGAATTGTCAACAGCAAAAGGTCCTGTTGTCTGTTTGCCAATGTACACCTCCAGTTTTATCGTATAAAACAATTTTGCATCCACAATCGCGTAAATTTTAATGCCGTATTTATTAGGTTTGCTCGGCATATAGACTCTAAAATTACATTTTCCACGGAATGCCGCTAAAATTTCGTCGATGGTCATATACGCCGAAGGATGAAAGTGTTTTGGTAAATTTTCGACAAACATTTCAAAGATCTCCCTACACGCCGCCAACTTATCTTCGGTTTGTCTTTGGATTCTAGTTCGTTTGTCATCAAAACGTAAATGAGCCATTAAAAATTTAAACCTTTTTTGCGACATTGTTAATCGAAATATTTCTATAGACATACCATCTGTACGAAAAAGATCTTCAGAATTTTGTCTACTACTTTTTTGTGCAGCGGATATATACAACAATCCAAGGAGTGCCTTTAGTTCAATGATGTCTGTAGTGTTGTATGTATAATTTTGTTTGGTATCATAAGATTTACTTCGAATAAATTTATTAGTGTAATTTACGATGTTTTCTAACATTACATCAGTAAATAAGTATCTCCATACATCCAAACATTTCCGTGCATGCCTTATCTCTCCTTTTGGACCAGGAAAATGAGGTACAATATTAATTGAACGTGTTTTAACATGATCTCGTTTGATGACATGTTTAGACCATTTAGTACCGTCTCTTGCTTCAAATATAGGCTGGCGATGTGTTCGTTGATCTTGTATGACAACTTCTGCTATCTCATTCAGTTCGTTATCAGAAAATTCTTGCTCACTGCCTATATTTTCTTCAATAGTTTCAACGTTATCTTCGGTAAAACTATCATTATCATCTTCGATGTCTGGTGCATATTCATCATCTGTCGGCTCATCCATTAGATGCTGTAACCTTTCCTGCTCTTTTTCCCAACTCATCATCTATAATTTCCTGCAAAATAATAATTTAATAGACAAAAATTTTACCTTTTATTAAACCTCACCGAAAACAAATTAAGTGTCACGAATGGTAACCTCGGTCTGTGAGACCGTTTGAACTATTATTTTATGAAGCACTGTATATTGTACAACGTCTGCCTCAGTACTGAAGTAGCATAGTGTTCTGAAGGAATACATGACAGCTCAACCCCCTCTAGCGGAAAACTTTTGAAATATGGCACAAAATGTATTGGCTCGGTCTCAGAGACCGTACCTTACCCATCGAAGGTTAATGAAAATGATAATTTTATACTGCCTAGGATTAAGAAAATTACTATTATTACGGCAAGAAGAGTATATAAAATTGAATAGTGAATGTTAGTGTTATTAATTTTGTCCTCTTCTTGTCGTAATTTACTTAAGTCCTGGAGTACATCATTGAGGTGCTTTTTCTCATTTGGTTTAAAACTTAGCTGATCTAGCTGTTTTGATGGCAGGGTAACCGCTTGGGAATAGAAAGTTGTGAAATTTGTTAAAACGTTGTAGATATTGTCTGCATTATTTTGTCTGAGGATAGATACATGACGCTCGTAAGCTCTCAAGGTTCTGTCGTTAATCTGCTAAGTAATAAACTGTTTTGGTTTTCGCTTTATGTGTATGTATAGACCCTAGTTCAAGGTTCTTAGGTGGCACGTTATTTCGACTTTTTACAGTTCTAAAAAGACGTCTTAAAAACGTGTGTTTGCTTTAAAGTCACAGCCGATTAATGCAGCTATTGCGTACTGAGAAGGTGCCTTAGAAACATTCCCGGTAATAACATTCACATTCGGCGATGGTTCAATGCTATGTGCTCGAAATTCTTTCAAAAAGTCGTAAAATTTAAGTGTAGGCCCTAAACAAGTTATTTTATTTATTGTTGAGTCTATTATGATCCCGTTTTATTTTATAAATTGGTAGCCTAAAATAAGTTCACACCCTAAGTTTTGTACAACGATTACTTCTGTCGGAAAAACACTACCTTTTATATCAATATTAATTTTTGTCGTACCCAATGGATGAATTATGCTATTTCCAACTCCTATAATTTTAATAAAATATCCGACCTTATTATAGAACTGTCCACTAAGTTGCGAGCCGATGCTGTATCTAAAATTCCTATTACAATACTATCATTAATTTTACACTCTATTTTTAATATATTACTACTTGAAACCCTTTCGAAATGAGTGTCCAATAAAAGGGCGGGTGTTAGGTCTCCTCTACTCCCGCCCGTGATTGTTTCCCGAATTATTATGCTGATTCCGACATGCGGCGGCTGTATGTCCTAGTCGATGGCATCTAAAGCAAATAGGCCGTCCATCGGTTGTTCCAGAATTTGGGAGCCGATTTCGTGCGGGTTGACCGGGAGAATATGTTGGACGTATCGATGAAAAAGAATTATTCGACGGATTGAACGTGTTTCAATGAACATTCTGTGGGATGTACAGTGGACCGAATCTCGTTTTGCAACTGGATCCGAACATTATTAACCATGTCCGGCAACGTTTGCTGAAGAGATTGTGCAACGGTTGCTGGATTCGTCGGGGTGCCTCCCAAATTTTGTGAATGTTTATCCTGCTCGGTCTCTGATATAGAGTCTACCAGTCGCTCTAGATCTTTCAATGTACGCGGCTGACTTATATTAATCATATGTCGGTAATATGGTAGCAAACCATTAGTTACGCGACGCATTATAATACCCTCGTCCAGATTTTAATCTACTTAATTGCATAAAGAAAGTGTGTTGTAATAGTAGTCTCTGATACACTCATCAGGTTTTTGCCGTTTAGTAACTAACCGAATTTCTAATTCATCAGCGAAAGCGCGAAACCAATCTTCTGCACTACCGGTCATAAAGTTTGGAAAATAACAGAGTTTTAAGTTATCATCCCAGGCGTTGTACTCTGCCGCCGATCTATACGCTTTTAGAAAATTTACCGCATCGTGTTGACTTGGGTCAAATTTTGGCGGACCAACAAATTTTGGTAATATAGGATTACGTAACGTACTCATCGTAGCAATTGTATAATTTTGACCATAATAACTCTGATGATTTAACGGTTGTTGTTGAGTATTGCTACTTTGATGACTGTTGGTATTTAAATTTAAATTCGCATTTTGCCTTTGTGGTAACGTTTTTTTGGGTGATTCTACTTGGTAACAAAAAGGAGAATTATCATTGTTTGCTAGTAGAAGGAGATAGCGGGTACGAGACCCGCCTCCCACCACTACCCAACGCCCCCCACCACTACCACCTGTAGGCCCCGCCCACTTTGCCAGATGCCACTCCCCCTGTGCCACGTGGCCACGCCCATCCTCCAATCAGCGGCGTCCGCCATTTTGTCGGCCATTTTGGGTCGGTATGACCACGCCCCCCCCCCCAATCAGCGACGCCCGCCATTTTGTCGGCCATTTTGAATTTACCATTTTGTCGCGGGAATTTTGAATGAGCATTTCTGTGTTGGGCATTTCGAATTGAGATGGCGCTACAGCGGGAATTTTGAAAGAATTTTTTTTGTTGGACGTTTCGAATTGAGATGGCGCTACGGCGGGGATTTTGAATGAGCATTTTTTTTGTTGGACGTTTCGAATAGAGATGGCGCTACGGCGGAATTTTATATGACAGTTTTTTTTTGTTGGGCATTTCGAATAGAGATGGCGCTACGGCGGAATTTCGAATGAGCATTTATGTGTTGGGCATTTCCAATTAGGATGGCGCTACGGCGGGAATTTTATATGACAGTTTTTTTTGTTGGGCATTTCGAATAGAGATGGCGCTACGGCGGAATTTTATATGACAGTTTTTTTTGTTGGGCATTTCGAATAGAGATGGCGCTACGGCGGAATTTTATATGAGCATTTTTTTGTTGGGCATTTCGAATTGAGATGGCGCCACGGCGGGAATTTTGAATGAACATTTTTTTATTGGGCATTTCGAATTGAGATCGGCCCGGCAACATCAACTATATACATCTACCCGAAATAAGCTGGCCTTGGCGCATCAGGACGACAAACGTTACGTCAACGCATTAGCTTGGAGACACTACAGTGACTTGATTACATTACAGTGACGACACCATGTGGTCTTATTTTCTATTGGTTAATTGAAAGTCCGCCATTTGGTGTCGAAATTTTATCAGTTTTATACAGTCTTCTTATGTGTACAGGTTAGAAAATTAAGAATATTTCTTATTATAAGTTTCAATCAAGCTAAAAAGTGTTTCTGTCTACTGACATAATCTTCGATTATTGTAATTTATAGTTATTAGTCCTAGACTATTATCTTCTTGTATATATTTCTATTTCTAATTTTAAGCACGTGTTGAGTGTCAATTCAATAAGTAATCTAAACGGAATAATCAAGGTAAAAATGAGTAATTACTAAATTTTTAGACATTTTAGTTGACATTAGAATTAATATTATAATTTGAATTGGAATTTGATATGAAAAATGTATAAAACGACTTGAATTTAATTACATAACCTTTATTTTAGAAATTACAATGCCTGGTTGTGCTGCGGTTGGTTGTTCCAATTCTTCAGTAAAAGGATTTATCATGAAACGTTTTCCGAAAGATCCGGAAAGGAGAAAAGCGTGGGCTGCAACAATGCGTCGTGATAATTGGCAACCAACTGATTATAGTGTATTATGTGAAACACATTTTGAAGAAAATATGTGGGAAAAAGTGAGAGTTGATGGCACAAGAAAATTGAAATGTAATGCAATTCCAACTTTATATTCTTTCAAAACACCTGTAGTACATAGAAAACAACCAGCCGAAAGAAAAATTATCTTCCCTGCATTGGAAGAAGAATTACCGGTAATATGTCATACTGACCCAACTCATAACACACAATCTATTGTAGAAGAAACTGAAATTATAAGGAGGTAAGATTAATATAAACTGGAAAGATATTTTAGTTTTAAATTATATTTTAGCTTCGTGTTACTTTTATAGTTACATATCTTTTTTAATTTTCAGTTCAGACGATGAAGTAGACTTGGCATATGAAGTTACTACAAGTAATAACATTGCTTCGCATGAATTATTGGATCGTTATAGAACAGAATTTCGGAAATTACGTACAAGAAATCAGAAGTTTAAAAATGTAATTCGAAACTTAAAACGAAAAGTTGAAGTTTTAGAAAACAAAGTTAAAAAGATGAATGAACAGAATGATGCCGAGGAAAATGCTAAGTTATTAAAATCAGTCTTTCACAATGATCAAATATCTGCAATAAAACAACGTAGTAAAAGATCCATAAAGTGGTCATGTCCAACTGTAAAAAGAGCTTTAAAGTTACGTTTTTCTTGTGGTAATAGTGGGTACGAGGAATTGCTACAAGAAAATTATCCATTGCCATCAATACGTACTTTACAAAGGCATATACAGAATTTAAAATTTGAAAGTGGTATACAGCATGAAGTATTTGAATTTTTGAAAATTAAAGCTGATTTATTTAAAAAACAGAATAGTAAAGATTGTGTTATTGTACTGGATGAAATGGCAATAACACCATCAAAATTATACGATGTAAGCAGTAAAAAATATATTGGAGATGTCACATTGCCTGAGCATACAGGTAATGCAACACATGCATTAGTCATTATGCTGGGAGGAATTACCTTGCGTTGGAAACAAGTTGTAGCGTATTATTACACGAGCGATTCAGTGAATGGTGCTGTTTATGAAGATATTTTATTTAAAATCATTTATGAAACAGAGAAATTAGGTTTAAATGTTGTTAGCATAACTTCTGACATGGGTGCTTCAAACAAAGCGCTTTGGAAAAAATGGAATGTAACAGCAGGTCGGTACAGTAGAACCACAAATTATATAATACATCCATTTGACTCCAATAGAAAAGTATATATTCTTGCGGATGTGCCACATTTATTCAAAAACATAAAAAACATGTTAATGACAAACAAAACTATTCATATTTCTGATGAAATAAGAGATAAGAACAAATTACCGACAAACATTGTATCATCACAACACATTTATGATCTTATTAAACATCAAGAAAATATGCGCTTTAAGCTGGCTCCAAAGCTAAGTGAAGAAGATATGATGCCTTCTCACTTCAGGAAAATGAAAGTGTCTGCATCAACACATGTTGTAAGTCATGATGTGAGTAGTGCTCTTAAATATTTAGCTGAAGTTTTGGACAAGCCAGAATATTTAACCACTGCTTGGTTTATAGATACTGTTGAAAAGTGGTTTGCTCTTATGACATCTCGTCATCCAATCCTAGCTTTAAGTAAGTTGCAAACACATGTATATGAAGAATCAATTACATTCCTAGAAGATTTTATGAAAGTATTTGCAACTATGACTGTGGGATATAAGTCCATTTGGAAACCATCTCAAACAGGAGTGCTTCTTTCAACACAATCTATATTGGATTTACAATATGATTTTTTGAATGCCAAGAACTACGAGTTTCTTTTGACATCAAGATTTACTCAAGATTGTTTGGAGAACTTATTTAGTGTTGTGCGTGCTAAACAAGTTATACCAACAGCATTACAATTTAAAAATAATTTAAAACTTATTTGTGTGTCTCAGTACTTGAAAAATGTGTCAAAAGGAAGTTATCATAAAGATGAATGGGAGTTTCTTTCAGATTTTCTTAATGTTATCAAACGCTCTGAAAAGAAAATATATGATCCAGTAGTTTTACCAACTACCATTGTAGAAGATGTTCCACCACTCTGTATAAGTGAAATGAACTCATTATATAACGTTTGTGGTTATTTAATAACAAGTATAAATCGTACTTCAAAGACTTGCAAAGAATGTCTAAGTTCAGTAGGATCAAAAGCAGCATGTCCATCTCAATTTGCAAAATATTCACGAATTAAATGTTTTAAAGAAAATAATTTATTTTTTGTAATTACAATACTTTTGAAGTATTTCTACACATGGAAAAAATATTTCGTAAAAATTATGATTACGTAATAAATCAAAATGTAGATCTTTTGAAATTTTATATTAATGAATTCCAAGTAATTAATACAAAACATATTTTAAATTGTCATAATATGTCCAAAAAAAATATTTGTAAGATTTACAAATTTTATGTTAAAAATTAAAGGACAAAAACAATTAAAAAAGATTACAAATGTATTTGCCAGCAAATCAGCTGCTATACATTAAGCTGTTTTTTAACTTTTCTAATTTTATTTACTATTTCAAGTAAATAATAAAATTTTGTGTAAATTCGCTATTCTATTTTGTCTTTTAAATAAATCAGCTGTAATTTTCAAAAAATCAAACGTGTTGAATTTTGTTTTTGTTATAATTACATATTTATAGTTATTAGAATTGGTTTTGTTATATAACTCACTTACATACCTACATATTTATGTTTACATGTAATTATATTTTAAAAATGTAGAATATATATTTTCTGTTGGTTGTTTTATTTAATAAATAAAATTCTACAATTTGTTTATTTATATTATATGAATTTTAATATATATGACACAAAGAAGTTAAACACTTTCCCGCAAACATTTTTTTTATATTTGGCAACTGTTTTAGTTGGCAGTCGTAAGAACATCACAAAACCCCGTAAATGCCATAATAAATTATTATATTAATTGTATTTCTTTGTGGTATTAACAAATTATTATCTACATACATTATAATTTTAAATTTCGTTCTAATTTTTCCTAAAATATGTTTATTTGCTAAATTTGTATTTTATGCGCGAAATTTGAAAAATGTTAATTGGGTTGTTTCTTTTGCGAAAATATTCTAATATAATGAATATATTGAATAGTTAGATATTTATTATATTAATAATAATTAAAAACTTATCAATTATAGGCTTTCGTTTTTTAAATTATGTATTAATATATTTTAAATTAATATTTTATGCATTACTTGCATTTACCGCTATACAATTTTCGACACAATATGACGGCGAAGAGTATCGTGTCGTCACTGTAATGTAATCAAGTCACTGTAGGAGACACCATTCCATATAGATATTGACGCATGCATCCGTACTACTACGCCTGCGCACATCCCCTCCTACAGCTTATACATATATAACGACTCGCCAAACCAGCATCCGCAGACTCTTGCGCTACATCCTGCCGTCCTCATAGTTATCTACGTCTCTGTTATTTACTGCTACACCAGCAACGATGGAATCAGGTAATAAATAACCTTCCTATTTTACGTTTATGATTTTTTAAATTTATATTTCTTGTTACAGCCAACGAATATAATCAATTTGTTGAGAAGGGTTTGCTAGCTAAAGATGAACTAATCGCACGCGAAACTACGCTGATCGGCCAGTCAACGTACTACCTCAATAAGCTCGGTAGCAAATGGGTCAACATTGGCTTAAGTCCGGCATCCGGGTTTCTCCCGATTGTACATATTCGATCTGCTAACGCCTGTATCTTCTTCACACAAGAGGAATGGGAGGACTTCTGTAAAAGCGAGGGTTACAGTTCAAATCATCAAATCGAGGTTAGCACATACAAGAACATACAAGTTATTCGTATCAAGAGTAGAGGACAGATCATCGTGTTATCAACAGAAACGTATAATAATATATATAATTTAAAAGAACTGGTTGATCAGAAAATCAGTATACTCGCTAGTAGTGACTTTCCCAAGTTTTATAATACAGTCATCGATTCCTGTTGCAAAATAAATGGTGACTTGCATTCAACCGTGAAACTTCTGTTGGCAAGTCATAGTACTTCTGAGAACACGCTGTATATGTTAGAAGCGCTGTATTTGTTTTATAACACCGTTTTTAGCGACTATGAACTATCTAAAATACGTTAGGACTATAATATATTTCGCATGTACATATTTTTAGAATTATTGTTTATTTACATATTTTAGAATTATTGTTTCCTTTCCATTTTTGTATTTCAGCATTATTGTTTATTTTCATGTTATACTTTAAACTTATTATTTCATTCAATATATATGTTATAATAGTTTATGTATGTGTTTAATTTTGAGTTTAATATATTTTATGAAAGTTGGCAAAATGTTTTTTCTTTTACTAACACCTCTATAAAACCTTGGCGACTTTATCAGTATGGATCGAAACGTGCTGAAAGAAAGGTTAGAGCAACACTTGAAAGCTATCAAAAAGTTAAAGTTAGATATTGACATATATTCTATAACGGTGAGACTGCAAAGAGCGGAACTACAATGGACTCAGAAAAAATCGATAAAAATTGCGACTGGGTGCACGGAATAAATTTTGCAGTAGTCCCAACGTACATACTCAAGAAAATAAATCGTCTCTGCTTAGAGCAACACTGGCATTTAATACCCGATAATAAAAAGCCAGAATTAAGGGATTATCTGCCTTGTCACGAGCACTACAACACAGGTCAAGATCATATAGACGGTCCACCACCGAGTAGAAGAAGTTGTGGCGGCTGCAAGAACCCTAATAAAATATGAAAATTTATTATGTTAAATTACGAGTATATTATATATTATGCTTAAGTAAAGAAGATAAATAAAACTAAAATTTGTCTTTTATTAAACGTAAAACTTTATAAGAGAGAGTAACGACAAACGCGATGACGTCACACAAACATGTTTCAACATGCAAAAGGCTCATGTCTAACATGATCACTACTACGTATAAAACTTATTTTCAGTATAAGAGTTCGGGTATTCAGTAACATACTTTTTAAATAAAATAGAAAAGATAATATATATTGTATGTCCTTGTATCAGCCGAAGTACCAGTTCTTGGAAAAGGTGATGCATTTAACGAGAATGACGAGATTATAGGGCCTGATGAGGCGGAAGAAAATTCTGTGTTTATATTTGACGATGTATCCTGCGGAAAGCAAGATAAGATCAGAGAGTATTTCTGCATGGGCCGGCACAAAGCGGTGGACAGTTTTTATTTATGCCAGACGTACAGTCGCATCCCAAAGCAGTTAGTTCGCGATAACAGCAACTTTCTACTGCTTTTCAAACAGGACGATATGAATTTAAAGCATGTGTACGATGATCACGTTGGTACAGATATGACCTTCCAGCAGTTCAAGTCAATATGTGCTGAATGTTGGAAAGATAAATACGGCTTTCTAGTAATAGATAAAGACAGTGACATCGATAAGGGAAGATATAGAAAGAACTTTGAATGGTATATATGTGTCTAATTAAGCGTTAAAATAAAATTCCTGAGTTAGTCATGACGAAGAGAACCAAGCCAGCGGGGAGAATAAGACGCACCTTCCAGCTAGTTATCATGTGTCTAAATCGTTGCTTCATTATTCTTAAATGCTCCGACACCCGTTAAAGTTTTTATTCTACCATTGACAGTTGACCTAATAGGTAGTGGGCTACCTGATCAGAAGCTGTTCAACTATATCAGTTACCCGATCAGAAGCTGTTCAACTATATCATTTACCCGATCAGAAGCTGTTCAACTATATCACCTACCTGATTAGACACCGTTCAGCCATATCAGATACCTGATCAGAAACCGTTCAAGTATATCAGCTACCCGATCAAAGCTGTTCAAATATATCAGCCACCCGATCAGAAGACGTTCATATACCTGATGGAGAAAAAGGAGAATCGTGACTTAAAATTAAAAATTCTAAAAGCTAGTAGAGCCATACGGAGGAAGCATATGCTGTTAAAACTGAGGCGAGCTGACACTGATGAATTTCTACGTAAGAAGTATAAACCAATTATAGAACCCTTGAAAGATCTTCAGACCACGGTCAAACATACATGGCCACCGAAACAGTCTCCTAACGATGACGACGATGATGATGATGATGATGATGATGATGAACCGTCTCTGAGTCTGCTAAACAAGTACCTTTCTGAGTTTAGTGCTTTACCTGGAAGGTATATACGCGGAATTCTTCAAGATAGAGGCAAGGAGTATGACACAACCTTCGGTCCGGCATTAGATAGCGATACCCAAACACTTAGAATGGGTAGCAGTATAATAAGCTTTTCCGGAGATGATATAGTGGTGGATGGCAAAGTGTATAATGGTACAGAAGGCCTGTACGAATTACTATTTAAGATCCGACCTAAAACTTACACACCAGATGACGAGAAATCGTATCGCGACATCTTAAGAGAGACAGGCGTACTTCACCGAGGCTTTGATCCGACAAAGCAGTTGAAAGGCAACAAAAGTTATAAGTACAAGAACGTAATCAAACCGATAATGCAGCCTTCAGGTCGCGGACATATGGTCATCTCAGACGCGCCGTATCAGTACGTCTATTGGGACGACCCGAACGAACTTGTAGATCGTCTTAAGCTTCTATCGGCTTCACAATCCGCCGGCAATACCAGTCACAACAATGAAATTATGTCCATATTAGAGGAGCTGAGAGAGAGAGGGGTATTATACAGTAAAAAACTAATTTCGAAATCATTTCCATAATGAGCATCGATAAGTTCGGACGTTTTTCCTCGAAGAGAAAGCGCGTATCTCCAGGATTACCGTTAACATCAGAAGGGGATATTAATGCAAATGGAAAGCGTATCCGATACGTAGCCGATCCTCTTGAAGATCAGGATTGCGTCACCAAGGTGTACGTAACTAAAATTAGTCATGGTGTTAATAAAAGAGCTGGAGAAATGCAAAAAAGATTAAACTCGATAATAGAAGAGTTAACTAAACGACTAGAAGCTAAAATAGCAGAAATGGATTCCATCGTTCATAACTTGATAGACGACGTGGACAGTCATAAGGTCGCAACTCGTAAGATTATCGAAGCTTTCGATAAAACGATTAATAATAAAACCTAAAAAGCTAGAATACCTTACTAAAATGAGCAAAGCAGATGTCGTTAACGAACTTCATCGGGCTGCACGACGAAACTTTCCTCGACGACGAGTGATTATTAAAGGATTTGATGATTTGTGGCAGGGAGATCTAATGGAGCTCATACCTTATAGTCGGGAGAATGGCGGATATAAGTATGTATTAGTCGTGATCGACTGCTTTTCCAAGTATCTGTGGACGCGTCCATTAAAGAATAAAGGAGCAGAAGAAATTCGAAATGCAATGTCTGAAATTCTACAGTTAGGTCGGGTTCCTAAAAATCTGCAGACGGATGCTGGAAAAGAATTTTACAATCGGCAATTTAAAGAGTTAATGGCCAAGCTTACTATAAACCATTACTCTACGTACAGTACTAAAAAGGCATCGATTGTCGAACGAGTTATTCGAACGATTAAAGGCAAATTATATAAAACATTTAGTTTACGAGGCACCTACAAATGGATAGATATTTTACCCGAAATAACCGATAAATACAACGATACAAAACATAGCACTATTAAAATGAAACCCCGCGACGTCAGTAGCAAGAATGAGCAACGCCTCTTGTCTAATGTATACAACAATATAGAGGTTATAGGAAAACCTAAATTCAAAGTTAACGATAGTGTTCGCATTAGCAAGTATAAAGGCGTATTCGCTAAAGGATATATACCTAATTGGAGCGCCGAGATATTTCGGATCAGAAAAGTACAAATAACCAATCCTCGTACATATTTACTGGATGATATGGACGGTAGACCGATTCTTGGCAGCTTCTATGAACCGGAGCTACAGAAAGTTAAATATTCCGACATTTACTTAGTCGAAAAAGTCTTGCGAAGAAAAGGAAATAAAGCGTACGTTAAATGGTTGGGTTTCGATAGTTCCCACAATAGCTGGATTGATGCTGATGATATATTATAATTCTTTACTCTTATTACTCTCAAATGTATTATGCCTTACTTTTTAAATAAAATAGAAAAGATAATATATATTGTATGTTACTGAATACCCGAACTCTTATACTGAAAATAAGTTTTATACGTAGTAGTGATCATGTTAGACATGAGCCTTTTGCATGTTGAAACATGTTTGTGTGACGTCATCGCGTTTGTCGTTACTCTCTCTTATAAAGTTTTACGTTTAATAAAAGACAAATTTTAGTTTTATTTATCTTCTTTACTTAAGCATAATATATAATATACTCGTAATTTAACATAATAAATTTTCATATTTTATTAGGGTTCTTGCAGCCGCCACAACTTCTTCTACTCGGTGGTGGACCGTCTATATGATCTTGACCTGTGTTGTAGTGCTCGTGACAAGGCAGATAATCCCTTAATTCTGGCTTTTTATTATCGGGTATTAAATGCCAGTGTTGCTCTAAGCAGAGACGATTTATTTTCTTGAGTATGTACGTTGGGACTACTGCAAAATTTATTCCGTGCACCCAGTCGCAATTTTTATCGATTTTTTCTGAGTCCATTGTAGTTCCGCTCTTTGCAGTCTCACCGTTATAGAATATATGTCAATATCTAACTTTAACTTTTTGATAGCTTTCAAGTGTTGCTCTAACCTTTCTTTCAGCACGTTTCGATCCATACTGATAAAGTCGCCAAGGTTTTATAGAGGTGTTAGTAAAAGAAAAAACATTTTGCCAACTTTCATAAAATATATTAAACTCAAAATTAAACACATACATAAACTATTATAACATATATATTGAATGAAATAATAAGTTTAAAGTATAACATGAAAATAAACAATAATGCTGAAATACAAAAATGGAAAGGAAACAATAATTCTAAAATATGTAAATAAACAATAATTCTAAAAATATGTACATGCGAAATATATTATAATCCTAACGTATTTTAGATAGTTCATAGTCGCTAAAAACGGTGTTATAAAACAAATACAGCGCTTCTAACATATACAGCGTGTTCTCAGAAGTACTATGACTTGCCAACAGAAGTTTCACGGTTGAATGCAAGTCACCATTTATTTTGCAACAGGAATCGATGACTGTATTATAAAACTTGGGAAAGTCACTACTAGCGAGTATACTGATTTTCTGATCAACCAGTTCTTTTAAATTATATATATTATTATACGTTTCTGTTGATAACACGATGATCTGTCCTCTACTCTTGATACGAATAACTTGTATGTTCTTGTATGTGCTAACCTCGATTTGATGATTTGAACTGTAACCCTCGCTTTTACAGAAGTCCTCCCATTCCTCTTGTGTGAAGAAGATACAGGCGTTAGCAGATCGAATATGTACAATCGGGAGAAACCCGGATGCCGGACTTAAGCCAATGTTGACCCATTTGCTACCGAGCTTATTGAGGTAGTACGTTGACTGGCCGATCAGCGTAGTTTCGCGTGCGATTAGTTCATCTTTAGCTAGCAAACCCTTCTCAACAAATTGATTATATTCGTTGGCTGTAACAAGAAATATAAATTTAAAAAATCATAAACGTAAAATAGGAAGGTTATTTATTACCTGATTCCATCGTTGCTGGTGTAGCAGTAAATAACAGAGACGTAGATAACTATGAGGACGGCAGGATGTAGCGCAAGAGTCTGCGGATGCTGGTTTGGCGAGTCGTTATATATGTATAAGCTGTAGGAGGGGATGTGCGCAGGCGTAGTAGTACGGATGCATGCGTCAATATCTATATGGAATGGTGTCTCCAAGCTAATGCGTTGACGTAACGTTTGTCGTCCTGATGCGCCAAGGCCAGCTTATTTCGGGTAGATGTATATAGTTGATGTTGCCGGGCCGATCTCAATTCGAAATGCCCAATAAAAAAATGTTCATTCAAAATTCCCGCCGTGGCGCCATCTCAATTCGAAATGCCCAACAAAAAAATGCTCATATAAAATTCCGCCGTAGCGCCATCTCTATTCGAAATGCCCAACAAAAAAAACTGTCATATAAAATTCCGCCGTAGCGCCATCTCTATTCGAAATGCCCAACAAAAAAAACTGTCATATAAAATTCCCGCCGTAGCGCCATCCTAATTGAAATGCCCAACACATAAATGCTCATTCGAAATTCCGCCGTAGCGCCATCTCTATTCGAAATGCCCAACAAAAAAAACTGTCATATAAAATTCCGCCGTAGCGCCATCTCTATTCGAAACGTCCAACAAAAAAAAATGCTCATTCAAAATCCCCGCCGTAGCGCCATCTCAATTCGAAACGTCCAACAAAAAAATTCTTTCAAAATTCCCGCTGTAGCGCCATCTCAATTCGAAATGCCCAACACAGAAATGCTCATTCAAAATTCCCGCGACAAAATGGTAAATTCAAAATGGCCGACAAAATGGCGGGCGTCGCTGATTGGGGGGGTGGGCGTGGTCATACCGACCCAAAATGGCCGACAAAATGGCGGACGCCGCTGATTGGAGGATGGGCGTGGCCACGTGGCACAGGGGGAGTGGCATCTGGCAAAGTGGGCGGGGCCTACAGGTGGTAGTGGTGGGGGGCGTTGGGTAGTGGTGGGAGGCGGGTCTCGTACTCGCTATCTCCTTCTACTTTTGCTGTACTCAATTCAAAAATTCGTGAAGCATCGTCTTTATCAAACGGTATTTCACTTGGTAAAATGGCATTAGATGTGAATGTTACCATCGGAGAAGGTATGGGGATTTGTGATGGTAGATGTGGTATATGTGATAGTTGAATTTATAGAAGTAGTAGTAATCGGCAGTTTTTTCTTTAAAATTGTTTTAGGCACGGCACCCAATGTAAAAGGTTATGAGGTGAATGATAACGGTGGTGTTCCAACGAGATGAGGTGGTGAAGGGGGTTTACATGTTGGTTTAGAAATATCAGTTGTGCTAATTTCAAGGACAGGGGACAATCGTTCCACGGACACACCGGTTGATGTAGTATTTGATGGAGGGGAACGGGGCGTTTTTGCACTGCGGACAAAGGCGTCTTTATCTAGTACAAGGTCAACGTCGTATTTATTCGACCTGACATTATATGCCATTATGTATGTACATATACTGCCGTGCTAAGACAAGAGGTCGTATCTAACGAAAAATTGGATTTTAAGATTTATGCATATTTGGCATCTATTAACTAAAATCTATCAATGTACTAAGTCAGAAAATCGTATCTATAGCCTAAATAAGTGAAATAACGTATAGTATTTGTCGTAATTTGCGAATATTATTCGATTACAAAATCATAATATCGTATCTGTTCTGTGCTAAGTCAAATTGTTCTATCTGACAGTTACGACTTTTCCTCTAGTGTACCTAACTATTATTAACCCTTAAGTACTAACGAGGTCAACTAGTCACGTTAGCACTAATTACACGTCCCACAGACGGTATACGATCTAGAGCCCCTAAAAATTACGGGTTGTTAAATTTTTGATAATTTAACCCATCAACACTACTATTGCACTTCTTACTTGTTTAGATTGTATTATGAAACATGTAAATTATTATAATATAAATTATAAATAAATTGAAAATTTTAAATTATAAAACACATAGAAAGCATAATTTTCGAAGTCTATGAGAAAGGCGCTTAAAAAAGAAAGTCGGTCATTCCATAATAAAAACAGATTTTTTTTTATTAAGAATAAACTTAGTATTACTAACTACAAAAAAATAATAGGCATACAATTCAAAATGAAAAAACTATCAGCTCATCAATTTGACGAATTTCGAAAGCAATTCAAGCACATCTTCCTGGAACACTCTAGACAAATAGGTTTTTGACAACCGTAACAAGCGAAATTTGTACGTTTTTTCTTCTGATAAGGAGAAATATAGCAATTCTTCTTGATTTCCATACGGTCCATTCTTACTTCTGGCACTTCAGGAAATGTTGTGCCCAATATTTCACAAATACTTACGCGGAGTTTTCGTGATATATGCTCGTTCTTCGCCCTACGTTCTAAGTGAGGCTTTACTAATTGTAGAGCAAGCTGTTTAATAAATTGCGACCTCTGTATGAGCGTATTATTTTTATATGATTGGTGGATAATATACGAATTAGCCATACTTATATCAATCATTCTAAAAAATATAGTCAAAGGCCAACGACGAGATCGTCTACTACAGGAAAATTTGGTGCACTTTTCGTCAAGTGCATCCATGCCACCTTTAGTACTATTGTAATTTACTATCATATCTGGTTTATTTGTTGCTGCATCTGTACTTTTGTGATGGTGCGATGACGATAATAAAAGCACGGCTTTGTTTTTTTTTGTTGTGTATGAAAGCAGAGTGAGGTCCCTAGTAAATCCGTATAAAGCTGTTCCAATCTGCCTTTTCTTTTCTGGTAAAAAAATTGTTGGTATCTCTCTTTTGTTCTTTTTTAATGTCCCTAGGCATGTGAGGCCTTTAGTTTTCAGTAATTGAGCAAGCTCAATAGACGTAAACCAATTATCGAACGTTATGTTTCGATTTGTATGGTACAATGGTTTTGTGAGGCGCATTACGCTTTGTGTTGGTTTTGTGCATGTTTTATATGCATCGTCCAATCCACTGCCGTCACAGTCTTTTCCACTGTAAATATATCCATTAAAGAAATATCCGTTACGAGCATCAGTGCAACACATAATTTTCAGACCGTATTTTACCGGTTTGCTCGGCAAATACATTTTGAACTTGCATAGACCTCGAAAACCAACTAACATCTCATCTATACAAGCATGGAACACCATTGGAACACTCCAATGGTGTAATAATTTTGACAGTTTTTGACAAAAATGTCAAATATTTCGGAGATAGGTGCAACCGGGTTTCCAAGACGCCTCATGATTCTATCCTCCGGATTATCAAACCTGAGGCAGTTTAGAATAAATGCGAATCTTTCTTTACTTGAAATACATCTAATCACTTCTCTCCCCGTTCCATCCGTAGCAAAAATTGTATCTAAATTTTCGTTATTCGACTTGAACAGAGCTGTATAAATTAAAAGACCAAAGACAGCGTAAAGTTCTTTCTTATCTAAGTCTTTTAGAGTAGGTGAATTTGAGTTTCTATATTTGATACGTTCTTGCTGAATTTTGTAATTGGTCCATCTTAGGATAATATCGCAAATGTCGTTGCTAAATAAAAACTTCCAGGTGGTGAGAGGATCGCAAATGTCACCTATTTGCGCTTGAGGGCGTAACCCAGGTAAATGAATAACAATGTTTTCCTGTCGACGTCGTCCTCTATTAGAAGTAGGCGGAACACAACTCCATTTAAATTTATTTTTACCGTAATAGTACCTCTTGTCCCCTTCAGTCTCTTCTGTTTCACCTTCATCCAGACTTTCCTCTTCTTCACTGTCTACTATAAATTCAATACCATATCAAAAGTGCGAAACACTACAAATTGTATAAAAACTTGCACTCTATTTCTGAGTCGGTTTCATGTTCGCTGTTTATAACATAATTTTCATCAACATCGTCTTCTTTGTCGCTACAATCCGTCTCGACCTCTTCGTACCACTGCAACAGCCGTTCCTCAAAATTTGGATCACCAAATTTTATTGCTTTGGATGAGCTTGGCTGAGAACTCATTATAAGGTAATGTCACACAATCACTAACCACCCGTCTACGGGACGGCAACGACACTTTAAACTGTAATAGCTGCGGAACACGCACTTCTTTCTTGCCGAAATTATGCCTACTAACTAGTCGTGTCCCAACTTGAAATTACATAGGCGCATAACCTTAGGGGAACAATGGGTTTGGAGAAATATAAGACTGCAGGACGCATGCCCGTCTGATAAACGTATCGTTAGTACTTAAGGGTTAAGTTCAAAAATACATAGTCCAAATATCCTATTTGATCTATACCAAGTCAGTTTGTCGTATCTACTTAAAATATTTTACATACGACTTTCGAACTTAGAATTATTGTAAATAGATTGTTAAGGGATCACATACAATCTAATTTGAAGATACATACGATTTTCAGATTTAGTAATAAGGCAAAAATGAGGTTATGTATTACGACGTGTTTGTTGTATTACCACGTGGTTAAGTTAGTAGTGCTTTCGTTTTTCGTTGTTTAAATGTGTAATATTGTTTATTTCTTAAAGATAGCGTTTACAATCGAAGAAATACGTGATATTTTTAATCAATAAATGTAGGTTATGTATGCGGCAACGGTTTTTTGGGAAAATTATGTCTGACCGATCAAAAAATTGTTAACTTTAGCGCCAAACCAGCAGCTAGCTAAAAAATTGAAAATTAATAAGAAACGCAAATTAGAAGAATCTAATGATGAATTATCAGCAGATCCAGATTATGAACCCTATTCAGAAACTAAACCCAAACAAGTCAACAGTAAGCAATAATAAAGATGTGAAAAGTCACTTTTTTAACAAATATAAATTTTTAGAAAAGCCACTCGCCTATAAAAACAGTAATATGTGTTCACCGTATATTTTATATCCACAAGTATCTGATGAAAATTACTCAAATATATTGAATCCATTAGTTACAAAGGATGTACCAGAAAATTCCTCAGAAAAAGGAGTTCTAGCATCTACTACAGTTTCTGTTTTAGAGAAGAGTGAGCATGAACCAGGACGTTTGGGTGTAATCGGTTTGTATACCTATATATAGTTAGTAGGTTGTATCTGGCTTTAAAAAAAATATTTTTAGGACAGAGAAAAATAAATATTACATCCAATGTTTTGATTAAAGTGCCTCCTAATTCAGAAGAGGTAGTAAAAATAATTCTCGGCGACATAATAGATTCAACTTTAGACATCAGTAGCAAAAACAGAGAAAGGCAGTGTACTAAAAAAGGGACACTAAGAAAAAGAAAAAAAAAATGTGATACTTCTCTTGAAGAAAGAAAAAAAGCCAGAAAGAAAGAAAAATAATCGAAATTTGTTTTACGGGAGACATGCAATGACAGATGTGGTAGAAAATGTTTACAATACATTAACAAAGATATCCAAACAAAAATTCATTATGAATATTGGAACGTGCTATCAGAAGACGGAAGACGTCAATTTGTATTTAGCGCTGTTAAAAACACCATGAAAAAGAAGAGTTGTGCAGGAGAAAATTCTCGTAGAAATAAGACCTTAAAATATTATTTGAAAGACGATAAAGGTGTGGATTTCCAAGTATGTAAAAATTTTTTCTTAGGAACCTTAGGATATCCTCTTCATAACGACAGAATCGTAAGGGATGTTCTTTCAAAAACATCAGCTACTGAACTTGTAGCTAATCCCATCAAAAAGGAACATCCGTCAGAAAAAAAAATTGAGAGAGAAAGCATAAAAAGTCATATAAAATCTTTCAACCTGTCCACATCCCATTACCGACGTGAACATGCACCAGAAAGAGTATACCTACCCAGCGACATAAATATAAACTTAATGCATAAGGACTACTTGGAAAAATATCCAGATAAAAAAATCTCCTACGAATTATACAGAAAGGAAGTACGAGACATGAATATATCCTTTGCAGTCCTGGGCCACGAAGAATGTTGGCTTTGTGAGTCATTTGAAAATCACATTAAAAGTTCCAAACATAGAAAAGATAATATCCAGTTAGATTGTAAGCAATGCCAGTTATGGAATGAACATCACAACAAAGCCATAGTGGCACGTGAAGAATATAAAAAAGATGCTTCCACTGAAGGTGGTGAAACAAGACTCTTTTTTTTCTGCCGATTTACAAAAAGTGAGTTAACTTGAGCTTTTATATGAAACTAAAAATAAATGATTTAATATTTTTTAGGTTGTAATGCTATCTCGTTGCGAAATGTTTAAAGATATAATATTTGTTCCGCGGATTATTTGTTTTAATGAAAGTTTTGTGACCGTGATTTTAAAAAGGAGAAAAAAGAAATTAAGTCGAATATGAATTTGAAAGAAAATTACCTACGATTAATAAATTTAAAAAACTAATAATATTTTGAGAGGTGAAACTAAACCTACACACAAAGAGAAAAAAAAAATAGGCACGGAATCGAAATGCGCCTCCACCACTATGTCACGAACCTATTTAATTAGGGTGAAATATGTAGGTACTTACCGTGACTCGGGGGTAGCTCTATCTCGATGTAGTGAAAGGTTGTTCTACTTAAACTACTCTTACTTAGAACTTGTTTATTTTACTTTATACCTTACACTATTGTCGACCTACCACTAGCTCTCTAACTTTTTTACTACTCCATCATCGGTCCCATTATCCGTAATCCCCTGTCAGCAGATGTCCTGTCTCAGTAATATCCGTTTCGCAAATCTGCTGATGTGGTTCCGGTGAATTGACCGAAGATCACTTATTTTGCTATCTAACGGAACTTTTCGTGGCAATACATACAACTGTGTTTACTAGAGACAGTTTTATTCATTCCAGCTGTAGAGTTGTCCACATACGTAAAGTTCATTAGAGATTTAGTGAATTCATATTTTATGTCCACTATTAATTTGGTAAATTGTCTATGAAAGTTGTGTCGGAAATCTTATTTGATGTATTAAATTTTAAATAGGGCTATTCATTGGCTGTTCGGCACGAAAATAGCAAAGCCAAGCATTTATATTTATCTGATATTCGCCTTTTATAACATACGTATAAACATATTTTGTATTGAAATCTAGCATAACAAAAATGCATACATTTACCAACAAATTTCAAACACATATTATTTCGTAATAAACTTAATAAAACAGTTCAATTAAAATTTAGCATAACTTGAATGTATTTTTATTTCTTTATTGTTGTTTAATAGTATCTAAATAATAAGGTTTTCAATTGCTTTGTTTTAACATAATACTGAAAAATAATTTTGCAAATAACTTTTGTCTGCGATTGTATATCTCAACACTAATATCAGGAACCTTTTATATTTGTAATAGTACAAAATTTGCAATTCTAAAGAATTGAAATGAAAGCACTCCATGTTCGACTTGCAGAAATTTGCGGCCTGCCAGTTTTGCATATCTAGCTTCTTGGAAGCAAACTTTTGTTAGTTGAAATTTTTCCACAATGCAGACCGCACTTGAAAACCACCGTGCCATCACTTTATTAGATAATGGTTGGTCAATCAGAGGAGTTGCCAAAGAAATGCAAGTGAGTCCAGCATGCGTTTGTAAGTTACAGCGTAAGTGGAATACAACGCATTCACTAGAACGAGAAATGGAAGAAAACGCATTACTACATAACGGGAAGATAACCAACTCGTTACATATATTCCTCAAAATTCATTTGCTACATGTCAAAGAGCAATAGAAGCAACGAGATTTAGGGAAAGTTTAGCCACTACACAGCGTAGGTTCGGAGAGGTAAATATAAAGAATTACCGAGCTGCGATAAAAGAGACGACCATCGGTGGCAGAGATTACGCTTCGCACAAACGTATGTTGGTAAGGACGCAGTATCGCTTGTCTGGCTATCACTGCAACTCTCGCGGTTGTAATTTTGTGTGTGTAAGTTGTGTTTAAACGGCTTTGTGACAGCATCATATCGCCTTTTATGATGCCGCGCTGTTAACCACTTTGCTCCCAACAGCGAATGGCAAATTAATCCGGGATTAAACTCTCTGAAAAAAATGTCACCGTCCCTCCAGAGAATTGAATCCCGACACCTATCGTCCTCCCACAACGATAGTCGGCCGCCTAACCACTGCGGCCATCGACCCGTAAATTGACGTACATACATAATGCCACGACGTACGTGTTCATGTTCACATCCCGACGGAGATAATGTCATGTCAACTGTACTTGACAGGTTATCTGAAACTATTGCATGTCAAACGAAATTATTAGAGAATATTAGTAGAATATTAAGTTCTAATGAACAAAACTCTATTTCAACATTAAAAGAAGTACTTAAGTAATTTGCAACCACAGATCAATATTCTTAATAATGAAAGTAATTCAAATACCCAAAACACCTAAGTTATATCACATATTATATAAATATACAGGGTGGTCCTAAATAAGTGCTAAAAATTGCACTAGTCGATACCTTGAATTATTCTAAGAAACACAATTCCTATAAAGATATGTTCGCAATTGGTTTGTTATCGAGTTACACGATGCTATAGTATATTACAGTACAAGTGTTCATTCTTTACAAGGGTAACGTCAAAGATGGGTACCTCACTTATTTCCACAAATTTGAATGCTTTTCATAGTTCATACTATTGGTCCCTGCAGCAGCACGTCCATCTACCCCTTACTTCAGCTGCCCGCAGGTGGAGCCCTAATGCGCGCCATTTATTCCACGCATGTTTGGTTTTACCACTTGTTGTGCACCATGTGATCATTTTACTGTTTAGCTTTTGTAGAAGACGGTTCAGTTATATTTCATTTGAATTGTAAAGATACATTATTGAATTTATAAAATGGCATTTTTGTGTTGTGTTCCAAATTATTCAAATTCAAATATAGATAAGAAAATGCATAGTTTTCCGTATAGAGATATAGAATTATGTATAATTGGTATATAATGGTTAGAAAAACAAGTGTTGCTTATATTCTAATATTTATTTTGTTTTAGGTGTATAATGTGTGACTAAATAGAATCACCAATACAAAACTATTAGAAATATTCCTTTGCCAATTTACGAACCAGACAACACACCAAATCGCTTTGATATCTGGTGGACATCGCAATATCCACTGAATGTCCAGTCTATGGTGGATATCCATACTATATCCATTAGATGTAATTTATGGATATGTAAATATCGATAAATAATGCTAATTAAGTCACAAATAATTAAAAAATTACAGCAGAATGGCTAATAGTGCTGTTTAAATATTTAAAATTAAGAAAAAGTTTAAATTGTATACAATATCCCATGGATGTCCTTTGAATATATTATAGTCATTCGGACGAACGCAAACCGTGATGGATATCCATAAGATGTAATTTATGGATATGTAACTAAACATCGGCAAATATATCAATTAAATACAAATTCTTAAATTTCTTAAATATTACGCCATATGATAACTAATAGTAGGTATAGTTCAGAAATATTTAGGGAAATGACTAAATTTTCTTCAATATCTTGCAGATATCCCATAGATATACTACACCAAACGTGTGCGAACGCATGCGCAGTTATTTTCTTTTCTCACAGGGTAGCAGATGTTAACGGCTGACACCGGCCATCTTGATATCGTAGCAGCGTTGTTGCTAATTTACTTAAGGCCGCTCGCACACTCGACCACTTGTGGTCGCCACACGCTACGGACTATAATTCGTATGTACTTTCAATAGGCTCAGCGCACACACAGCGTTCGCGGTGGCATATTCGAGCCATTCGTTCCGGCCGTGGCTCTGTCTCGCTGCTTGTAGCCGCTACTCGCCACTCGTTTCTCCGCGCACACACAACCACATTCTTCCGCCACTATTTAAGTAGTACGGTTATATTGGCATTGCGCGTAAAGAAAAACATGGCGACCGATAATATGGATATAGATGTGTTTGTATCAGAAATTGTAAACCGTCCCGCTATTTGGGATATGCGGTCATATTTATATTCTAACAAAATAGAAAAAACTAAAGCCTGGGAAGAAATATGTATACAGTTCTGGCCAGACTTCTTCGTCTTTCTATAAGTACGGTAATGAGTGCTTCCATATCGGAATTATTATTTTTAACTGTCTAGAAAACGTGGGCAATCGGTGGTTGAATTGACGCACCGGTCGCGACCACTGGTGGCTATATTTAGCCACTCGTGGCGACCACTGGTCGCGGCTACTGGTGGCTTTATCTAGCCACTCGTGGCGGCCACCGGTGGCAACCACAAGTGGTCGAGTGTGCGAGCGGCCTAACATGTGATAGTGCATTATGTGTATTGGTGGCTTTCATTTTACTTATAATACCTACCTATTCATTATTTTATTTTATAGTTTGAATATTTAGAAGATTGTGATAACTTTAAGGGTACGAACAAACGGACGATTCGGTGGCGCCACAGAGTAGCGCCACTCGCTGGATCGGTCAGGCGTACGAGTGTCGCCACAGGGTGGCTTTACCTAGTCGCTCATGTGGGAGGAGATGCCAGAAGAAAGCTGGATTGTTCAGTGGCGTGTTCTCTTGAGATCTGTGTAGCAGTACTTAGATTAGTAAATACGTAGTTGTGGTATTATTAATTTTGTTTGCAAGTGTTGTTCATGGATTTGGACGAAGAATTTATTTTATTATCAATTCTTATACGTCGGCGACGTTGTCATCGGCATAGAAAACGTACCATGTGGATGCATTCAATAACGGCGCAACGCTTAACACACGGACAATTTTACAGTACGATAAGCAAGGATAGGGAAGACAATGTAAAATTTTTTAATTACTTTCGGATGTCTCAAAATTCTTTTAATGAGCTTCTGGCACTACTTAACGATCATATAAAAAAGAAAGATACAAATTAGTGCTGCGGAAATCGCCAAATATTACAAATCGATTAACCGACTTTTCCTCAAACCGGTTTCATTAAAATCGATTAATCGTGTTGAGTCGAAACCGGTCTTTAAAATCGATTTTTTATACCGATTTTAAAAATCGGTTCAAAACCGGTTTAAAATCGATTTTGAAATTGGCTTTAAAATGTGTTTTTTAAATGGGTACACTAAGTTTTTCGATTAGAATTTCTGTTTTGATGGCGACAAATCGTCAAACATAAATCCAGTGTAGCAATAACATTGATTCCGCAATATAATTTTTTTTTTCGAGCGGAAAGAAGTTAGGATACTGATTGTTACTTGTTTTATTAAATTTCATAGTTGACCCCACCCAAACTCTTCGAGTTTGGTCTAAGCTGACCCATCCCAAGTATTCGAATTTAGACTGAACTCTTCCGGCCCACCGACCAGCATTTCCGCTAATCTTAACCCGCTCCACAACTTTTAAGCGTCTTCAAGGTAGCTAAGCTAATTCAGAAACCAGCGCCACCTCTAAAATTATTTATATAACAGTAGCCCTGAGTACCTACAATAATATACACGAAACATGCGTGCATTCTGTTAATCTAAACTCCCTCAATAACTTTTAAGTGTGTTAAACACTACTCGGCCTACGGCCTCGATACTTATTTTATATTTTGTCGATTTTTTTCACGAACCATTTTAATAAATGTCAATGGCGTTCTATGTAGAAACGCTATTTACTTTACACACTGTAAAGTATGACCGTTTCATTACCAGTTACCCTGTATGTTGGTTGACCAATTTTTTAGTGTGTTAAAAATTATTTGGGAAACGCTCTCTTTTTATCCCATCGTACTTACTCTTATTCGTTTGAAAATAAATAATAATAATAATATTACTTATAATAAAATCAAAATACCGTTGATCTCTTAAATACTTAGATAGAGGTATCCCTGTATATATTTTCTACTTCGTACAGATTTTTAATCGACAGAATATGTCGAGAAGGTGTCCCAGCTAATGAACTACTAAAATGAAAAAAAAAAAATTGTTATACGAATTGAGCAGTATGAAAGCAATGTGCATACTTATTTTATTTTTAATCGATTTTTTTCACGGACTATTTCAATAAATCAATGGCATTCTATGTAGAAACGCTCTTTATTTTACATAACTGTAAAGTATGGTCGCTTCATTAGCAGTTACCCGGTATACTTGCTGAATTATGAATTTAAGTCATCATTCTACGATTTATACATTTTATCAAACAGAGTATTGACAAATGTGTTTATCAATATTTTTAATATCGTTGGGAAGAAATTAAATTTTCCCAGTAGTAATATGAAAAGAACTAATAAACTCTATAACCTTCTAAGTGTAAAAGTCCGTCTTGACAGTTCAAATTTTGATCGCAGACGCGCTAACGTCAACGATTTATTATGAGAGCCGCCTAATGATTTTTGCTATAGTTATTAAAGATGGTATTTTGAACGTATTTTAACGTATTTAATTTTTAAATATATTTTTTTGGTAATAAGTAAATTACGTCATGTACTATTTTTTCCATTATTTTACGTAATGAGGTTTTGACGATTACAATTTGACTTTTCACGTTTCGCGTTAGATGTATTTTTTCAACTATTTTCATTAATAATAACGGAATATATTATTTATAGGTGAAATGTGTATCTATTAGTATATTGACAAATGTTTTTAACATGACGTATATACTTATATTTTTGAAGAGATAACATGTGTTCAGAAATACCATAATATTCAAATTGCGCGCTTGATACCTTGCACTAAACATATATACGTCAGATATGCTGCCATCTATTAAGATACAATTAAGTTATTTGGTAAAGTGCAGTTATATCTACGATTATTTAATTAATCTCAATATTATATGTATATATTATCTTAATGACAATCACAAAATGTTTTACCGAAAAATCAACTCATGATCTCGATGTAAACGCAGAATAAAAAGTCCGTCTTGACAGTTCAAATTTTGACGGCAGTGGGGCTAACGAAGGCCGCCTACGATTTATTGTGAGAGCCGGGAAAGGTTTAAAGATGGTATTTTGTACGTGGTAGGTACCTAATAAACGTATTTAACGTATTTATTATTTAAATATATTTTTTTCGTAATAAATAAAAGGTGAAATGTAGTATTTCTTTATTTATTTTACGTAATGAAGTTATAAACGCTTATAATTCGATATTTCTTTCAAGTTTTTTATTTAATAATAACGGAATATATTATTTATAGATGAAATGTGTATCTAATAGAATATTGACAATTGTGTTTATCATGACATATATATCTGTATATTTAGAGAGGCAGCATGTTTTAAGTTATTTCATAATATTCAAATCGCGCGCCTGCTATATTTGTCTTCTCGCAGTGTTCTAAATAGTTTAAAAGAAAAAATCACTCCTTGATTAACGTCCTTGATTAAAAGGTGTTAATGTACAAATTTTAAATCTTAATTTTTTTTCAATGTTTACCTGTCAAAGTCGTTGACTACAGATCTTTTTTTTTTTTTTTTTTTTTTTTGCTGGACGTCGCGGGACCGTATACTACTCGTCATGTTAAAGAGAAAACTTCATATGAACATATGACCTAAAGGTCTTAACTTTTGAGATACAGGGTGATAAAGTTTTCGAAAATAAATAGTTTTTTATTAATTCCTGTAATACCACTTTAGATATTTTAATGAAACGTGGTATACGTGTAGTATGTATCAAGAGGCATTATTGAGTGTTCCCCATTTTTTTTTTTGGAATTCCACCAGTGGCGTTCGTACGGAATTTCAGCTACCTACTTTGACAGACGTTTAGGTCACACGTTCATATATAAGTTTATATAAGTTTCCTTTTTAAAATACATCATAAAATCGTTCCCTAAAATATTGACATTCAATTTCCCCTGTACATTGGAGAACGGAGAAAAAAAAAATTGACCCCCTTAAAGGCGCGCTGGAGAGAAATAAAAAAAGAATGTATACACATAAGACTTTTTGGCTCTTTCGAAAATATGTAGATATATACTTAGTATAATCTCGATAATACACTGACATACAGATAATTAAACTATTCTTACTTGTTTCATATTTTTAAATTACTTTTAGACATAGAGAGATGTTTGTAATGATTACTACTTGTGTTATTTATTGAACCACAAAATAAGAAACGTTTTTTAGTATAAATAATAACGTTTTTCCAATCGGACTATTGTAAAAAATTGGAAATTCTTTAACGCATTTAATGATTCCTCGTGTTTTTTTAATTATTATTTCTTGTGTTTCGCCGCCGTTGAAATGAAGACTTCTTTATTTTATATATTATTCTTTTCAATCATTAATAAAAAAAAAAACAAAAAACGAAAGAAAAAAGCCATAGTACCCCTCGTCGAGATTTGAACGCCGTACCTCTACCACCGTGGGCCAGCGTCCGTTCCCCTACGCCACGGAAGCTCGTAAATTCTCAAATCGTATGGCGATATAGAAATGTGTAGTATCTGTTTTGACGTATTTTGGGGATGTTTTGCAAAAAATAACCGGTTTAGAAAGGCGTTGGAAGTTTGAAATTTTGGAAATCGTCATTGTAAATACGGCCGGTTCGGCGATCGCGTTTGGGAAAGCGTCGTCTTATTGGGCGTCGGCGCCCCGACGCTGTATTTTTTAGTTTTAATCGGAAAAAAAATTTCCCCAAAATAACCAAGTACTCGTCGAGGAGAATATCTTCGGACATGGATAGTTTTGGCGTAGCGTTAACCGTTCGGGAGATATAAGCGCTCAAAGTCCGCTCTAACGCGAATTTTTAATTCGAATGCTAATCTTACAGGATTCGGACGTTGGTCTGCGGCGAAATCTAATAATTTTTATAGAAAAATCCTTTCCCCGTCGATCGGCACCCCCTTTTCGAGTTTAGTCCTTCCGTAAGGTCGCAGGAGGGATGCCCATTTACCCCTGCGACAGCTATTATTATAGTAAAGAGCGGAATATGGCCGACTTTGATTGAATAAAACCCGCTATACAGGCACTTTCCAAAATGAATGTCCATATTTCAGGGAAAGATTTTTTTTTGTTTTTTTTGCTGGACGTAGCGGGATCGTATATTAGTCGTCATGATAAAAAAAAACTTCATATGAACATATGACCTAAAGGTCTTAGCTTTTGAGATACAGGGTGATAAAGTTTTCGAAAATAAATAGTTTTTTTTTTTTGCTGAGGTAGCGGGACCGTATACTACTCGTCATGTTAAAGAGAAAACTTCATATGAACATATGACCTAAAGGTCTTAACTTTTGAGATACAGGGTGATAAAGTTTTCGAAAATAAATAGTTTTTTATTAATTCCTGTAATACCACTTTAGATATTTTAATGAAACGTGGTATACGTGTAGTATGTATCAAGAGGCATTATTGAGTGTTCCCCATTTTTTTTTAATTCCACCAGTGGCGTTCGTACGGAATTTCAGCTACCTACTTTGACAGACGTTTAGGTCACACGTTCATATATAAGTTTATATAAGTTTCCTTTTTAAAATACATCATAAAATCGTTCCCTAAAATATTGACATTCAATTTCCCCTGTACATTGGAGAACGGAGAAAAAAAAATTGACCCCCTTAAAGGCGCGCTGGAGAGAAATAAAAAAAGAATGTATACACATAAGACTTTTTGGCTCTTTCGAAAATATGTAGATATATACTTAGTATAATCTCGATAATACACTGACATACAGATAATTAAACTATTCTTACTTGTTTCATATTTTTAAATTACTTTTAGACATAGAGAGATGTTTGTAATGATTACTACTTGTGTTATTTATTGAACCACAAAATAAGAAACGTTTTTTAGTATAAATAATAACGTTTTTCCAATCGGACTATTGTAAAAAATTGGAAATTCTTTAACGCATTTAATGATTCCTCGTGTTTTTTTAATTATTATTTCTTGTGTTTCGCCGCCGTTGAAATGAAGACTTCTTTATTTTATATATTATTCTTTTCAATCATTAATAAAAAAAAAAAAAAAACGAAAGAAAAAAGCCATAGTACCCCTCGTCGAGATTTGAACGCCGTACCTCTACCACCGTGGGCCAGCGTCCGTTCCCCTACGCCACGGAAGCTCGTAAATTCTCAAATCGTATGGCGATATAGAAATGTGTAGTATCTGTTTTGACGTATTTTGGGGATGTTTTGCAAAAAATAACCGGTTTAGAAAGGCGTTGGAAGTTTGAAATTTTGGAAATCGTCATTGTAAATACGGCCGGTTCGGCGATCGCGTTTGGGAAAGCGTCGTCTTATTGGGCGTCGGCGCCCCGACGCTGTATTTTTTAGTTTTAATCGGAAAAAAAAAATTTCCCCAAAATAACCAAGTACTCGTCGAGGAGAATATCTTCGGACATGGATAGTTTTGGCGTAGCGTTAACCGTTCGGGAGATATAAGCGCTCAAAGTCCGCTCTAACGCGAATTTTTAATTCGAATGCTAATCTTACAGGATTCGGACGTTGGTCTGCGGCGAAATCTAATAATTTTTATAGAAAAATCCTTTCCCCGTCGATCGGCACCCCCTTTTCGAGTTTAGTCCTTCCGTAAGGTCGCAGGAGGGATGCCCATTTACCCCTGCGACAGCTATTATTATAGTAAAGAGCGGAATATGGCCGACTTTGATTGAATAAAACCCGCTATACAGGCACTTTCCAAAATGAATGTCCATATTTCAGGGAACGATTTTTTTTTTTTTTTGCTGGACGTAGCGGGATCGTATATTAGTCGTCATGATAAAAAGAAAACTTCATATGAACATATGACCTAAAGGTCTTAGCTTTTGAGATACAGGGTGATAAAGTTTTCGAAAATAAATAGTTTTTTTTTTTTTTTTGCTGAGGTAGCGGGACCGTATACTACTCGTCATGTTAAAGAGAAAACTTCATATGAACATATGACCTAAAGGTCTTAACTTTTGAGATACAGGGTGATAAAGTTTTCGAAAATAAATAGTTTTTTATTAATTCCTGTAATACCACTTTAGATATTTTAATGAAACGTGGTATACGTGTAGTATGTATCAAGAGGCATTATTGAGTGTTCCCCATTTTTTTTTAATTCCACCAGTGGCGTTCGTACGGAATTTCAGCTACCTACTTTGACAGACGTTTAGGTCACACGTTCATATATAAGTTTATATAAGTTTCCTTTTTAAAATACATCATAAAATCGTTCCCTAAAATATTGACATTCAATTTCCCCTGTACATTGGAGAACGGAGAAAAAAAAAATTGACCCCCTTAAAGGCGCGCTGGAGAGAAATAAAAAAAGAATGTATACACATAAGACTTTTTGGCTCTTTCGAAAATATGTAGATATATACTTAGTATAATCTCGATAATACACTGACATACAGATAATTAAACTATTCTTACTTGTTTCATATTTTTAAATTACTTTTAGACATAGAGAGATGTTTGTAATGATTACTACTTGTGTTATTTATTGAACCACAAAATAAGAAACGATTTTTAGTATAAATAATAACGTTTTTCCAATCGGACTATTGTAAAAAATTGGAAATTCTTTAACGCATTTAATGATTCCTCGTGTTTTTTTAATTATTATTTCTTGTGTTTCGCCGCCGTTGAAATGAAGACTTCTTTATTTTATATATTATTCTTTTCAATCATTAATAAAAAAAAAAAACAAAAAACGAAAGAAAAAAGCCATAGTACCCCTCGTCGAGATTTGAACGCCGTACCTCTACCACCGTGGGCCAGCGTCCGTTCCCCTACGCCACGGAAGCTCGTAAATTCTCAAATCGTATGGCGATATAGAAATGTGTAGTATCTGTTTTGACGTATTTTGGGGATGTTTTGCAAAAAATAACCGGTTTAGAAAGGCGTTGGAAGTTTGAAATTTTGGAAATCGTCATTGTAAATACGGCCGGTTCGGCGATCGCGTTTGGGAAAGCGTCGTCTTATTGGGCGTCGGCGCCCCGACGCTGTATTTTTTAGTTTTAATCGGAAAAAAAAAATTTCCCCAAAATAACCAAGTACTCGTCGAGGAGAATATCTTCGGACATGGATAGTTTTGGCGTAGCGTTAACCGTTCGGGAGATATAAGCGCTCAAAGTCCGCTCTAACGCGAATTTTTAATTCGAATGCTAATCTTACAGGATTCGGACGTTGGTCTGCGGCGAAATCTAATAATTTTTATAGAAAAATCCTTTCCCCGTCGATCGGCACCCCCCTTTTCGAGTTTAGTCCTTCCGTAAGGTCGCAGGAGGGATGCCCATTTACCCCTGCGACAGCTATTATTATAGTAACTAGTTGACCCCACCCAAACTCTTCGAGTTTGGTCTAAGCTGACCCATCCCAAGTATTCGAATTTAGACTGAACTCTTCCGGCCCACCGACCAGCATTTCCGCTAATCTTAACCCGCTCCACAACTTTTAAGCGTCTTCAAGGTAGCTAAGCAAATTCAGAAACCAGCGCCACCTCTAAAATTATTTATATAACAGTAGCCCTGAGTACCTACAATAATATACACGAAACATGCGTGCATTCTGTTAATCTAAACTCCCTTAATAACTTTTAAGTGTGTTAAACACTACTCGGCTTACGGCCTCGATAGTTATTTTATATTTTGTCGATTTTTTTCACGAACCATTTTAATAAATGTCAATGGCGTTCTATGTAGAAACGCTATTTACTTTACACACTGTAAAGTATGGCCGTTTCATTACCAGTTACCCTGTATGCTGGTTGACCAATTTTTTAGTGTGTTAAAAATTATTTGGGAAACGCTCTCTTTTTATCCCATCGTACTTACTCTTATTCGTTTGAAAATAAATAATAATAATAATATTACTTATAATAAAATCAAAATACCGTTGATCTCTTAAATACTTAGATAGAGGTATCCCTGTATATATTTTCTACTTCGTACAGATTTTTAATCGACAAAATATGTCGAGAAGGTGTCCCAGCTAATGAACTACTAAAATGAAAAAAAAAAAATTGTTATACGAATTGAGCAGTATGAAAGCAATGTGCATATTTATTTTATTTTTAATCGATTTTTTTCACGGACTATTTCAATAAATCAATGGCATTCTATGTAGAAACGCTCTTTATTTTACATAACTGTAAAGTATGGTCGCTTCATTAGCAGTTACCCTGTATACTTACTGAATTATGAATTTAATAAGTCATCATTCTACGATTTATACATTTTATCAAACAGAGTATTGACAAATGTGTTTATCAATATTTTTAATATCGTTGGGAAGAAATTAAATTTTCCCAGTAGTAATATGAAAAGAACTAATAAACTCTATAACCTTCTAAGTGTAAAAGTCCGTCTTGACAGTTCAAATTTTGATCGCAGACGCGCTAACGTCAACGATTTATTATGAGAGCCGCCTAATGATTTTTGCTATAGTTATTAAAGATGGTATTTTGTACGTATTTTAACGTATTTAATTTTTAAATATATTTTTTTGGTAATAAGTAAATGACGTCATGTACTATTTTTTCCATTATTTTACGTAATGAGGTTTTGACGATTACAATTTGACTTTTCACGTTTCGCGTTAGATGTATTTTTTCAACTATTTTCATTAATAATAACGGAATATATTATTTATAGGTGAAATGTGTATCTATTAGTATATTGACAAATGTTTTTAACATGACGTATATACTTATATATTTTTGAAGAGATAACATGTGTTCAGAAATACCATAATATTCAAATTGCGCGCTTGATACCTTGCACTAAACATATATACGTCAGATATGCTGCCATCTATTAAGATACAATTAAGTTATTTGGTAAAGTGCAGTTATATCTACGATTATTTAATTAATCTCAATATTATATGTATATATTATCTTAATGACAATCACAAAATGTTTTACCGAAAAATCAACTCATGATCTCGATGTAAACGCAGAATAAAAAGTCCGTCTTGACAGTTCAAATTTTGACGGCCGTGGGGCTAACGGAGGCCGCCTACGATTTATTGTGAGAGCCGGGAAAGGTTTAAAGATGGTATTTTGTACGTGGTAGGTACGTAATAAACGTATTTAACGTATTTATTATTTAAATATATTTTTTTCGTAATAAATAAAAGGTGAAATGTAGTATTTCTTTATTTATTTTACGTAATGAAGTTATGAACGCTTATAATTCGATATTTCTTTCAAGTTTTTTATTTAATAATAACGGAATATATTATTTATAGATGAAATGTGTATCTAATAGAATATTGACAATTGTGTTTATCATGACATATATATCTGTATATTTAGAGAGGCAGCATGTTTTAAGTTATTCCATATTATTCAAATCGCGCGCCTGCTATATTTGTCTTGTCGCAGTGTTCTAAATAGTTTAAAAGAAAAAATCACTAACGTCCTTGATTAGGTATATTAAAAAGCTGTCGGATTACGTATTACAGTAACAAATAAGTCCTTACGGGTAACTGTATAGGTGTTAATGTACAAATATTAAATAAATCTCGTAATTTTTAGAAGAGAGGAAATTTGTTAGGAATTTCAATGTTTACCTGTCAAAGTCGTTGACTACAGATCTTTTTTTTTTTTTTTTTTTTTTTTTTTTTTTTTTTTTTTTTTGCTGGACGTCGCGGGATCGTATACTACTCGTCATGATAAAAAGAAAACTTCATATGAACATATGACCTAAAGGTCTTAGCTTTTGAGATACAGGGTGATAAAGTTTTCGAAAATAAATAGTTTTTTTTTTTTTTTTGCTGAGGTAGCGGGACCGTATACTACTCGTCATGTTAAAGAGAAAACTTCATATGAACATATGACCTAAAGGTCTTAACTTTTGAGATACAGGGTGATAAAGTTTTCGAAAATAAATAGTTTTTTATTAATTCCTGTAATACCACTTTAGATATTTTAATGAAACGTGGTATACGTGTAGTATGTATCAAGAGGCATTATTGAGTGTTCCCCATTTTTTTTTTAATTCCACCAGTGGCGTTCGTACGGAATTTCAGCTACCTACTTTGACAGACGTTTAGGTCACACGTTCATATATAAGTTTATATAAGTTTCCTTTTTAAAATACATCATAAAATCGTTCCCTAAAATATTGACATTCAATTTCCCCTGAATATATACAAATAAGATTTTTTGGCTCTTTCGAAAATATGTAGATATATACTTAGTATAATCTCGATAATACACTGACATACAGATAATTAAACTATTCTTACTTGTTTCATATTTTTAAATTACTTTTAGACATGGAGAGATGTTTGTAATTATTAGTACTTGTGTTATTTATTGAACCACAAAATAAGAAACGATTTTTAGTATAAATAATAACGTTTTTCCAATCGGACAATTGTAAAAAATTGGAAATTCTTTAACGCATTTAATGATTCATCGTGTTTTTTTAATTATTATTTCTTGTGTTTCGTCGCCGTTGAAATGAAGACTTCTTTATTTTATATATTATTCTTTTCAATCATTAATAAAAAAAAACAAAAAACCAAAGAAAAAAGCCATAGTATCCCTCGTCGAGATTTGAACGCCGTACCTCTAGCGCCGTGGGCCACCGCCCGTTCCGATGCGCCACCGGAGCTCGTAAATTCGAGATATCATATTCTCATATAGAAATATCTAGTATCTATTTTTTGAGGAATTTTGGCGACGTTTATCAAAAAATAAGCGGTTTAGAAAGGCGTTGGAACTTTGAAATTTTGGAAATCGTCATTATAAATACGGCCGGTTCGGCGGTCACGTCTGGGAAAGCGTCGTCTTATTGGGCGTCGGCGCCCCGACGCTGTATTTTTTAGTTTTAATCGGAAAAAAAAAATTTCCCCAAAATAACCAAGTACTCGTCGAGGAGAATATCTTCGGACATGGATAGTTTTGGCGTAGCGTTAACCGTTCGGGAGATATAAGCGCTCAAAGTCCGCTCTAACGCGAATTTTTAATTCGAATGCTAATCTTACAGGATTCGGACGTTGGTCTGCGGCGAAATCTAATAATTTTTATAGAAAAATCCTTTCCCCGTCGATCGGCACCCCCTTTTCGAGTTTAGTCCTTCCGTAAGGTCGTAGGAGGGATGCCCATTTACCTCTGCGACAGCTATTATTATAGTAAAGAGCGGAATATGGCCGACTTTGATTGAATAAAACCCGCTATACAGGCACTTTCCAAAATGAATGTCCATATTTCAGGGAACGTTTTTTTTTTTTTTTTGCTGGACGTAGCGGGATCGTATATTAGTCGTCATGATAAAAAGAAAACTTCATATGAACATATGACCTAAAGGTCTTAGCTTTTGAGATACAGGGTGATAAAGTTTTCGAAAATAAATAGTTTTTTTTTTTTTTGCTGAGGTAGCGGGACCGTATACTACTCGTCATGGGAACATATGACCTAAAGGTCTTAGCTTTTGAGATACAGGGTGATAAAGTTTTCGAAAATAAATAGTTTTTTTTTTTTGCTGTCATGTATAACTCGTCATGTTAAAGAGAAAACTTCATATGAACATATGACCTAAAGGTCTTAACTTTTGAGATACAGGGTGATAAAGTTTTCGAAAATAAATAGTTTTTTATTAATTCCTGTAATACCACTTTAGATATTTTAATGAAACGTGGTATACGTGTAGTATGTATCAAGAGGCATTATTGAGTGTTCCCCATTTTTTTTTAATTCCACCAGTGGCGTTCGTACGGAATTTCAGCTACCTACTTTGACAGACGTTTAGGTCACACGTTCATATATAAGTTTATATAAGTTTCCTTTTTAAAATACATCATAAAATCGTTCCCTAAAATATTGACATTCAATTTCCCCTGTACATTGGAGAACGGAGAAAAAAATAAGTTTATATAAGTTGATAAAATCGTTCGCTGGAATAAAATAAAAAAAGAATGTATACAAATAAGACTTTTTTGGCTCTTTCGAAAATATGTAGATATATACTTAGTATAATCTCGATAATACACTGACATACAGATAATTAAACTATTCTTACTTGTTTCATATTTTTAAATTACTTTTAGACATGGAGAGATGTTTGTAATTATTACTACTTGTGTTATTTATTGAACCACAAAATAAGAAACGATTTTTAGTATAAATAATAACGTTTTTCCAATCGGACAATTGTAAAAAATTGGAAATTCTTTAACGCATTTAATGATTCATCGTGTTTTTTTAATTATTATTTCTTGTGTTTCGTCGCCGTTGAAATGAAGACTTCTTTATTTTATATATTATTCTTTTCAATCATTAATAAAAAAAAAACAAAAAACCAAAGAAAAAAGCCATAGTATCCCTCGTCGAGATTTGAACGCCGTACCTCTAGCGCCGTGGGCCACCGTCCGTTCCGATGCGCCACAGGAGCTCGTAAATTCGAGATATCATATTCTCATATAGAAATATCTAGTATCTGTTTTGAGGAATTTTGGCGACGTTTATCAAAAAATAAGCGGTTTAGAAAGGCGTTGGAACTTTGAAATTTTGGAAATCGTCATTATAAATACGGCCGGTTCGGCGGTCACGTCTGGGAAAGCGTCGTCTTATTGGGCGTCGGCGCCCCGACGCTGTATTTTTTAGTTTTAATCGGAAAAAAAAATTTTTTCCCCAAAATAACCAAGTACTCGTCGAGGAGAATATCTTCGGACATGAATAGTTTTGGCGTAGCGTTAACCGTTCGGGAGATATAAGCGCTCAAAGTCCGCTCTAACGCGAATTTTTAATTCGAATGCTAATCTTACAGGATTCGGACGTTGGTCTGCGGCGAAATCTAATAATTTTTTAGAAAAATCCTTTTCCCGTCGATCGGCACCCCCCCCTTTTCGAGTTTAGTCCTTCCGTAAGGTCTCAGGAGGGATGCCCATTTACCCCTGCGACAGCTATTATTATAGTAAACTAGTTGACCCCACCCAAACTCTTCGAGTTTGGTCTAAGCTGACCCATCCCAAGTATTCGAATTTAGACTGAACTCTTCCGGCCCACCGACCAGCATTTCCGCTAATCTTAACCCGCTCCACAACTTTTAAGCGTCTTCAAGGTAGCTAAGCAAATTCAGAAACCAGCGCCACCTCTAAAATTATTTATATAACAGTAGCCCTGAGTACCTACAATAATATACACGAAACATGCGTGCATTCTGTTAATCTAAACTCCCTTAATAACTTTTAAGTGTGTTAAACACTACTCGGCTTACGGCCTCGATAGTTATTTTATATTTTGTCGATTTTTTTCACGAACCATTTTAATAAATGTCAATGGCGTTCTATGTAGAAACGCTATTTACTTTACACACTGTAAAGTATGACCGTTTCATTACCAGTTACCCTGTATGTTGGTTGACCAATTTTTTAGTGTGTTAAAAATTATTTGGGAAACGCTCTCTTTTTATCCCTTCGTACTTACTCTTATTCGTTTGAAAATAAATAATAATAATAATATTACTTATAATAAAATCAAAATACCGTTGATCTCTTAAATACTTAGATAGAGGTATCCCTGTATATATTTTCTACTTCGTACAGATTTTTAATCGACAAAATATGTCGAGAAGGTGTCCCAGCTAATGAACTACTAAAATGAAAAAAAAAAAATTGTTATACGAATTGAGCAGTATGAAAGCAATGTGCATATTTATTTTATTTTTAATCGATTTTTTCACGGACTATTTCAATAAATCAATGGCATTCTATGTAGAAACGCTCTTTATTTTACATAACTGTAAAGTATGGTCGCTTCATTAGCAGTTACCCTGTATACTTGCTGAATTATGAATTTAAGTCATCATTCTACGATTTATACATTTTATCAAACAGAGTATTGACAAATGTGTTTATCAATATTTTTAATATCGTTGGGAAGAAATTAAATTTTCCCAGTAGTAATATGAAAAGAACTAATAAACTCTATAACCTTCTAAGTGTAAAAGTCCGTCTTGACAGTTCAAATTTTGATCGCAGACGCGCTAACGTCAACGATTTATTATGAGAGCCGCCTAATGATTTTTGCTATAGTTATTAAAGATGGTATTTTGTACGTATTTTAACGTATTTAATTTTTAAATATATTTTTTTGGTAATAAGTAAATGACGTCATGTACTATTTTTTCCATTATTTTACGTAATGAGGTTTTGACGATTACAATTTGACTTTTCACGTTTCGCGTTAGATGTATTTTTTCAACTATTTTCATTAATAATAACGGAATATATTATTTATAGGTGAAATGTGTATCTATTAGTATATTGACAAATGTTTTTAACATGACGTATATACTTATATTTTTGAAGAGATAACATGTGTTCAGAAATACCATAATATTCAAATTGCGCGCTTGATACCTTGCACTAAACATATATACGTCAGATATGCTGCCATCTATTAAGATACAATTAAGTTATTTGGTAAAGTGCAGTTATATCTACGATTATTTAATTAATCTCAATATTATATGTATATATTATCTTAATGACAATCACAAAATGTTTTACCGAAAAATCAACTCATGATCTCGATGTAAACGCAGAATAAAAAGTCCGTCTTGACAGTTCAAATTTTGACGGCCGTGGGGCTAACGGAGGCCGCCTACGATTTATTGTGAGAGCCGGGAAAGGTTTAAAGATGGTATTTTGTACGTGGTAGGTACGTAATAAACGTATTTAACGTATTTATTATTTAAATATATTTTTTTCGTAATAAATAAAAGGTGAAATGTAGTATTTCTTTATTTATTTTACGTAATGAAGTTATGAACGCTTATAATTCGATATTTCTTTCAAGTTTTTTATTTAATAATAACGGAATATATTATTTATAGATGAAATGTGTATCTAATAGAATATTGACAATTGTGTTTATCATGACATATATATCTGTATATTTAGAGAGGCAGCATGTTTTAAGTTATTCCATATTATTCAAATCGCGCGCCTGCTATATTTGTCTTGTCGCAGTGTTCTAAATAGTTTAAAAGAAAAAAACTAACGTCCTTGATTAGGTATATTAAAAAGCTGTCGGATTACGTATTACAGTAACAAATAAGTCCTTACGGGTAACTGTATAGGTGTTAATGTACAAATATTAAATAAATCTCGTAATTTTTAGAAGAGAGGAAATTTGTTAGGAATTTCAATGTTTACCTGTCAAAGTCGTTGACTACAGATCTTTTTTTTTCGAAAATTAGTTTTTTTTTTTGCTGGACGTCGCGGGATCGTATACTACTCGTCATGATAAAAGAAAACTTCATATGAACATATGACCTAAAGGTCTTAGCTTTTGAGATACAGGGTGATAAAGTTTTCGAAAATAAATAGTTTTTTTTTTTTTTTGCTGAGGTAGCGGGACCGTATACTACTCGTCATGTTAAAGAGAAAACTTCATATGAACATATGACCTAAAGGTCTTAACTTTTGAGATACAGGGTGATAAAGTTTTCGAAAATAAATAGTTTTTTATTAATTCCTGTAATACCACTTTAGATATTTTAATGAAACGTGGTATACGTGTAGTATGTATCAAGAGGCATTATTGAGTGTTCCCCATTTTTTTTTTAATTCCACCAGTGGCGTTCGTACGGAATTTCAGCTACCTACTTTGACAGACGTTTAGGTCACACGTTCATATATAAGTTTATATAAGTTTCCTTTTTAAAATACATCATAAAATCGTTCCCTAAAATATTGACATTCAATTTCCCCTGAATATATACAAATAAGATTTTTTTTTAGGCTCTTTCGAAAATATGTAGATATATACTTAGTATAATCTCGATAATACACTGACATACAGATAATTAAACTATTCTTACTTGTTTCATATTTTTAAATTACTTTTAGACATGGAGAGATGTTTGTAATTATTAGTACTTGTGTTATTTATTGAACCACAAAATAAGAAACGATTTTTAGTATAAATAATAACGTTTTTCCAATCGGACAATTGTAAAAAATTGGAAATTCTTTAACGCATTTAATGATTCATCGTGTTTTTTTAATTATTATTTCTTGTGTTTCGTCGCCGTTGAAATGAAGACTTCTTTATTTTATATATTATTCTTTTCAATCATTAATAAAAAAAACAAAAAACCAAAGAAAAAAGCCATAGTATCCCTCGTCGAGATTTGAACGCCGTACCTCTAGCGCCGTGGGCCACCGCCCGTTCCGATGCGCCACCGGAGCTCGTAAATTCGAGATATCATATTCTCATATAGAAATATCTAGTATCTATTTTGAGGAATTTTGGCGACGTTTATCAAAAAATAAGCGGTTTAGAAAGGCGTTGGAACTTTGAAATTTTGGAAATCGTCATTATAAATACGGCCGGTTCGGCGGTCACGTCTGGGAAAGCGTCGTCTTATTGGGCGTCGGCGCCCCGACGCTGTATTTTTTAGTTTTAATCGGAAAAAAAAATTTTTTCCCAAAATAACCAAGTACTCGTCGAGGAGAATATCTTCGGACATGGATAGTTTTGGCGTAGCGTTAACCGTTCGGGAGATATAAGCGCTCAAAGTCCGCTCTAATGCGAATTTTTAATTCGAATGCTAATCTTACAGGATTCGGACGTTGGTCTGCGGCGAAATCTAATAATTTTTATAGAAAAATCCTTTCCCCGTCGATCGGCACCCCCTTTTCGAGTTTAGTCCTTCCGTAAGGTCGTAGGAGGGATGCCCATTTACCCCTGCGACAGCTATTATTATAGTAAAGAGCGGAATATGGCCGACTTTGATTGAATAAAACCCGCTATACAGGCACTTTCCAAAATGAATGTCCATATTTCAAGGAACGATTTTTTTTTGTTTTTTTTGCTGGACGTAGCGGGATCGTATATTAGTCGTCATGATAAAAAGAAAACTTCATATGAACATATGACCTAAAGGTCTTAGCTTTTGAGATACAGGGTGATAAAGTTTTCGAAAATAAATAGTTTTTTTTTTTTTTGCTGAGGTAGCGGGACCGTATACTACTCGTCATGTTAAAGAGAAAACTTCATATGAACATATGACCTAAAGGTCTTAACTTTTGAGATACAGGGTGATAAAGTTTTCGAAAATAAATAGTTTTTTATTAATTCCTGTAATACCACTTTAGATATTTTAATGAAACGTGGTATACGTGTAGTATGTATCAAGAGGCATTATTGAGTGTTCCCCATTTTTTTTTAATTCCACCAGTGGCGTTCGTACGGAATTTCAGCTACCTACTTTGACAGACGTTTAGGTCACACGTTCATATATAAGTTTATATAAGTTTCCTTTTTAAAATACATCATAAAATCGTTCCCTAAAATATTGACATTCAATTTCCCCTGTACATTGGAGAACGGAGAAAAAAAAAATTGACCCCCTTAAAGGCGCGCTGGAGAGAAATAAAAAAAGAATGTATACACATAAAGACTTTTTGGCTCTTTCGAAAATATGTAGATATATACTTAGTATAATCTCGATAATACACTGACATACAGATAATTAAACTATTCTTACTTGTTTCATATTTTTAAATTACTTTTAGACATAGAGAGATGTTTGTAATGATTACTACTTGTGTTATTTATTGAACCACAAAATAAGAAACGATTTTTAGTATAAATAATAACGTTTTTCCAATCGGACTATTGTAAAAAATTGGAAATTCTTTAACGCATTTAATGATTCCTCGTGTTTTTTTAATTATTATTTCTTGTGTTTCGTCGCCGTTGAAATGAAGACTTCTTTATTTTATATATTATTCTTTTCAATCATTAATAAAAAAAACAAAAAACGAAAGAAAAAAGCCATAGTACCCCTCGTCGAGATTTGAACGCCGTACCTCTACCGCCGTGGGCCAGCGTCCGTTCCCCTACGCCACGGAAGCTCGTAAATTCTCAAATCGTATGGCGATATAGAAATGTGTAGTATCTGTTTTGACGTATTTTGGGGATGTTTTGCAAAAAATAACCGGTTTAGAAAGGCGTTGGAAGTTTGAAATTTTGGAAATCGTCATTATAAATACGGCCGGTTCGGCGATCGCGTTTGGGAAAGCGTCGTCTTATTGGGCGTCGGCGCCCCGACGCTGTATTTTTTAGTTTTAATCGGAAAAAAAAATTTCCCCAAAATAACCAAGTACTCGTCGAGGAGAATATCTTCGGACATGGATAGTTTTGGCGTAGCGTTAACCGTTCGGGAGATATAAGCGCTCAAAGTCCGCTCTAACGCGAATTTTTAATTCGAATGCTAATCTTACAGGATTCGGACGTTGGTCTGCGGCGAAATCTAATAATTTTTATAGAAAAATCCTTTCCCCGTCGATCGGCACCCCCTTTTCGAGTTTAGTCCTTCCGTAAGGTCGCAGGAGGGATGCCCATTTACCCCTGCGACAGCTATTATTATAGTAAAGAGCGGAATATGGCCGACTTTGATTGAATAAAACCCGCTATACAGGCACTTTCCAAAATGAATGTCCATATTTCAAGGAACGATTTTTTTTTGTTTTTTTTGCTGGACGTAGCGGGATCGTATATTAGTCGTCATGATAAAAAGAAAACTTCATATGAACATATGACCTAAAGGTCTTAGCTTTTGAGATACAGGGTGATAAAGTTTTCGAAAATAAATAGTTTTTTTTTTTTGCTGAGGTAGCGGGACCGTATACTACTCGTCATGTTAAAGAGAAAACTTTATATGAACATATGACCTAAAGGTCTTAACTTTTGAGATACAGGGTGATAAAGTTTTCGAAAATAAATAGTTTTTTATTAATTCCTGTAATACCACTTTAGATATTTTAATGAAACGTGGTATACGTGTAGTATGTATCAAGAGGCATTATTGAGTGTTCCCCATTTTTTTTTAATTCCACCAGTGGCGTTCGTACGGAATTTCAGCTACCTACTTTGACAGACGTTTAGGTCACACGTTCATATATAAGTTTATATAAGTTTCCTTTTTAAAATACATCATATAATCGTTCCCTAAAATATTGACATTCAATTTCCCCTGTACATTGGAGAACGGAGAAAAAAAAAATTGACCCCCTTAAAGGCGCGCTGGAGAGAAATAAAAAAAGAATGTATACACATAAAGACTTTTTGGCTCTTTCGAAAATATGTAGATATATACTTAGTATAATCTCGATAATACACTGACATACAGATAATTAAACTATTCTTACTTGTTTCATATTTTTAAATTACTTTTAGACATAGAGAGATGTTTGTAATGATTACTACTTGTGTTATTTATTGAACCACAAAATAAGAAACGATTTTTAGTATAAATAATAACGTTTTTCCAATCGGACTATTGTAAAAAATTGGAAATTCTTTAACGCATTTAATGATTCCTCGTGTTTTTTTAATTATTATTTCTTGTGTTTCGCCGCCGTTGAAATGAAGACTTCTTTATTTTATATATTATTCTTTTCAATCATTAATAAAAAAAAAAACAAAAAACGAAAGAAAAAAGCCATAGTACCCCTCGTCGAGATTTGAACGCCGTACCTCTACCACCGTGGGCCAGCGTCCGTTCCCCTACGCCACGGAAGCTCGTAAATTCTCAAATCGTATGGCGATATAGAAATGTGTAGTATCTGTTTTGACATATTTTGGGGATGTTTTGCAAAAAATAACCGGTTTAGAAAGGCGTTGGAAGTTTGAAATTTTGGAAATCGTCATTGTAAATACGGCCGGTTCGGCGATCGCGTTTGGGAAAGCGTCGTCTTATTGGGCGTCGGCGCCCCGACGCTGTATTTTTTAGTTTTAATCGGAAAAAAAAATTTCCCCAAAATAACCAAGTACTCGTCGAGGAGAATATCTTCGGACATGGATAGTTTTGGCGTAGCGTTAACCGTTCGGGAGATATAAGCGCTCAAAGTCCGCTCTAACGCGAATTTTTAATTCGAATGCTAATCTTACAGGATTCGGACGTTGGTCTGCGGCGAAATCTAATAATTTTTATAGAAAAATCCTTTCCCCGTCGATCGGCACCCCCCTTTTCGAGTTTAGTCCTTCCGTAAGGTCGCAGGAGGGATGCCCATTTACCCCTGCGACAGCTATTATTATAGTAATTATATCTTTCTTGAATGCCACCATTACTTCTTAGCCTTGTTCTGTAAATATTTACAGGCATTTTTTTGTACTTAGATTTATATCCTTATCATACCATATGAAATACAGTCCCGATATTTTTTTTAAGATATGCACTACATAACTGAAAATTAATATTTTGTACTCGCTTATCAAAACCTGTCATTTCACGATTCGATTTGCGTGCGTAAAAAGTCACTTTAAGCACGAGTGCGTAAAAGTAAAGTTGGTACTTCCTGGAACTTGATTAATTTAGTGACATTTTAAAATCATAAATCCCTAACTTTAATAATATGGTCATAAACGATAACGTATTTAACAATAATGTATTATTATTATAGTTCTCGTACAAAAAATATTGTACAAACTTCGTGCGTGAAACATTTCGCGAATTCGTGTCCATAAACAACTGGTCACTCATTCGCGAAATATGATTTCACGCACTTGGTTCGTAAATAACTATTTATTATATTGCATCGCTGTTTGCTTATCCTATGGCTATTAAGAGTTTCTGTAGTTACCTCATAAACATTCATGTCATCCACATGATATAATACTGCCTTGATGAAGTCCTTGCGTAAAAATGTACCACAAATAGATAAAACAATACATTAATTGCAGAATAAATTAATCTGAGTGTTTTCAAGTTTTAAAGAAATTCACACATTTAATTAATTTCAATGCAGTCCAAGCTGGTTTCCATTCTGCCATCGCTGTGCATCAGTCATCACTAAACATCAGTACACTAAGTCACAAGATACACTTTGTTCGATTTTGTTTTGATCTCCTAATAATATGTCTCTAAAACTGATCTGTCAAAAAATACATATGTGAATAAAATTGCAAGAGGTTCAGAAAAGTTGAGTTACAATAGTATTGTTAGAAAGCGCTCCTTAAGATATTTTATCTCAATTTTAGCCACGAAAAGATTCATTTGATGACGTTATAGAATATTCCACATTGATAATTCTGTCTTGTATTTAAGATTTCGGAATTCTACACTGAGTAGCCGTCATGATATAATTGGGGCTGTGCAACATGACATAAAAAATTAGATCAAAAAAAATAGCGGAATATCTGATCGTTCTGAAAAGGTCCTGAAGAAGGTAAATATTTGCGTCGCCGAAAACCTAATTTTAATTACTTCGGTCCGCACTCTGTCTAATTACCCTCATAACAGTTAACAGGCAATATAAAACGGAGCTGTCGTTCGAAATTAATTTGGAATATTTAATTATGCGGGATAAATGCTCGAGGACTTTATTTTTGTGCGCATAAATAAAATATAGCAGTAAATTTTAAGGTAAGGATTGTCAGGATAATTTATTTTCGACATTAAGTCGTGAAGTATCACTTTATTATTCGTGAAATAACACGCTACCAGATATGAAGAGATGAGATGCCCCTTCTGTAATCACTCATAATTATTAGATTAAGAGCAAATTTAGCAGTTTAAGTCGGTCAATGTTGCTAGTACCTTCGAACCAACTGTCAACAAGCGATGTACTTAGATGCAGCTGCTGGCACAAAGCGGATGTTGAGATAAATGTATGGAATCAATTTAACCGTAAAACTATGTTCAAGTTCGTTCGCTATTATTTGTTTGTATCTACATACATACATAGCTTTCCTACACTGGACATGCATTATGACAAAATAAGTATTAATAGCCGACTATTGATGGGTAAGTTATTGAGATTATCGAAGAAAGACATATTTTCTTAAATATCTAAAATTGTGTGTATTACACAAAATTTTTCTAAATATTGCAGAAACAACTTCATCGTTGTATATGGCCAGCAGTTAGTCAAATACTTTCTTTTTCCTACACCATGCAGTTGATCTAAAGTTTCCCTTTGTATGAAAGGGTCGAGACATATATAAAAGAGAACTGCTACGTAACATATTTTGAGTTTCGCTGTTAGTTTTATTTTTCAAATTTGCTGTTGGATTATTATTCCTTCACTAATGTTAATTCCTCGCGGGTATAAGTCCCAATCCTGGTCTTATTAGGGCTTATTTTGGAGTTCTTGTGAACGCTCAGTGGAGCAAATCACGAACCATCAAAAAACTATAGTTATTGCAGACCCACTATTGATGTTTTTAGGCAGAAAAGCTACAGGGTTTCATCAACGGATTGTAAATGCTGTGTGGTGGCAGTGTCAGCAGTATAATTATATTGTGTTAATTTATAGTGAAGAATAGAATTGCTTATCATAGTCGTCAATAATCAGTGAACATTGTCTATCATCTTTCAAAAATGCAATATATACTTTCCAAAATTTAAAGCTGCGATCAATGCTCTGTCATGTGTCACAGACACTGAATCTGTAGGAGCATTTGGCATCATATCTTTCTGAACACGAGCTCCCGGAAAAAAGCAAGAAATTAAGGCACGGTGTTTCCTAGTTCATTGATGTTGAAGTACATTACAACAAATGTTTAGCAAAAATTGTTTTTAGCCTTTTCTGGCAATCTTTTTATGGTTTGTGGGGAGTTGTAACCAGGGCTCCATCTATATTCGCCGAGTCCAGCAATTTAATTAGAGTGATGTGTAATATTAGCGTTACAAAAGAAAACAGCTTGCTATTGGCTAGTCGTTATTTATTAACATAAAATTCGCGTTATTTGGAGGAAATACCCAAAGTTCATTAGTTGTAAATTTTTGGCATAGATTGAATTCAGTCCAAAACAATATATATTTATACGATTTATATATGTACGTATGAATATATCTTAAAAAAATCATTTTATCAGCATGTTTTTGGGCGATCGATTATATTTTGTTCCACCATCACTGTTAATTTCTACTGCAGCCATTTTTTTAATTAAGGGGAAATGGGACGACAATCCTTCGATTTTGATGTAAACAACATCGGTATGAAAATGCCTATATTGCTATAGCCACCCCACCATGACAATGAAATAAAACATTCTTTAAATACGTAACTTAAGTTTTAACTTTTTTATTTTATTCATATGGTACATAAATGGTACCTTTCTATTACACATAAAACGTCGCTTTTATTTCTTGCTACTGCTTTAATATAATTTCTAACTTTCTTCTAAAACTCCGCATTAAAGAATATGTATTAAACCTCCCTCTATGCCAATCCTCCCTAGTCTCCCTACCAGCATATTTGTTTCATTTTACATACATATGTCAACACTAGACGCTCTTTTCAAATTACGTATACGCCGTATGCACAATTTTTTCAATATAAAAATTTCATCACAATAGGTTTGATATTGATGTTATTACAACAGGGGGGGTATGGGTTTGTCTTGCAATCATAATGTAGAATTATATAGATAAGTATACTGCGTCGTAGGTCTGTGATGACACTACTTTCTGCAGCTATGGTTGAGTCACACGAACCAACTTTTTCAAACCTATTTGTGTTGGTTAGAAACAAAAATCTCAAATACTCTGTTGTTCAACTAAATTAAAACAATTTTGTTGAATCGTATGTTCCAATTAAGTTTGTAATAATTTGTATATTTCTGTGGTTTTGTAATTAAAAAAATTCCGGATAAAAAGTACCGGTTTAAGTGTAAAAGCTTATCAAGGAACATAGAGCACTATTGTTGTCCAAAACACTGCCACGACAAATTCTTCGGGCTTGGATACACTTACAGTAGTTCCTAAAAGGTAGAATATATTCTTGACGCACATCACAGACATTTAGAAACCAGTTACAGAAAGTCATTCCTTTTTCTGTGTCGCCTGGCAATAAAGTGTGTTAGGTAGGTACTCTTTTATATCCATGGACAATGTTCGTCCTATTGTAAAAAAGTACTACTACCTTTTATTGGCTTATTTTTAGATTTTTTGATTTGTTTAAGAATATCTAAAAATACATAGGGCGTTCTATGAAATAAATGGAGTTTTTGTGAATATCTTGAAATCAATACATTCAGATTATTCAGTTTTCACCTTTTTAATCCGAATAAAAAATACCACCAATCTGCTAATTTAACCAAGTTCATGAGCCTAACTAACTATACAATTTTAGTTTGACTTTCGTCTAGTAGATATGCATAGTTACTACGATGTGTAGAAATATTCATGTAGGGGTAAAATCTACACTCGGTTGATTTAGAATCGACTCAAACTGTCATAAAACCCGATAAAAGTATGCTTTATTGCCGTACCCGAACGCAAAGCAGTAATAGTATGGTCAACTGTATGAAGTTACTATTTATATGTATGTATATACAATATATTTTTCTATTAAATCCAGTTTCATATGCAAGGGATCATTTATAAATTCCTAAACCGATAATTTCTTAATGCGATCTTAACATACATATAGTTAAATCGCTATCGCATACAATTTCAGTATATTTCTAAGTATTTATGTAATTAATAAATTACATGAGTAAGAATATGTAGGTATGGGGGCAAGATATAAAAGTCTATTACATATACTTTAGAGAATGAATGTTCACATGATGGTGCAGAAAATGTCCTTCAGAACCAACCAATAATTAAAACGTTTTTTCTGTGTACTAATTTGTTTTCAGTTTGACTACCTTTTCGTTTACATTCTTTATTATTTGAAATAAATTATTATTTGTTTACTGTGTGTTTTATTGTTAATTCTAGAATAAAATCAGTGTTTTTAACGAAACAAACGTAAGATGAACATTGATTCCTGCCTATCTGCTTTGATAAATAATTTTTCTTATGGTTCTAAAATTAATTTGTAGCATATTAAATTGCGTTAAGTAGGGATAAGAAGAAATACAATAATTATTTTATTTGCGTTTATATGTCATTAATGGTAATGGGTGTTGGCAAACGCTAGTAGTAGTAGGTATTTTTTTTAATGTGTGGTGGGTGCTTAGTTGCAGTGACTCCGTAAGCTGTATTACTTGTCTGGCTATCACTGCAACTCTTGCGGTGTAGTTTAGTGTGTGTAAGTTGTGTTTAAATGGCTTTGTGACAGCATCATATCGCCTTTTATGATGCCCCGCTGTTAATCACTTTGCTCCCAACAGCGAATGGCAAGTCGATCCGGGATTAAACTCTCTGAAAAAATGTCACCGTCCCTCCAGAGAATTGAACCCCGGCACCTATCGTCCTCTCACAACAATAGTCAGCCGCCTAACCACTGCGGCCATCGACCCGTTAATTTTTTTTTTTTTAATGTGGTGGGTGCTTAGTTGCAGTGACTCCGTAAGCTGTATTACTTGCCTGGCTATCACTGCAACTCTTGCGGTGTAGTTTAGTGTGTGTAAGTTGTGTTTAAATGGTTTTGTGACAGCATCATATCGCCTTTTATGATGCCGCGCTGTTAATCACTTTGCTCCCAACAGCGAATGGCAAGTCGATCCGGGTGAATAATGCAGATATTAAAAGTATCTGAAAAAGAATATATTTCTGCAGCGACCTTCCCATTCATTTCGCATTACGTAGCTATTTTATCATCCAGATAAATGTTGAAAGTTTCTGTGTGCGACGTTAGGTCTACGTCGCTTGTCGGGTGAGTCGGTTTTAAATAAACCGAGTGTACCCTGCCCTTATGTTCTGCGGATATACACTGCTTAGAGCTTTTTTTATAGAAAACAAATTGACATCATTTAGATCGCAAGTCAAAATTAGAATTTCCCTCTAATCCTTCACAGGAGGCCGCTGGTGTATAAAAAGGGGAAGAGTTTAGATAAAAATCAGTTTCTTTTCTAGCGTTTAAAATATAATCTATATCTGGGTAAAAGGAGTTAAATAATCATATCATATCAGATTAATAACGAAGAGGGCTGTGTCAATTTAGGAAAGCAATATTTTTGTGATGTTCAGTTGACTTATACCTTTTCACACTTGACATTTAAAATTTTATGTGGTACAAAATTAATTACATCCAAAACAAATATTTATCGGCTAATTATATTGCAGCACATATCAACTCAAGTTTCCCGCAGCATCAGCAAATGAAGTTAATCATAAACGATTAACTTCTGTATACCTTACAGATTATTTGATTGAAAAGCTAATAAAGAAATTTAAAAGTTAGAGCAACCATAGGACTGAGCACAGTTAATACTACTGGAAAATTAATTGGAGAGATTTTAAATGGCTGCGCCATGAGAAAAATGAGAATACTATAGAATACAAAACAACATAATTGACTTAATTTTTGCAAAATTTAAATTTGAAAAGATATTAGACCTTAAAAATGAAATTCCTGAAAAAATGAAATTACTGACGTAATTGACGGCTGACATAATTGACGGCATGTTGTTGTACAAAAAGGTAGAAGAAATCAGGTTAGTAAGAAATGTAATATGATTATATTACCGTGGTACGAGGCAAGATATAACAGAATTCACACCAAGAGCGGTTGATCATAGGTAGAGCTGAACTTACGGTTCGGTGTTCGAATATTGTTAGTGACATTTATTGCAACATCTCACTAGATCGGCACTTTTATGGAGGTACCATTCACTGTTGGGACACACTTAACAGGGGAGCATTATTTACGGCAAGGTAATGTTATAACGAAGCCATGAGTACATATTTATACACCCAATTTACACAACAGCTGCAGAAGGTTGTCTTCATAAGCAACGTATCTTGGGAAGCCGCTGCAGGAGCACTCATCAACTGTAAGTAATCTCTCTCGTAATCCCATTATTGATAGACAAGAAAATTTATATTAATATCTTAAATGTTCTTTCACAGACAGTGCAATAGTATGCAAATAGTAGAGTATACACATGAAGGATCGATATTATTAGGATCATGTCAGGGATGTATGGTGAATGAGGCTGTTGTAGACGAAAATGCAGACACTACTTACAATTTTCAATTTAATAATAATACATGTTAGTCAAATTTGCGGGAGGTACCTACATTTACTAGAGTGGCTTTTAGCATCCTGCAGTAATTTAAAATCTCTACGACGATGTTTTTTGTTAATCTCAACTACCAATCTGCAAATTTTATTTACAGCGTTTCCATTTCAACTAGGGAAAATCGTTTTTCTCTTATTTTATTCCCATACGAACTGTAATCTACTTCCAACATATACACAGCTTGTAATTCAAACAGGAAAGAGTTCGTAGATACGTAGGTCGACGACGCAAAACTGTAACCGGATGCAATTGCAAAGCTCTCGGCTATCACATATCGAACAAGAGTGACCGCGATAGCCTCCGCATCTTCTATCTAGTAATTCGGGATACTCGTAATCTCACTAATGGATTGCCGGAATCTACTTTTGAAGTCACCAATTGATTTGAGCGGTGTCGCTTGCCGTTAATAGTTCTGCAACGGAGTGTTATGCGACATGCAGTTTATTATTTCATAGATTAAATCACATCACATTGGTTGGTAGGTTAACCTCGACATTGTTGTCAGATGACGAGGTGCATTATGAATGCTGAAATGAATGTACACCGATTATATTGGTATTCTATCTTCGTATCGTGTAGTACACTTTACAGCGAGTTTTGATGTAAGTTTCAGGGTTTCGTGTGCAAGACCAAATTCTCGCACCTGACTAACATTGCAATGAAGACCATTCGACGAGGAAATCGTGCTAGATTTTCGAATATAAGCTTTTACTGGGAGCTAAGGTCGCTTAATTTTGTACCAAACAAATTTTAATCGCTACGAATTCCATCGAGGAGTGTTTAAACAAGTTTGGTTTATTTGACTCGTATTTTAGAGTTCGTCTACATATTTACGTTCATTTAGAGACAGCGGTATATACATGTTCTTAATTTTATTGCTTTAAGTACCAAAAAAATTGATAAAAAGTTACTTCGAACACATCGCCGATTGGTACAGAGAGATACAGATTCCAAGTCATCTCCAGCCATTATCTGTACTAAATGTGTTATTACCAATAATGTAGTAGTAAATATCTTACTTAATATATATCATTTAACGTTAATTCATTTCATTATTCATTCATTCATTATCTTTCATATCTTTGGTATTTTATTGAAATCTTAAGTTTCAATAGCTTCTGTTAGTTCCTAACCCCAAAACTTCATGCTTGTGCTACAGATCGAATCTTTTGAAGTGAAATACCTTTGTCTATACTGCTTAAAGTTATATTGGTTCTACACTGTTCTGCAGGTTACAAATCTTTCTGATAATAATTGGAGTTAAGTAGCTGTGTGTTTCTCGTGTAGGCTTCTTTTGTTCAGGCATGCTTTATTTCCTAATCTTGAGTTTGATATAAACATATAGATTTGTGTGATTCGAAATTCGAAAGTGGAACCGTTAGTTAAATTACTCGCTTTTTTAAATTGTAGGAATGTGTGGACGAAATAATTTGTAATGAGCATATTTAGTTCTAGTTTGCTTCAGTTAGTTTACAATTAATATTTGTCAAAACGGCAAATAATTTGTGTGTGCTGCTTATTCTCGAAATAGAAAATTTAGAGTGCCATCTAGAAATTATTTGCTCACCAGGCTCCGTCCGAGTGTCAGATTTAGATGTTTGTGATCAGCAATGTTCAGAAGTTTATTTTAAGGATTATCTCGAAGAAACTTGCATTCAGTTCATGCCGACATGACAGACCCCATGTTGTTATATACTTCTTGCTGTCGTCATACATATTCTCTTGGATAATGGCATTGGGATTAGAGTCTCTTAGTTAGGGATAGCCCCTCTTCTTTTACTTACTTGCTGACCTACTTGTGTGCTCCATTTTACAATAAATCCGAGACTTGTATAGACAAATAGTTCGCAAAGCGTCACCGGTACGCCATATCAATTCTGGCATGATGTTCGCTACAATCAAAACTGTTCTGGGCATTATTATGCAAATCACTATCAACAGGAATCCATAGAGTATTCACTGGCTATTCATTAGGGCTGGGCTATACCGACATTTTTGGTATCGGGTATCGATACCAATCGAGATATTGATACTTACCGATGTATCGATTCCGTGCAGGGTATCGATTCCGAGTGCTGGAATCGGTTAAGTATCGGCAGGTATCGATACCAGTAGTACCAGTAATGGTATCGAATACTGGACGATGTATCGATACTTCGTCCAGCTCTACTATTCATAATGTAATAGGATAACATTTACATCAAGTTTAGATGATTGGACTATGAGCTCTTGTGTTCATATAATGTACTGGAGGATTATAATTACAAAACGTCCTATGTTCTACTACAAACTGTCGAGCAGTGATGGCTAATCCACTGCGTACTTCATCATGCCACACTTATTTCAAAAATAAAAAAAAATGAAAATAAACGTTGCCTTCGTGAAAATCCTTATTCTTATCTGACACAATTACAACGATGCTATAAGATAACATGATTATTAGACAAGCCCAACGGTTTGAGTTGCCTTGCTTTGACGTTCTTGTACTTGACTGTGCTATCTGACTCAGTTGCAAAACTTGTAGTGATGCCATGCGTAATCAGTGTGCCAGACCAGATTGTCCCTATTTTTATCCAAGTCGTAAAAATCAAACTAATAAATTAAGCTAATAAGGTAGAGGCGTACTTGGTATCAGCCTGTCTCAACCTTTCAACTTGTGAATATTTTTAATTTCGTAACGAGTTTAGCGATAACAGCATGTTTGCGTGTAGTAATCCTGTGTACCTGTGTATACACTACTGTTTTGGCCATGTTACAGAGAAATAGTGTCTAATCTATTCAAAAACGATACAACAGGGTATCGATAAAGAAGCCCAAAGTAACGTGTAACTATAACCTAATAGCTGCACGTGATGGATAATCTAGTGAAGATTCAGTTTGACCCACTGAAACCAGATATTAGGACCACATGGTATACTCCCTCAACACTGTCTTCATTCCTCGTGTTTTCATTTTATACAACATTGTTATAAATAGACATATGTAAATACAATAAAATAATGCCGTATGACGTATGCCTTATATTTTCCGTTTTATTTAGTTGAAGTTGAGATTAAATATGTAAAATAAATAAAAAATTATATATGTGTCTGCAGAAATATTTATCATACAAATTAATTTATGTAAT
>CM043023.1:64597339-64649626 GCA_023690525.1 Holotrichia oblita
TCATATTCTATAGTATCACAATCGTTTCCATTATCAAACGTAATAAGTTCTGGTATGGCATATAATGTACCAGGTTGGGGGTTTCTTGCTTCAGGCTGCCGTTCTAAATCTGCAAAGGATATAGATTTTCGAGACGAAACATCAATTTTTCTCTTTCGCGTTTTAAGTGGAGTTGGTGGCCCTATAGTTTGTTGATTCATTATTGCAGTGAAGGAATCTTTTAAGGCGGCTTCTTGTAATCTCTCACGACCTGATGGAATAAATTTGTCTAAAACTTTTTGTCTGTTCATAGTATAAATTCCTCTTCCGGAAAAAACCTCTTTAATGTTGTTTGCTAGAGTTGGTCCAAGCGCATCTACCAATTTCTGCATCATAACTATATATCTATACTATATCATACTGTAACCACAGAATTGTCATTCCAACGGACTACGCTTATTTCATTTACGTGATCGTAACGAGCATCCATTGTACCACGAGGTTTCTTTCCTATGGACTTACAAGTCTCTAAGGGGCATTTCAGCATTCTGTTCTCACGTACGGTTCCAGTAGCAAAGTATCCTTGGCCTTTTAAATGAACTAATAGCTTGTAGCTCGTAAAAAAGTTATCAAAGTATACCTTATGATTCGACTTATTTTCTAATACGTTCAATAGATTGATGACCACTTATTCACCTAAACCAAATACTCTTTTGGCATTTTCACCAGTTTTTCCAGCATAAGGTATAAATTGATATAAATACCCATCGCTAGATGCCAGGCACCACATTTTGAAGCCGAAACGTACCGGCTTCCCTTTCAAAAACATTTTGGTTGAATGACGGCCGAAATAGGGTACCATTTGCTCATCAATTGATAAGTGATGTCTAAAAACACCATACTTCAAGAAATTGCTGTTCAAGAGATTGACCAGTGGTCTTACTTTCGCAAATTTGTCTGCCTTGTATAAATGATAGTTATCTGCAAGATGAATGTTCTGCTTTATGTCGAGAAACCTGTTTCGAGACATCGCATTTTTCACAAATTGAACACCTTTATCTTCATCAGATGATCAGTAAAGTTTTAGTTGTGGAAGAGTGTGATACCCACTCAAAATCAATATCCCCAAAAAAATTCCTAGATCATTTTGATCTAAGGCGAACTGAGTACGGTTATTATCTCACGCATATTTTATGGAGTTTGAAATAATAAGCTGGCCAACATTTTTATCAAACATTTCCATAAAAAAATCAAGCACAGACTTTCCATGTAGCGCCTCAACAATATTTTTTACATTCCCTTCCTCATTTGACGTAGCATCTTCCTCGTAGTCAACGGGCGTCTTACACCAAGTAATATCTTCAATTCTTGCCGTTTTGCTTGATGTAGATAAAGCTGCCTCATGATGTATACCATCCTCTATGTCAATTTCGATATTCGGATCCACTATCTCAAAAGTTCCCGCTATATCTACATGCAAATTTTCTACTTCACCTATAACATTATCATCAATGTCCTCCTCGTCCGTTATATCATCGACGTCGGGTGGTATGTAACAAATATCAATTTCCTCATTCAAATCAAGATCTTCAACGATTGCCTCAAGTTCTTTCAAAGTCAACGATCTGAGAGGATCATCTCGATATTTCACGTGACTCTAAAATAATTTTATTACCATCAACGATTCACACATACTCCAGTACTTACCATTATATAATATTTCTGTAATCCTCAAGATAACACTATTCTAAACTCTAACTTCTTCTCTACCTCACAGCGTAAATGAACTGAATATACTTGCACCACACAGAATACCCAATAAGCTTCGCCCGCAGACGTGAAATATCATGTTCCGACAGGAATATTACTCATGACTACAATTACATCATTTGTCCCAATGTTGCGTTTTCGCAACGCTATGTTTCAAAGCCGTTTGAAAAATATTTCCTGAAAAAGGGGGATTGATATTTTTCCAAAATAATGTTACGTGAAGTATCTTTTATATGAAACCTCTTAAACATAAATGAAAACGTAAGCTGTACTTTATTAAATTTAGTACTTGGATAAATAAGTATTTGTCTTGAAAATTCAATAGTTTTATTTTATTTCTATTCAAAATTGAAAATGCGATTACCCATTCCGAAAATCATTATTAGGTTGTTTAAATATTTATTAACACAACGCTAGTGACAGTACATCCAAAATTATTACTTTTCAGTACGAAAAAAAAATTTTTTTTTGGTGTTGCGTTAACGCAACTATGGGAATAAATGGGTTAACTTTCTATCTCTAAAGATTACCGACTTATAGATGAGACTCTGGAAGGTAACGAAAGCGTTCGAAAATTAATAAAAACACCAACTGAATGTGCAGTATATGTAGCTAGTTCATCCTCTTGATCGTCCTAAAATACTTTATTATGTAAAGTATAGCCAACTTTGATAATTCTATTAGAATTTTCAGCCTAACTCTTCTTTATGTAACGCTGTAATGTCATACAATTTATACCATAACATGTAGCAGCAGCTCTCAGTGACATATTCTCCTTAAGAACAGCTTCTGCTGCGCTTTGAACATTTTCAACAGGAGCATTACCCCTAGTAGTTTTCCTTCTATACGTTCGCACCATTTTAGATATCTGCATAGTAAAGAGCGTCTACTATATCTGACTTGGTACACTCAACAAGATGTGATTTAAATTTAATCTTCATGTAGGGGTTAGATGTTGCGGTAACAATGTGCCCCACAAATTCTGTAATATCTAACCCCCTATGTCTACAGAAAGGTTATATTTCTGTTTTTGCAAGTATTATTTTAATTACGTAGAAAACAACGAATACAAACAAAAGAGAAATACATGGGCTTTAAGCCCCCGTAACAACTAGCCCCCTTTTCCCCTAGTATTAAAGACTGTAATGCTAACGTCCAGCATAATTTTTTAGAATTTTGAAATAACTATAATGACAAAGACACTAATCAAGAAGCGAACATTAATACAGGTAAACCAGAAGCAATACCCACTGAAATTTTAGTACTTACTTATTGGCTTGTTTCCAAATATCTAATTGTTTTAATTATGTCCAGCTATATGTAGTCAAGACGGTTCTCATATTTTGGGTAGTCAGAGTTACTCTCAAACTGAATTTGGACGTGGTCGAAGTGATGGTGATAATAACCTAGTTCTATCTATAAATGAACGTGAATCTTCTATCAACTTTGTTTGGAACCGAAAAGCTATTTTGTTGGTTTTGGACGAATATGAAAAAGGACTGAGCCTTTTCAGAAATCCTAAAATTAAAAAGAAGAAATTGTGGGATAGTATTGCATCTGAAATGCAGAAGATGGGGTATGCAGTTAATAACATTATATTGAACAGAAAGATGAGAAATATGAAGGCAACCTACAAAAGTATCTGTCAGAATAATAATGCTAAACGAAATACAGGAAAAGGACGTATAACTTGGGATTATTATCCAAGATTTCAATCGATGTTTCTAACAGATAAGACAATAAATCTTTTGAAGATGAAATAGGAGTAGCCAGTAAAGCCAGAGATGGAGAGTTTCCTACAGAATATGACGAAACTTCAGAGTTAAGGTCGTCAACACCTTCCACACAAGCATCCACAACTATTACAGTCGCATCATCATCTTCAACATCAACTGTTAATCCTCCAAAAAAGTGGAAACGTTTAGATGCCTATCGAAAGGAACAGTTAGAAATAGAATACGAAATTGCTGAATATAATAACCTTCAGAAACTAAAACTTGAAATTTTTGAAAAATTTCTGCTGAATGATATGAAAAGGTGAATATTATGATATGTTATAATATGTATATTGTTGCATTAAATAAAAGATAAAGAAAGAACCACTTGTTTTTTAATATTTTATTGAAGGTATATATATTACATTAAGAGTGAATCCAGAGTTAATCCCGTTTAATTTCAGCTTATCATACTGTAAAGCATCATTTTTCAATACAAAGTTGTGTAGAATGCAGCAAGCAGAAATTACTTCCGGAATTTTATTAGCCAAACTCATATCTAAGTATTTCATTCTCCTCCATTTACCTAGACCATATTTTGTTTTATATAATTTATAGAAGAATTTAATTTATGATTTAAGCGCACAGTTCCCACAAGATGCGTCTTTCTTTGAAGCAACCGGTTTGCTGGTATAGTAATTGTCAGTGTATAACGTACGCCCGTTATCCAGCAATCCGCTCATCAAAGACATAACAACGTTTGATGTAGCATTTCCCTTAAGCCCCTCTCTGACTATCAAAATTTCCATCAATATTTTGCTCAAACTGTTTGGTCAAATGATTGGGACAGTGAGACAGTACTTATTTTGATCAAAATATTAGCCGTCAAATTATTTAAAGGTTTGCCTCTATATTTATGACGTCACGTCAAAATGCTATGACGTCACGTTATCATGTAAAAATAAATAGAACCTGTCCTAATATGTTTTGACGGACGGAGAGATTTTATTGGTGTTTGACCGTCCTAGAATAAATTCAAATGTAAAGGAGGCAAATCCCTACTCTGAAATTACGTGCGAAATAACCTCCTATAGGAACAACTTTACGGGACTATATAAACAAAAGATAAACATTGAGAATTCGTATTCAGAGAAATATTTTATGCAATTCGTTTTCATATTAAGTAATTCAACATTTGCTTAAATAATGGCAGGAAATTGGTCAGGAGAGCACGTTGAATTTTTAATAGAACTGTATGAAGCAGAGCCAGTACTGTAAGATACAAGACATGGGGATTATTCAAAAAAACACGTTCGACGTGAAAAGTTGCAGACTATTGTGGATATATTAAGAGATGTTAGACCAAGTGCTACAGGTAAATATTTAAGAATTTTGTAACTATTTCATTTTATCTGTTGTGTATGTTAGTTGAACAGGTGAAGGCTAAATTAAATTCACTGCGAACAAGATTTTGTAGTGAACTGAATAAACTAAAGCACCAGCCTAGTGGATCTGCTGCTTTGCCTAATATACAGTTTACGTATTTTGAAAAATTACTATTTTTACAAGATTACACCCAAAGTCGCAAATCAAATAATTTCTTACCGGATGGTGAAGAAGAAGCTTTATCCCCTGCCTCAATAGACACACAGACCCAAAATGGAAATGTACAGCCAAATACAATGAACACAGTTGGTGGAATAGAAGAGGAAGAAGCAATGAATGTTTTATTTTTAAGACCTTTATAATTATTTATATTTTACTATTACATCTATATTAATTTACTGGGTAACATTTAGGTTCCTTAACTTATTTACGTTACTTACAATATTATTTTACATATTATTATTAACAGCATCCTGTTGCCAAGGAACTTGTCCAGTACTGTTAAAATATGCCATGAATTCTTCTCGACTTACCATTGGCCATCGTGCTGCTCTATTTTCTCCTTGGTGTGTCAACTTTGGAATATTTGTGCTATTATTGTAGTCATTAGCTGTGGCACTAACATAGTCGTTGCCATTTTCTGTTATAAGAAAATTGTGCAGAATACAACAAGCTGTTGTAATCAATTCAACCTTTTCAACACTAAGATGAATTGGTTTTAATAAAAGCCTAAAACGATTACATATCATGCCAAACACATTTTCAATTATTCGACGTGCACGACTTAGTCTATAATTATAAATTTTTAGTTCGTTCAAACCTAATAGTACGATACTATTTGTGCCTTTGTAATTTCTATAAAATGCACCATCTGCTCTTGAGGGTTGAAATACTACATGCTTACCATCTAATGCACCTATACAGTTTGGGAAATTCCACTTGGTTGAAAAATCCTCAGCCATCTTTTCCCATTCCGTTTCAGTAGATGGTGTCTAAAATAAACATATTTATATTGTTACAGGTAGAAGATAATGCAGAATATATAGAATTTAGAGTAGAAAACACAACCGAGACACCAAAAACGAATAAAAGAAAGAGAAATAATTCCAGTGAAGCATTTCTGAAAACAGCTGGATCAGCTATTGAAACTCTATTAAAAAGAAAAGAGAATGACGAATGGGTGTACTTTGCTGATATGGTCGCATCAACAGCACGGCAGTTACCAACCCGGGATGCACGAATTGCATTTGAACATGATATATTTAAAGTTATCATGAAACATGAAACTCAATAAATATTCAAAATAGTTCTTACTTATTGTGATTTGTTCACCTGATTAATTTCAGTCACTTATTGGAATAATGATTTTAACATACAAAATTATTCAAATAACTGATATATTTTATTATCTGTTAATTTTTAGTAAATGAAATTGACTTAGCCATTTGAGACCTACATTTATTATTCTTATCAGACTTATTATAAGACACTAAACAATATTCCAATAAGGAAAACCATTCCATCATATATGTCCCTTTAAATATTTCTTTCCCATGCATTCCACTATAGCATTCAATACAGTAGGTATGATGGTACTCAATGTATTGTGGGCTATTCTTGTACCAAAGCTTAGGCTTTTTAAACTATCGCCAGTTGCCAGAAATCTCAGTGTAAGATATAGCCTACAATATACAAATTCATAAAAACTTTTTAAGGTTTAACAAATTATTATCAACCTTTTCTCTGCAGTGATACACTGTCTCAAATGTGTATCTTTATACGTAATTTTATGACGGATGAGATTTAGAACTTTTAAAAAACTTTCTTCATCCATGCGAATAAAGTTTTTATAATTTTCTCTCTCTTCAAATTTTAGCTCATTAGTCATCATGGTTAATACATCTCGTCCTTCATTTCTTCTATTTAACCACGGCCTAACCCACCAACGTCGTTGTTGCTAATATGTACTAACTACAGCATACCCCATGACACCTACTATAAGTACCCCTAACAGCAATTCGTCGGAATAAGTGTCTGAATTCATTTTAATCACTTAATCTGCTGTGTACATATCACAAAATTTACAGGTTAAAATTGAAATGTCAAAATCTTTACTCTACAAAACAACATACAATTTGATCAAAACTTTTGACAGTGTGACAGGGTACTTGCATTTGCCCCAAATTATTACGAATGACGTCATGAACGTTATTTTGGTCAAACAATTTGGTCAAAATATTGATGGAAATTTTGATAGTCAGGAGGAAAAGATAATGAGGGTAAAGCCCCTGTACCCTCATTATCTTTTCCGCAATATATACGTAAGTTATAAGTATATCCACCGTTTGTACATAATTTATATAACTTAATTCCAAATTTGTGACGCTTATTTTTTATGTATTGCCTTTAGACGTCGTCGAAACGGAAAAAATGGTTTCATCTATGCATACATCGATTCCGGAACTAATACGTTTTGAAATCGATCCAGCAGTTTTTCTACCAAAGGCGTTATTTTCCGTAATGTATGGTTCTCATCACCTTCAGCCTAGTTATTGCCACAAAATGCCACATCCTTAGAAGGTACTAATCTTCAAGGACTGCAAAAACCCACTAAATGAACAGTTGCCACCAATAAATAAACATATTTTTCCAGTTAATCCAACACTGCGCAATTTTTTTTTCTTCGCCGACAAAATTTTTTTTCAATGTAATTTTGTGTGTAAAAATATGGAAAAATAATTTAAAAAATCCATGTGTAAACATTAAGTTCTTATTTAAATAAATGTATATGTATCAAATTTGCTACATTGTGCAGAAGTTGTATGTAAGAATAGAAGTACACTATTTCATGTGAAATTGCAAGAAACAATTTTGTGGGAAGAAGGCAAAATACGATAAATCAGTATTTCATAATTTTACAGGAGAAGGAAATTACAAAAACACATAAAATTCATACACTTCTTGCTGATTGTTTGCATACTTCTTTTAAAATTGTTATAAATCAGATAAACTATTACAGCTAAAATACATGTTACAAACAATTTATTTATTATTTATGGTTCAATAAAAGTTTTATAAAGTTATTAGGATTATCTGACAATATTTCTATATACCATCGAGAGGTCATAACAAGATAAGTCAAATTAAGTAATGAGAACACCGAAAATAAATACAGCATAAACTTATATTTCGACTGTTTTGCTTTATCTTATTTTTTTACATAATTATTCTTAATGGTTAAGTTTTCAAGGTAACGGTACTTATTGTGCGGAGTAAAATTTACTTGCAATAACATCTATCAATTAATTAATTTTATGTTAATGGCTTAATCGTCTTAATCTTAAGTAAGTGCACTTTTGTTTATTATACGTTATTATCAATTATCATATTTTACAATTTTATGTACATATTGTTAAATGGGAGAAGCCAATAAAAAACATTGATTAGCATGAACAGAAATATATTTTAATGAACATAAAAGAAAATTATTGTCTAAACGTATTGCAACAAAAACACTTTACAAATGGTTAAAATTCTACATCGCTAAAATAACGATCAATATCGGGATCAGCATCATTTTGAACTTCTGTTTGTAGTTGAGAATAAAAGTGTTGAGCTTCTTCATCTAGAAGCTCTTGCAAACTTAGCAAATTGTTTTTCTTTTTAACATCTATAGGTATATAGCTATTATATGAGCGCGCAAGTACAACATTCTTCAGGTCTACATTGGTAGATTTTCTCATAATGTTCATATTAGCAAAATCCTCATCGCCACTCAATGAATGTCTATAATACACATTTCCTACAAACTCCTTGTTGTATCTTAACCATTTAATCGGTCTCCATGTGAATTTTCTTTATTTTCGTTAGTTTTTCTCATACAAAGTGGTCCTTTCAATAAATTAGCAAAATCCTTGAAGTCTGCTTGTTTCATTACTTCAACAGAAAATTTCCCTTTACCAGATAGACGTACAAGTTGGTACCAGTCTCTGGGAACATGGATCGGAATTGGTGACCTTTTTTAAACTTTTGAATAATTGCACGGTCGGAGTCGCACTCCATATGTGTGTGACCTGGTACTAAAAATTTGTGGTCTATTATCTGAATTGGTGGATGTATAGATAATGAATATGTGAACATCGCTGTTACATACACAATTGTATCTGGTATAGACAACAAAAATTTAAAAAGACATGAAGCTATATCGTTCGCCCGAGTCGATTTCTTAGTACCACAATCATGCACCGTTAAAATAGCCGCAGTTTCCTTATCAGATGACTTGCTTTGCTTTTATATGCAGTATCTGTTTCTTCTTGATGACTTTGTAAAGCCAGCTTCAGGTTACATTTTGCTACATCATCATTACAATTCTTTATTTTCATGTTATAGACGTCGCAAATTTCACAAGTATCATTGCTGGGTTTTTTTAATTTTAAACCCCATTTATCTATTTCCTGAGAGTATAGTTTGAAACAAACTGGCTAATTTTCTTCCAAGCTGTAAAGTTCATACATCCTTTGTTTACTTAAGTTGGGACTCAAATACCTTTCTGTGGTGTGCCGTCGGGAATAGTGAGATTCATACTCTGGGAATTTATTTATATGACTTACAACAGCCTGTAATTTGTTACCTGGTGTTTTATTTGCTGGAACATGTTTACCTCTTCTATCAGCGTAAGGAGTTCCTACTTCCGCAGATAATTTCTTTTTTAATACAGAAGCAATAAACTAGGTGTTTCATCAAAAACTGCACAAAAGTAACTTTTACGTATTTGCAACCGATTATTTTCTATTTCGATAAAATATGATATAGTTATATGTCTGTTTTTTGGTTTCTTCGCTTCATCCTTTTTTGTTGATATTTTTTTTGCATTACACATAATCAAAGAGGTTTATATATCCTATATATCCTATACTCAACAAAGATGAAAATAATTCAGAGTATACCACACAAGCGGATGTAGTAGATGTGGCAGTTTCATTGGATACTACCGGAATAAAAACTGAAAAATGGCTATGTTAAAAAATAAAATATAATATTATATGCTGGGTTATATACTGCTTTCTAAATTAAAACCGCTAGCGCGAAACTTTGTAATTTCATCTGGAGGATCTACTGCTGCTAACATTAGAGTGTTATCTAAAAAAATATTAGTATACCAGATGTATCTACGTAAGTTATCAAGTGCATATAATTCTATAATAATTTACAGATTTACAATTTTTATATTCATATATTGTAGGCGAATATCATGTAACAAGTTAGTAACGTAATATGTCCAGCTGTACTTTACAACAAAACCTCAAAAACTAACTTACCCCTTCTCACACTTTCCTTACATTCCACATTACTACAAGCAGATAAAATTTTTTGTGTTTGTTGACTAACCTTTTCCATGATGCGATAAAATAAAAGTATTACACAATAGGTATCAATTTCCAACTTTAGGTACGTATGATATTACATTGTTATTAAGAACACCTCGCGGCAAAACACTAATATTACGTAGTTACCTCTATGGGAACTTTAAATACAGAAAAACGGCATTCGAGCAAAACAGTATAACTCGAGTTATAATGTTATAAGAGATTCGGCAAATTGTTATTGTATTTTCTTACTTGATGTATCAACAGATATACCATTTTGGCATATATTCGTCTACATTATTTTCTCCGAATATATTTAGTTATCATATTTTGCAGAGTGGAAGACTTAACCAAACTTACCACAAATGTAATTATGTTGTTTTACTTTATACAATGTAATTATTTTTATTCAGATAACATGTTTTGCCTATGTAATATCTATCTTAGTTTAGTGAATAGAGTTATATCGTTTTGCCAGAATGTAGATCATAAAGTTTGCTGTCACTTGGTGTGCATAACTCTATTTCGAGAAAAAATCGAGATATCACGTTTTGCCTTCTCGCCACTGAATTATTATGCTTATTAAGACATAATTCTAAAGAACATTTGGAACACTTTATGAAAGAAAAAGATTTACATCCTGGATTTCTGCAGCGTTGTCTCGTTTCATCGTGAGTAGGCCAGTGGCTATAGCAGTCCTGACGCACTTCTTTTGGAGGTACGTAGATAGTCGTAGCAGAGCGTGTCTTTTTGGCTTGAACACTTTTTTCAATGTCACTAGGCCTTCCTCTTTTAAGTATAGATGTACTTCCTTGGTTGCATAAACAATATGCTACTTCAGCGCGAAATTGTGCTAAAGGCAAATATTTCTCATTCCGGGTCGTACTGAATTTCGCTATACAACAGCCATGAATTTATTATACCATTTTTTAGTTCGCATTGCTACTTTACTTGCTTTACAATCGATCCATCTAGCAGGTCGACACCCTCCCTCTCTCCTCCCCCATATGTCTACTGTACTCTCTTACTAGATTGAGGCATAAAATTTCGATGGTTTTCTTCTCTTTTTGTCAAACCGTTTTACTTGTGATAGGGGTAATTGTCCAGTGAAAGAAGATAAAAGTAATACTGTTTTATTATCTTTCCATAAAACGGAAGAAGTGTCTACTCCTTCGATATTCGCCACATATTCCTGGCAAGTGCCGCGCCTTTTCTTCGCCATTTTTGTGTCACTAATCAGTTTGCAATTAGAAATACTTGATCTCCTTACTGTTCTACGAGAATGTATACCGCAGTTAGCCAAGTGAACAATTAGAGGAATTGACGTATAGAAATTGTCAAAATATACTCTGTAGTTCTCATTATGTGGTACGCTCCTGCATAAACGTATGACAATATTTGCACTGGAACCTAAATCTGGCTCTTCTGGTTTTCTATACTTCGGATTATTTTCGTCACCGGTATAAATTTCAAATTTGTACGAAAATCCGTCTGTCCCACAAAGCACATACAATTTGTATCCCCATTTGTGTGGTTTCATCGGTAGATACTGTTTTATATACTGTCTACTTTTTGGTGCACATAGTTGTTCGTTGACACAAAGATATTGTTGTAGTGGGACAGATTGAAATTTATCATTCAATCCTTGGCTTCATTTTTGTCTTGTCATTAAAGTGCAGTTATTGTCGGATTTTAATAAAGTTGTTATAGCTCATGACTTGTCTGATTTTGTCAAAACCAAGTGTGGAGGACCAGTAACTTCTTAGATCAGGGATTCGCACTAACCACATATATATGTATATACAAATTCCAATATATTTGTTTAAATCTTCCTTAGTTATTTTGGCAGGTTTAGTGGGATCTTTTTGTACGGAGAATAGATTACTATGCTCTACTATTGTCAAAATAAGTTCTTTATCAAAAAAAAAATATTTAAAGAATGATAAGGGACTGCTCAGATTATCTGGTGGAAAATTTTTTATTCCTAGGAAAGTTAACCCTTTCGCTGCGGGGTTTAATTTTACATGTACTACTGATAAATAAAGTCACAAATAATTAGGTTATGTTTCTAAAAAAGAAAATGCAGAATGTCAGTTGAATGAAAAAATGAATTTATTATAATAATTGCACAAAAGAAAGTAATAAAAGGTAAAGTTAAATTTTATATCAAGTGTTCGAAGTGTCTTTCAAGGCAATAAGCGAGACGATCTTGAAAACCACGAAGAGTATTTCTAATAAATTGTGGATTTATTCCATTACATCCTGTACGTATACGATCTTTCAATTCGCCCAAGTTACGAATTTGTCTGTTATTGTATACTTTACTTTTCACGTAACCCCAAAGAAAGTAAATCATTAAGTGATAAATCGGCTGATTTTGTGGCGAAGCCCTGTCCATTTGGAACCAAGGTTCCTCAACATTCAGCATCTCAATTGCTGGAATTACGTGTTCTCGCAACAAATCCAAATATTTTGCTGCAGTGAGGTTACCCTTAATAAAAAATAGACCAATAAGTCTCTTATTATGCCGATCCAAACATTTACTTTTTGTGGGTACTGTGTTCGGGTAAGGTTTTGTGCGTGAGGATTTGTGCGGGACCAATACCTAATAGATTAATGAAAGGAAATGTAATAATTTTTAATTGATAAATGTAGGGTACAAACCGAAAGTTTTGGGAGTTCACTTCACCATTAATGGTAAATGTAGCCTCATAAGTGAAAATGATTTTATTTAAAATTTCGTGGTTTTCATTTAATATATTAAACATTAATTCACAGAAATCAGTTCGTTTTATTGTGTCTTCTTCAAATACTTGTTGGTGATTTGCTATCTTGTACGGCCTATATTTAAACTCTTTCAGAGTTTTATACACCGAACTGTACGATACTCCGAAATGTCTGGCTAGATCTAAAAGCGATCCTACAGGCCGTTCCTCTACATAATACAGAATATTTAGTTTCATGTGTTCTGTTAAAATGTTGTTCGTTCTATTTCTTTTTTTGTGAGAATTTAAAACACAACCATTCTCTTTAAACTTATTAAAAATATTTAAAATTGTTTTTGTGCAAGGTATAGCCTTGTCGGGATAATTGACCGAAAACATGTCTCGAACTTGCCTTAAACTATTATTCTTCTGATACCACATTATCATTGCCACTTTTTCATTTTTATTGTACTTATTCGTGATTTATGTATAAATTATTATTATTATTTTATTTAATGAAATGTATTTAATTTATGGTACTTATGGTTGGATTCATAAAGGAATGTTAAATGCTTAATTAGTAATATGAGTAAAATTTAACAAATGTTTAATTTTAGAAGACGTTCGATAAAATTTACCAACACAATTTAGCAATGTGTTAAGTAACTGTTAAATTTATTTTGGGCTATTTTGAACGAAAATCGGTGTTAATCTGGTATTGATGGCAACCAGATTCTAATTTTACTTCATAAGGAAATGACATTTGTCACTTTAATGTTTAGCAATAAAGTGCAAATATCGGTTTTCCTGTAAGGTATATGTGTACTAATCCAGGCCATCGAACAATTATACTTAAAAATCGCAACTTTGCATCACAAACAACTTGAACGTTTATTGAAAAATATCCCTTACGATTTCTAAATAAGGCATTCTGCATTCTTCCTACCCCAAGACTTTAAACGAACATGGGTACAATCTATTACATTGGGAAATAAACCTATTTCATAAAATTCTTTTTTAATGGTATTTATGGTCTGCTCTTGAGGCATATTTATAAACATAGGTTTCAATTTCGCTATGTGGTTGGTAACCTTCTTTAAAATTCTACAAACAGAAGCCTTACTTATATTGACATGATCCCCTGAAACAGTTTGAAAAGTGCCCGTTCCATAAAACCTTAAAGTACATAATATTTGTTGCATTGGACAAATAGATATATTTCTTTCTATAATTATTTTTAACCCTTTCGCTGCGGGGCTTAATTTTACATATAGTACTGTATAAACGGGCAAACTTCCGTGCTTAGGTAACGCCCGTCTCCCGCGTACACATTTTCTTTTTGTGGGTTCGTCCGCTTCCCGCAAATAAGTGCACAAAATTTTTAAGCGGGATATTTTGTTTCCCGCTGTCAAGGGCAACATTTCTATTACCATTAATGTTATTCTAATTAACAATAAATAGAGTATGATTATATACAATTTTATTTTGAAGTTTAGCAATACATGGTAATACAATAAAATGAAATATTTTATTTCTGAAAGTATAAAATTATTCTTTAACTAATTATAATTAAAATAATTAAAACTGAAAACAACAAGCAAAAAACAAAAACTAAAACTTTTTTAGAGTGTGATACCTTTCGAAGCAATCGACAACACATAGCGCAACATCACATTCAGTGCAACAATACGAAGTCTCCTTTCTTTTCTTATTTTTGGAACATACTGCACAACGTTGTGACATTTGTTTTCCAGTTTGTTTCTTCGCTAATCGTGACGGAAAATGCTTTGCTATCAACCTGATTGGATTATCTCCTTCGAATCCCCTTTTATTAGATGTTCTGGGAGCTTGCTGGAAATATTTCTCCACTATCTGTTTGATAAGCATCAATTGACACTGTGCTAAGCTAATGTTCTCTCCTGTTTTGACTTTCTACAAAACATGTGAATTTAGAAGACAATAGTCCAACAATCTGAAAAAAACCTTCTTATACCATTTCACACTTTTTCGCATAGATTCAACCGAGCTCTGTAGTATATCGGTTTTGTCTACAGCGCCCATATTTTGATTGTAGTCTAAAATACACTGCGGTTTCATAATCATTTCATTGGTAGCGAAGTCAATCTTTCCAGTTTTTTGAAGAAAAAGATTCAGTTTCTTCTTTTTCTAACTTTCTCTCAAATTTTGGCATCAATTTACGGTTTGTTCTAACCGTTCCGCATGCATTTGTACTGCGGGCGTGGAGTAATTGATAAAGAATGCGACTCGTGTACCAATTATCTGTGTAGACGGTATGGTTTTTATCAAGATAGTCTCTCATCATTGTAAGAACGACGTTTCCGGACTCACCAATGGAATTATCGTTACTATTTAACTCTGTATGTTTTCCACAATATATTATAAAATCTAAGATGTATCCACTCTCAGAATCGCATAATACAAAAAATTTGATACCAAACCGATGACGTTTTGATGGTATAAACTGCTTGAAAGATAATCGGCCTTTGAAAAGTAGCAAGCTTTCATCGATACACAAATTCTCGAAAGGGTAGTAAATCTTCTTGAAGGCATCTTTCAATTAGTCTATTATTGGTTTTATCTTATATAATTTATCATTCTTGTTTATCATTTCATTATCGCAAAAATGAAGAGATCCCAAAATTGAAATATATCGATCTCTGCTGAGAATTTGTCTAAAAAAGGGGGTAACTAAAGCTTTATCCGTGCTCCAGTAGTCTAACAACTTAAGTTTCTTTACTTGAGCCATATTCACAGTCAAAGCAATGAAAAGATACATTTCGTTCAAAGTAACACCAGACCACTTTTTTTTAATGGGAACATGCCTCATTATCGTGAGTTTGGTTGTGAAACAAATTGGTCTGTTCAATAATTTGTTGAACCAGATTTTCCGTGAAAAAAAGTTGAAAGCACTCAAGAACACAAAGATTTTCTGATAGGTTCACTTTTACCCCCACCAATTTCGGGTCATCTTTGGGTATACCTTTCCTGTTCCTTCTCAGAGTATCACAGTAAATTACCTCTTTTTCAAACAATGCTTTTGCTAATGATAAAGAAGAGTAGAAATTATCTGCAAAAAGATTCGGGAATACATTCCAATAAACTCAGCACTATACTTTCAGAATGGCTTTGCCCACCTTGTCTTTCACATTTCCCAGTATAAACAATTACTTGACTAGTATATCCATCAAGGGTACACAATTTATAAAATTTAATACCGTACTTGTGGCTTTTATTAGGAATGTACTGGCGGAATGCTAAACGACCCCTGGAGGGAACCATAGTTTCATCAATGACAATTCTTTTTCCAGGAATTAGTACCGTTTTAAAATTTGAATTTATAAGTTTGACCACTTTGTCAACTTCATGTAAGCGATTGCTCTTGTCGAAATTATCGTCTTGTTACAAAAATGCGAACGTCTCAGTAAAAGCAAAAACCTATCGCGTATAGTACAGTAATCCCTTAACATTCGCGAGGGTTACGTTCCAGAAAAACTACGTAACAGAAAAATGTTGAGTTCATGTTTCTGTATAAATGGGGGAGTTACGTTCCATAGTGGTAGACAAAAAGACAAAACATATGTGATTTGTTTTACGGTTTAATAATAATATGTACGTAACGGATGGGATGAATACTCATATTATGTTTAGAAGATTTTTACCGGGTAGGCTTGTTATTTACTTAACACATTACATATGTACTAAAATATAATGTACCTATTTTTTACAAAATTTATTATATGTATTACTTCATTTTTACATTTTTTACTGTTTGCTCGCGAATAATCAAATCCAAAGGTCGCGAATGTGGAATTCGTCCGCATTTCAATTATCGCGAATGATCAAATCTCGCGGATGTCAAATTCGCGAATGTTGAGGAATTACTGTACTCGCGATGAGTTGACTATGAAATAAAGTGTCCTTTGACCAGTATAAATTCAGGTATGGTACATGATCCAATCCCATTGCAAGTACTGTAGCAAAAAATCTTTTTAATTCTATTTTGCTAGTATCACTCCATGCATTCACTTTACATCTAGAAGAATGATTTTGTGCTAAGTATTGTTCGGCGTATCTATTTGTTTCTTCAACTATTACGTCTAAGATTTCGTCAGAAACAAACAAAGAATACACATCAGCTGGGCAATGAATTTGGGAAACATCATAATTTAAAACCGATGACTCTTGCTTTTGTTCAAAGTTTATATTTCCAGCAATTATATCACCTCACTCATCACGGTCTAGAAAAAGCACATACATACAACAATAGAAAAAAGAAAAGTCGAACAAATCAAGTTACCGTTATCGAAATTGTTTTCATTTAGAACATCTTCGTCTATATTATAACTTTCAGCTGCGTGAAAATTACTCTCAGAATCTGAATGATCTGCAATCTCCGACCCATCTTCTGAGCAGGACGTTGGTGATCTTGATGGAGTATAATTTTTGTCTGCTACCGAATCGTCGCTATCGAAATGTAAGTCTTCCAGCTCCGTATCTTCTACATCCGCAACACTCTCAGCATCAGCTGATCTGTTGAACCCAGATATAGCTAAATCAACCAGTTTTTTACCGCGAGAACCCATGGCACTGTTCACAATACAACATGCATATGCATCATATGGTGATCAAAAATGGTAATACAAAATGTAAGGAAGTAAAACATAACCATACTTTCCTGTCAGAACGTGTGTGTAAGGCAATAAGTTACGGAAAATTTGATAAAAATGCTTCGCACAGCAACAATATACGTTGCCGGTCTCCGGGGACCCCTACCGCAGTCAACATATTAATAACACCCGAAAAATGTGAATTTTTATATTGCACAATAACATAGTTACCAGCGTTATATTTGCTCTCACTTAATATTTCTTTTCTATTATCTGTTCGATTTTCTTACCAACTTTCTCCTTCAATTTCGATGATATTTTTTTCTACTCGTACATGAGTTTTCATTTTCTTGTCCAAAGTAGAACCAATTTTGTCATCAACAGTAACTTTTCTTTTTTAGGTCTTATGTTTTTTCGTATTCGGTTCTAACTTCTTCTTTTTCCAGCTTCACATTTTTTCTCAATTAATCTTTGTTTCTCAAGACTTTCAGATTCTTTCTTTTCCTGAATTTCTTTCCATTTCTTGTACGTTATAGCATATGGCATTCTAACTTTGGTTTCTTTTGACTTCTTTTCTTCGAATTATCTAAGGTCATTTTAAAAATAGCTGTGAAATTTGTTTTGTTTATGGCTACTTTTGGCTCTTCAGATCTGTGACTTTGACATGCTTTCTTCCAATAGGTTTTAAGCGGTTTGAATATAGTCACGTCGCAAGATTGAATGATATGCGTCGCATTCGGGGGGAGACGGTAAAAACGAATTCCTTTTTCTTTGCAAAAATCTGCCAAGTTTATACTTACATGACTCTTATATCCATCTAAAAATAAGATTACTGGAAACTGCACTTTTTTATCTAGCAACCATCAGGGATGAAGTACGTTTGCAATATACTCCTAAAAAGTACTAGAATGGATGGTTTCTAGTAGTCTGTATCCGAGCGACCCGCCACCCAGTCATCGAAGACATTGTTTATAATATGACTGGTGGTAATCGTTCCCCTTTAGCATTAAAAGTGCAAGGTACAGTAATGCTTTCTTTTTTGAATCTGTGACCACGTCATAAAAATCTTTCATGTGCTTAGGACCAAGCAGATTTCCACTCTTTCGGCAAGTTTGTACACCGGTTTCATCACAGTTCAAAATTCTGTTTGGATCTTCCATTATTTCGAACCAGTTATTTTCTCTTAAAAATATTTCGAGCTCACTAAACCATTTCCTTATGCTTTCTTTATTCATTGTAGCGCTAGATTTTGAAATTACTTCGGCATTTTTCAAAACAATATGTTTGTGACGTTTCAAGAATAAATTAACCCATTCTGCTCCAGATCTAGAATCAGTAAATGGATTTGGTCTACTGCTGCTCATTTAAAATTTTTTTCACTCTCTCATGGCATCAGGAGGTAGAGGAAAACCGACTTTGGCATTTTGTAGAATCGATTCTTCAACCTTATTTTCTTCTTCCTCGGTCAGAACTGTCGGAGGACCCATTTTTCGCTGCCGCAGAGTGTGACGATTCACGAATCTGGCCGGACAAAATTATTCAGGTCTACAAATACGAAGTAAATGGGCAGTAAAAAGGTTTGAGACCAATTTAAAGACACTGTAATGTTTTTAAAATCATGTAATTCCAATACACATATATTCAAAATATTAAAGTTAATTTACAACGAAAAAGTATAATAATATAACACACACAAAAATACTGCATAATATACAAAGAAAAAAAAATCGTACCTTTACAATAATTAAACCAGAATCATTCGCCAGAATCGCTATCATCTTCTTCAATATAAGATTCTTCGGAATCGGATCCTTTGGTTTGCGTTTGACTGAGATTCTCTTTTATATATAAAAGCTCGCATGCTTCAGGAGTCATTTTGCCACGTTTTGTTTTCGGAGATGCGCGTAAGCTACCAAAGAATGGATCTGATGTGATGAGCAGTCTATTCAATAAATCTGTATTTGTATCCACGCTAGACGTTTTTCTCGTAAACAATTCTCTAAATTTCCTATTATGCTTGTTTCTAGCGTCTTCTTCCGATAGTTGACCGATCGGAAGAATACATGAAGAAATTACATCTTTTCCATGAAAAAGAATTTTATTCACGCTTACAGGTATTAAGTACCATGAATAATTCTTAAGGTACAGTTCTCTTGTGGCTTTCGCGTATTCTTGAAATTTGTCTAGGTTTATAGAAAATCCGCTATTAATGCATTCTAATGTAACGTGAAAGAGCTTAATGAGATCGACATCCACACCCGTTATTTCAGCGGACTTTTCAAGATTCCGGAAAAATTTACGGGCTGTGTTTCCGTCGTTTGTATTTCCAGTTTGTTGTTTCGGTATATCTACCAATAAACCTAATTCGCTTCGAAACTATTCTTGTACAAGTTTCTTCTCGTTTGCCGCTTTTTTAAATTCTCAGCACCTCGAACCTGCCATGATTTAATATCGAGACGATAAAAAATGCGCATAATGCATTCTAAAAGTCTTATGCAAGCATGCAGGGGAGAAAGACCCAGAGAAACCAAATTGCTGTTTACAGGTTTTTCTAGAATGAGCTTCTCCTTGTTCATTTAACTGAGCCTGGCCCCACATAAATAACAAGTCTGCGTGGACGCACATTCAGTTGAGACATGATAAACTTTGCCATCAATCATATATAAAATTGATGTTGCCTTTACCAAGACTTCCTTGTCATTTACAATAATTTTAGTGGGCACCAATGACGTCACTTGGTTTTTTACTACGTCAACTTCACCCTTAATTAAATCTATTGTTCTGTGATAGAAACATTATGTATATATGCACGAGAGAGATAAAATCTTTAGAAACACCTCAATAGGTGTCTCTATTTTTATGAATTCGTTCTCGGTTGTTCCGATGGTATACGAACTATCATACGTAGTGCCATATTCAATAAAAATAGAGATAGAAAGAAATTTTCTACTCAATGTAGTTACATTGTTCATACTCAGCTTTCTTATCGCAACTTTCTAAATAGTTTGTCACCCGTTTAACAACCATTTAATAATTTATTGACTAGTACTATTATTCATTCAATTCAGTTCTGGTAAACACACTCTCGTCGTTGTAAAGTTGCCAGTAAAGACGACAACACAGACACAACAAGACATTAGTACCAACGATCAGAACAGCCAACGGTAGCTAAATATCTAGTTACTTATATTATTTACATTCCCATTGTACACATTTGTTATATTGTATTCTATTTACTCTATTAAATATTATTTTGATAGAAATTATGTTTGAGTTGTTGCGTGCTGTTTGCTTGGCGTCCTTGCAGTTGACCATAGTTGGCGCCTTTTTTTTAGAAAGTATAAGTACTCACGACCCAGCCTCCGCATCATATAAATAAGAGGGTAGAAAAGTAGAAATTTTATTAAATACAATACTTACATATCTCAATCAAGGGTGAATAATGGTCTCTGCATGTATTGAGTAAAAAATAACTTCAATATAACACGGTTACATGCTGTCAGCCTGTCGCACTTCCCGACTGACTGAAAACAGCTGTTTGAAACTGTTAATCTATCTGTCGGTAATGAAGGGATCATCGGGCACGGCGGCTGTGCTAAATTCCAGAGGACACCAAAATGTTTGACATCACCCAGAAAGATCAAGTCTAATTTTAGTTTACGATACTAAAGCAATCTGTGATTGCACTTGTGATTGCAAAACACTAGTTATTTTCACACACAAACATGCAAGGCAATAAGCTTTTTCACAAGCTATACACCATGGGGTGGTCACATAAATGGAACGTTTAGGATAATATGTTTAGCAGGAAATATTGACTAACGACGCTAGATGTCTAAATTTTGAATTTTGTGGAAATTTATCGATAAAGTAGCTACCATATTTATCCATTTCACTGATAGTTTATGCACTTTAGATTATGCACGTCATAATATACCAATAATATACTATTAAAATATCAAATCAAAATGGTTTTTTATTGTTGTGTACCTCAATGTCACAATACCAACAAGAATTGTAAAATGCATATATTTCAAGGAATCCAAATGTAAGTACATAATACATATTTCAGATTGAATTCAGAACACTCATCTACTTTGTTTAGTTGTTCAAAACTTGGTTACATAACGTAAATAACGCAAAACTTATAACCAAAGAAATGGACGTCATAAGGAAGAACTTCAGAGTTTGCGATAGCCATTTTTCACCGGAAAGCAGATTGGTCGGTCGGTCTGGAGCTAATTTAAAAGCTGACAGTATACCAACATTGTATCTACCACTACAGCTAGCTGAAGGTATTTTTAACATCAAAATATTACATAATAATTACATAATAATATTACATTAAAGTTATAGATATTGCAGGTACTTCATCTATTAAACCATCAATGGTCATAGGTATTTCCTGTTGCTCGTAATTGTTAACTGAATTACAATTTTAAAAAATTTTAGAATTACAGTCATCCAGTTCTACTAATACTGATGCATTATAGCAACCTCCAGAAAATATACCAAAAATCTCAGTAAAAAGTAAAAAAGACCAAAGAGGTATTCCTTATCATTGTATTATTTAGATGTAATTTATATAAACATATATATTCATTTCAGAAGTCAGATAAAGAAGCAAAATCCTTAGCCATGTAGGAGTTAAACAAGCTGCTCAATTAACACCAAAAGCACGCAAATTATATAGTATTGCTGTTGACCTTAAAAAAAGTGTAAGACGGTTATTTACAACACAGGCTGAATCCTTTGCTTTATCATCTGACTATTTGCGATTACAGTTAAATTCTATTGCATTTAAATTTATTTCTTCGCAAATTAAATGGCAGAAGATAGCGCCAAAACTTAGACGATTTAGCTTGGATGATAAGCTACTAGCTCTGGCATTAATGAAGCAATGTCCCAAAGGATACAATTTCCTCAGCAGAATTTTTGCTTTACCAGCAAAAAGGTCCCTTAGACGAGTTCTTAGTCAAATACCTTTACATACAGGAATTAATAAAACTATTATGCATAGTTTAAAGTCGTATGTTCAAAAAATGAAGTTATTAGACACATATTGCGTCATTTTATTTGATGAAATTGCTTTAGATACTTCATTATTATATAACGTGAAAAATAAATTAATAGATGGCTTTCAAGATAATGGCCAGAGTAATAGATCGCTAGCTTTAGCTGATAAAGCCATGGTTTTTATGGCTAGGGGTATCCATAAGCAGTGGAAACAACCACTGGCATACTACCTTAATTATGGTGGTATGAAAGCAGACATAATAGCAAAATGTCTTAAAGATGTTGTGTGTGAAGCTAAATCCATTGGATTGACTGTGGTTGGAACAATATGTGATCAAGCAAGTCCAAATGTAAGGGCTATTCAGACGTTGTATCAAGAAACAAACCGAGAATGTCAACTCAAGGGTATAGAAAATCGATATTTTGCGTTTCTAATAGATAATACAGAAATAGTGCCAATATATGATCCACCACATCTTCTCAAAGGGATTCGCAACAATTTATTTGATAACAAATGTATTTTTAAATGGAGGAATAATAAAACAGAAACAGCATCTTGGCAAGATATAAGACTTTTATATGAGTTAGAGGAAGCAGACCAGGATTTTAAAATGTGCAATAAACTAACAGATGTGCATGTGAATAATTCCAAAAAAATGAAAGTGAGTATAGCTGCTCAAGTCTTAAGTCAACGTGTGGCAGCATTAATGCGTGGCTTGGCTAGATTAGGTAATAATTGTTTCAATAAAACAATATTAGAGACTTTGCAGTCATCTATTATCTCAAAATAATGTTATTTGTTCCAGGTCCTGACCATATGCCTTTAAGTGGATTGGAAACATCAGAATTTTTGTTTTTTATGGACAAGATTTTTGATAGTGTGAATGGTACTACTGTGTCTTTTGAGAATGGGAATACATTGAGATGTGCAGTTTCATCTACATCAAATCACAATGCATTCTGGGTCGAAGCCATCAAAGTATTTAAGAGTATGAAATATTTCTATAAAAAGCAGAGGACATTCGTCCCTCCTTCTGTTAAGAATTGGATACATACATTAGAAGCATTTAGGTACTTGTGGCAAAAACTACAGGTTCAAGGTTTCAAGTTTCTCTGTACAAAAGACCTTAATCAGGATCCACTTGAAAACTTTTTTGGACAGATTAGAAGCCATGGCGTCAGGAACACCCATCCAACTTGTCAATCATTTATACATTCTTTTAAATCTATTTTAATTTCCAATAATGTTTCACTATGGAACTCGTCCTCATCTAATTGTGAGAACGACAACACATCAATGTTAAGTAATTTAACAGAACTTTTACAAGATGCAGAGGTAGTAGATGATAGCATACCATTGGAAGATATTAATATTTTTATTGATATACCTGCCGATTTAAATCATACCTTAACATATACGGGTACTTTAACCTATATAGCAGGATATATTGCAAAAAAGCTAATGAAATATGTTAAAGAATGTAAAACTTGTAAACATGATTTAATTGAAGAATTGGCAACTCTCACACAGGCACAGAGGTTTGTAATAGAAAGTAGAGCTTATCGAGCAAATGATTTAACCAAACCAACAACTAACTTCACAAAAATCTTTGGTCAATGTATATATATATATATTACAACAGTGTTTTTCTAAAATATGTTATAAATCTAATGTGTGCACAATTATAGAAAATATTTTAAAATTAAATATAGATCTTACATTATTTACATGTGAATTACATGATGTGCACAACAAATTTATTAGCCAAATAAGTACTTTTTACATTTATAATTACACGAAAACTATTAATAAAATACTAAAAGGTAAAGTAGTTCCTAGTCATAGTAGCGATGAATTAAAATTGTTTGTCAAAAATTATGTTATCAAGCACATAAAATTCGCTGAGAAATACAAAAAATGAGGTATTGCATGTATTGTTTTAATATGGTATGTATGTTATAAAATTAATGCTTCATATTACATAATAAAATTATAGGCAGTAGATTCTATCTCTTATTTCAATTTATTTCCTAATTGAATCGGTCAATGCAGAAAGTGAATATGTCCCACCTACCTAGTTTCGAGAAAAACAAGGAAAACTGAATAACTCAAAGTTGCTTTTATGTACAAGTACTGATGTTTGGGATGTGGAAGTAAACTATTTTCTAGATACGAAAAAATGCTTAGGAGCATTTAAAGTTTTCAATTTTAAGAGATAAAAAATAATGCAAGTGGTGGACATATCTAGTTTCTGCATTGATTGCAAATAAAAAGCGTAAAATATGGAATTAGCTATTTTATTTTCTAATAAAAAGGAAACAGAATGTATATTGCAAACAAAACTGAAAATTATATTTTAAAACCTACAAAACTGAAAACTTTTGAAGTAACTAATACAAAACTAATATTTTTAAATGTTTTCTACTTCCGCTTCACTATCTTCCTCATCTCCGTGTTTCGTAGGCCATTCTAAGATATCTTGGTAAAATTCTTCATAGTCTTCATCAATATACTTCATGACAGACTGGATATCCTTCAGTTTCTTTTTTATTTATTGGAATTTTCCCATTATAGGCTGACTTGGTTGGGAAGGGAACTGGTGTTTTACTAAGTCGCAATCGAAATGTGTGCTCTGTTAGTCCATCAATAAAATCTCTGGCTATTATAGTACCTTGCCTGTCGGTATCAAATGCAAATTGATAAAATTTTGATATATTGAACTTTTGTTTATTTGTTCCTTTTGCACACGCAGTTTCAAGTGATGTTACCATTTTTTTCCAATTTCCTGGCCACCAAGTTTTAAAATCTTTTATATCCTCTGTTTCTACCGTTTTAATTTCAAATTTTTTTTCTTGTTTATTACTTGATTTTCTTACCATTAGGGCGTATTCTTCTGGCAGGTAAACGCGATCAGCTCTGCGTATAATTCGCTTGATTTGACCGAAATCACGGTCGCATGGTAGGAAGGAGTGACCACGAATTGGTAAAAAGTAAACTATTTTACTAAATCTACCGGAATCAGAAAGGGCTGAGAGAAAGCGTAGCAGTGTGTGATTTTTATTTTGACCGCTGCAGTTGTCGCTGAATATATAAAGTTCTTTTTCATTGCCAGAAATGTTGTTCTCAATGTAATCTTGAAGAAACGTGCAGACTTCGTCAGGAGACTTTTTGGCTTTACCTTCATGGTACATATACATTTTAGAGTTGTTGGTTTTGAGGTTGTGAATGCCAAATGTGTAGACCCATAGTTGTCTGTAATAAAATATATCTTGCACAGGAATATGTGGTAGGGGTAAATTCGACATATAATCAAAACATAAACCGACTACATCGTCCCTCTCTTTACACATCTCCTTTACTGTTTTAATTTTATTGTAAAATTTTGCACTCCTTCTTTTGTGGACCATTAATTCGGCACTGTAAGTACGTTTTGCGTTATCATTGAGCGTTTTGCTTCTTAGCTTCACACCTAGTTCTTCACAGATAGTGCACGTATCTACCTGCGGTCTTCCAAAAGAAAGGGAAAAATTTTGACGAAAGTACATCAAAAAGAAGTAGTATGAAACCTTCAGTTCAGGAAACTTCTGTAAAAACATTTCACGCATTATCTTAATATTTAATCGGGGATCTAAGTATTTCTTTTCGTGACCAGAGTAATGTGAAACTTTGGTGGGGTAACTGTCTATGTGTTCATGTATTTTCATTATGACTTCTGCAGGAATAGTGTTGCCACTCCGATTTTCGCCCCGTTTATCACGAGGTGACTTTCCAGCTTGTAAAAGCCTACATATGCGATATACCCGCCCATTGGTAATGCCATGTACTGCAACAAAAGCATTTTTACAAACTTCTCGCCTTGCATTGCTCACAAACAAAAAGTATTTAAAAGAACAACTTTTTTGTTTATTGGCCACATTCTTTCGGCTTCGCTTTCTTTGCACATTGGCAACTGTTATCAATCCTTGCAAATAAATGTCTTGCTCGTTTTTTATTTCTAAAAGTATTGAAATAATTTAAGCGATCCTGAAGGTATTCTGGTGTGAATCTTGAAAAACATTTCTTTTTACAGCTAAAACATAAATTAATATACACTGTAATAACTTAAAAAATAAATTGAAATGTACAGCATACCGGCACGCCTGTCCTGTTTTTCTGCTTGCAACGATGTTTCCTTTCCAGTTTTTATGCTGCTTACCGGCAACCTTTGACTGTCTGATAATGGTTCTTCTATACGCTTCGACATGAGTAATACCTTTGATTCTCTTTTTAGGAACCTCAATTTCACTTTCTTCTTCGTAAATACTGCTGTCACTACTTGATCCCGACATTATAACTGAACTGAACAAAGTAAACACAACACAAAAAATTAGAACACAAGACACATTAATCACCAGCGTCTCTTAAAATCAGCTGCTTCCAGTTTCTACGCACGCGCAGTGCACCTGGGATAACATTATGCATATAGTGCAGAAAATGAACATGTCCTGGACTTATTCAGTTTCTGTTCTATACCGCCGCTCTTTCATGATTTAGAGTAACAGGACATGTTTAATTTTTGCACCTATCGATAGAGCGCCCTTTAAACATAGTAAATCCATGTAAAACACAATTTCCCTAAAAAGTGGACATATTCACTTTCTGCATTGACCGATTCAATTGTACTGCAAGCACTAAGAAGTTTATGATTTTATTTTTAACGTTAACATTATTAATTACAACGCATGTTTTATTTAATAATATTAATGTTATCAATAACATTATGAACTTCAATAATAATTTAATTTTTCCTAAAATATTTTTAATACGCTTGGTACATGACTAAAGACGTTGTTAGATGGCGGCACAAACATTGACATTGATAATACTATTGTCGTGTCCAATCTATAAGTATTTCTTATCTATGCTATACACTCTGTAGACACTTGTTTAGTGCGTTTAACGGCAAAGTCCGAACGTCGGTCCTCTTTATTTTTAGTATAGCAGGAGTTACATCTTTTACGTCTTATTGTACCATCGCCTTTTCTAGGAATTCCTTGTAAAAAATGGCGGTTACTGAGCCCAGGATCAGAGGTTCTACTTTCGAACTCAAAGATTTCACGTAGCAAAAGTTATATAAATTCAAGTTGTTTTATGGGTTTGTTGGTGTGGACTTGATCCAGTCATTCCATTTCCTTCACACGTAGATAAACACAGCACGTCTTTCTTGCCATTTCAATACGATGTTATTAGCCTGCATAGCAAGCGATTCGCCGCGCTTCAGCTTGGCATTTACAACTTCCTTAGGTGGAAACCTTTTGTTCTTGCTTAGAGTACCGGAGAAGTTCGTGTTATGTTGGTTCAAATAAACTGCTCCACATAAGTTAGGGATATTATGGAAAAGTTGATTTAAAAAAGAAAATGTTTCAAATACGATTTTAAGCTATTTATTTAGTTTCTAAATAGTTGAATACAGGTTATGGGAAAAATAAAAATCTAAATTTTTTGTTTATTTGAAAAAAAGTCGGTGTTGCAAATATGCAACATCATGAACAAGTAAACACAATATATAAAAAATCGAAGTTATGAATGAAATGATCTAAAGCTGTTTTTTTCTTTAGTGAGGCATAAGTGCACCCCACATTTGTCACATTTAAAGTGTGTATACCCTTTACATTGGGGTAGTTTGCACCTTTTTAGGTAGCTGTCGTATTGAATCCAGTGTGAGCTTTCATCTAATCGTATATTTTTTGGTGGAATGTGAGATTCTCACCCTTTTCGATATTTAGCAGATAACTGTTCGCCTAGTTGATTACTTGGTCTTCCTTTTCTTTTATTGTTTGGGTTTATCCCCATAGGGCATAAACATTCTGCAACCTCCAAACGAAATTGCCATAAATTTAGCGTTCGCATATGTGCAGTTTCATTTTGCTCGTTCCTTGCTCTCTTGTAAACCAACCATCCATTAATCACCGCTACGTTAATCAAATGGAAAAAAATTCGGAGGTACCACTTAGGCTTCTATAATACTCCATACAGATTTCAGGGACATATTTTCGGGCAAGGGTAATGACATTATCATATTTGACTTTTTTTTAAGAAAAATGTCGAGTCATATGCTTGGTACTCATCACATGGTAGAGGAAAAGGAAGCGTTACGTTCTTCTTTCTGATCAAAATGGGAAAATAAAATCAGGTCAGTTGACACGCTACACTTAATATTAGTTGATTTCGAGTCTTACTCAAAAATTCTTTATTTTGATATGACAAATTTCTGTTTGTTGTATTACGGTTTTTTTGAAGGACAGACTTAAGATGTTGACGTAGTTAAGAATCATATTTTATGTAACAGCTATGACATGAACACTCCTCGAGGATTTTTTAAAATGATTTATATGTTCTTCAGGTGTGTAGATCCGTTCCACTTTTCTAGTATATTTTTCTGTTCTCCCAAATGATCGGTCACATGGCACTGTGACCGGGTTCTGGAATGCAGTGCAGGATCTTGTGAAATCTACCATGTTGTACCAGGCAATACAGCTATGATGCATTAGGCTCTGATTTTTATTTTGCGCCACGCAGTTATCAGAGAAAATATATAACAATTTCACAGCTTTATCTAATGTGTTTTCAATGTAATGCGCCAAATGACTGATGGTCTCATTTGAGGTTTTTCTACCAATCACTTCATCATAGCAGTAGTGCGTAGACTTATTCAGCTTTGCAGAATGAATACAGAAGTTGTACAACCATAGTTGGCGAAGATAGAATGTCCTACCAGATGACACTTTAGGAAGTGGAGCATTTTGCTGGAAGTCAAAGCAAAGAGTGTCCACTCGTAGATCTTCACCAGCAATGGACGGTTTTTGTGAGAGATCGTCAAAAAATGTCTTTGCTTTACTTAAATGCAATGTGCGCTGTTGTTCTACTTCATTCAATTCTTCGTCTGTACGAACTGACTTCTTCTTGTTCTCCAAAGTATCACAAAGCTGGCAAGTGTGCGACCTTGGATGCCAAGGTGATAGTGTGCAAAATTTGATTTAAAATACCTATAATAAAAGTCGTAGGTAACGCGTGGTTTAAAATCAGATAATCGATCTCGATTTTTCTGTATTACCTTATACATGTTTGGTCCAAACTTTGCCAGTTATAATGTGTAAAGTGTGCGAATATTTAGTTGAGTTGAGAGGTAGTATTTTTTATTATTGCAAAATTCTTTGCCTATTTTCCATACCGATTCTTTGAAAACACCACCTACATTTGACCCTATGAGCATATTTTCATAATAATTATGAAATGTTTATGGAACCCATTGAAGAAGCGTTATCAAGTAGTCCTTTTTCTTGCTAATCCCTTTTGGACTATTTCGTACAGCAGGTTAATTATCAGGAAGTTTTATGGGATGTCTAACAGAACCGCTAAAATTTACAGTTTTAAAAGTTTGTTCTTCGAGTTTTGTTTTATAGTAAATAATCGAACGTTCCTCGAGCCAAACAGCTGTTGATATTAGAAACTGTACTTTTTCGGTGTTTTGTTTCTTGTTTTTAAAAGACGCGCCTGGAGAATTGTACAAAACTGAAATTTTTTTAAAATGTTCTTCCATACTAAAAACTGTTGCACCAGAAGGACGGATACGCTGCTCCCAGTCCCAAGTACTTACAATTTCCATTGTTGGCTGATGCTTTACTGCTCTTTCAATTAAAGCATGGACATGGTCGGCCTCCATATGACCACGTAATAGAAATTTATGAGCAACAATTTTCAGAGAAGGACATACAATGAATAGCCAAAAATAATTTATTAGCACCATTATGTTTCGATTTTGGTTCGGACAATTGTCCGACCATATTATTAAAGTTTCGATTTCACTTCTAGCAATGACGTTTTCTGCCCATTTGAATAATCCTGAAGCAATTTAATTTCCGCCTCTTCCAGCTTTTGATTCGTCCCAAGTTACACAGTAGGCTTTTCTTTCTGTAGCATGATATATTGTCAGATTATAGGTCCATAATTTGAGCAAGTAGAAACTTTTGCAGTTTGAGAGGTACGGAGTGGGCAAGCATTTTTTTTTAGATTCAACATTGTGACCTTAGTTTTTTTCCATGCTTCTAGATTTTTCTTGGTGGCGTCTTTCGGCTTCCTTAAGATGCGCATCGCAATCGCGTTGGATTTCCTGTTTATGGTTATCGTCCAAAAACTCATTTTTTAGTTCCAGGACAAATCTATCGCAAACATCACAGGTGTCGTTCGAAGGTTTCTTAAATCCTAAATTAAAGTGCCGATCAAAAAGGTATTTAGATCACTTCCCAGGTAACTTTTAGCATTTTTACCGTGGCTATAATGACTTTCATATACCGGGAATAATGCGATATGGGCTCTAACTCGGTCTAGAGCACTTTCCTGCAGTTTGTTTGGAGGTATATGCCGACCTCTCATATCGCGAGACATTTTAATGTTTTTCATTAAAAGACCTTTTACAAAAGTGCGAATTATCGTCACATTTATCACAGATAGTGATAACTTGTGCAGGATTTTTTTTTCCCACCAATAATTGTGCCATGTTTTCCATATTTCTGGTAGCATGCAGAGCACCTTGCTCGTTTCTTTGCTTCGTGTGTAATCAGATGATGTTGCACTGTTGATTGGCGTCCTTTAGCAGCAGCTTCATTTCGGTTTTCCATAATGATTGACATGATTATTTTCTTCCGAAACTCAGAAATTGTTATTTTATTTGAAGAAAATGTATTTTCGCAATATAAACAGTACGCATTTACTAATGCTATCCCCCAGATAATTTCTATCATAAGTTTGCGGTACTATTTCGTAGAACGTCTTAGTGCGGTATTATAAGATGCTAGCTGATCGCTAACATCAACGGAGAACTTGGCTGAATCATAATCGATTATACATTTTGGTTTTATGCTGTCAGCTGGTCGTCTCTTCGTTTGTACCTGAACCATTTCGGTACCTATATGGCATGTTGTTAACATCCTGACATCCCGTTGATCTTTCCATTGCAATCACTTCGCCCTTTTTTAGCTTAGCATTTTGAACATCGGCAGGGATATATTTTCTGTTTTGCCTAAGGGTTCCAACTACATGAGTGTTCATGTCAAGCAGTCGATAAGCCCAGGGTATGCTCGTGTAGTAGTTATCTATATAAATTGTTCGACCTTCATTTAGTAAATTTTGTATGAGCTTGAAGACCACATTTTCAGAAGAAGAGCATTCTCCATCGGTCGAGTCTTTGCCAATGTATACGGAAAGATTCAAAGTATATCCCTTCCCGGTACATAACTTATACAGTTTTATACCATACCGATGACGCTGAAGGGATATACTGTCTGAAACGCAGACGACCTTTCCAAAGGATTATCGTTTTGTCAATGCAAATTTTCTGTCCTGGTGGATAGGCTTTTTGGAAGTTCTCTATGAACATATTGAGCACCCGTTCACATTTATGTAAGCGATTTTCTTCTGATAGTTCTTGGTTATTAGAGAAATGCCAGAATTTCAGCAAGAGTTCGAACCGATTTCTGGGCATTGTATTCTTTGGCAAAGTAAAGGAATACAATTCACTTGTATTCCAATAATGGGATAGTTTTGGGACCGTGACTAGGCCCATCCATCCGATTAGGCCAATGAATCTTTGCATTTCCTGCGCGTCTATTGGTTCCCATTTGTGTAGCCGGGACCTAAGCCCTATGTCGTCAAAATCTTCTAGTTGCTGCGTTGCATATAAATTAGTCTCGTTAACCATCAATTCAACTATTTCGTTGGTATGGAAAAGTGAAACATAATCGATTGTGCCGGCTAAAGCTAATATTCCACTAGTGGTTTCGTCCATACCGCTTTTACCAACAAATGGAAATACCTTTTGTGTGCCGATTGGATTTCTCCAATCTATATTCAAGTAATTTCGAACTGTACCCTGCCCCTGCGCTTGAGTAGATTGCCTTGCATTGGAGCAGGTGGTAAATAATCGTCGGTGGGATTGTCACTGTCGGATGATTGGCAGGCGTTGGGAAAACGTGTTGCTTTTGTTGAAGGTTCCGGTACTTCGGAATCGCTGGAATCTGAATTTTCGGTTTGATACATAGGGTCGACGTCTGAATCATCAAAACTTTCATCGCTCATATTCATCAGTTCTTCAACTAGTTCTTCAGTTAGTTCGCTAAATTTGTAATATTTCTTCATTTTGGATAATTTGCGCTGATCCATTTTTGAACCCAAGTTTTTACATATCACTTTTCTCAATATATATATATGTATGTCCTTTCTACACAACTTTCGCGACTTCACGGCTTGCTAGATCTGAAACAAAAGACAACTGTGACGAAAAGACATACGATGTTCGAACTTGGGTGTATCGTTAACGATACACCTGACACTCCTGGGCCATGTGTATCGCTAACGATACACCGTCGTTTGTTGACGTATTTTGACAAAAATAAAAGTATAAATGGGTTTTGTGACTTTTCCGATGATTTTTAACGGCAAATATACCTACAATTGCTTGTGGCCTGTAGGGGTCAAAGGCACAAAATCGCGTGGCGGCGAGTGTGTTAAAAGGAACTACATAAGTTATTTTATCAGGTTTTGAGAAAATTTTTTTTTTCGTTGAATGCAGTTACTGTTTCATCATTTAATTGGATAATAAGTATTGTTTTAAGTTTTGTTTTCTAACTAAAAATTATGTTTTAGTAAGCTTACTTAGTCCCATTTAATAATAAAAAACAAAGTAGTCGTTATTTTGCGTAATATCTTTATTAAATGTGTTTGAAACATGTGTAAATATTGTTGTTTGACTTGGAAAATATAACAAATTTCAAAATTATGTGTTTAAGGGTCTTCATTTATTCCGCTCTTATCCTTCCTAGACTTCCTATCCCAGGTGTCTATAAAATTCTGGTAAAATGGAATATTATCTCCATCCCCCCACTTAATCAGCTGCTTAAGGTGTTTTTCGTGAAGGCGTGTATATGTTGTACCTTTTATTTGGTAATGCTAAATCGAAATGATGAACAGTAAGCGCATTATTGAAATCATAAACTTCAACAATTCCAGGCATGTCCTTGTTGTGTAAAATATGGTGATATTTGGAAATTGTAAAGCTTACTTTCTGATTCCTAGGTAGATTTAAGGAATCATTTGATATACCTGTCTTTTTATAGTAAATCGGCCACCATTTTTTCCAATCTGAAATGTCATTCGTTAGCACCTCTTTTCAAACAAATTCGCTGCTTTGACTGGAATGAAAGATTTTTTCGGTGTTCGTGTACTGAATATATTCTGTAAAATTTTCTTAACCCTTAGATAGTCGCTATAAATTTAATAACATAACTAGTAGCTCAGTGTATTTTATACACTGGGCGTAATTAACACTAATTCAACACGAAATATAACAGAATAAGGGATCAAAAATAGAAAATGTATATTAAATAATAACTACATGTTGAAATAGTTTTATTATAAGGCGATATACACTTTATAAACAATGGTGAACAGAAACGACTTACAAAAATAAATTTATATACGTACAGCTGATTTCAAAAAAATCTGGGACAACACTTATATCGCATTTTTGTGTTTTTCAAGCATTGTAAAACTGGCTCGCCTAAAATCGCTTGCATTTCGTTGCGCACTACTGACATACCAAGTCTAGATAAAAATATGATATAATTAGATAATTATATTATTATTGATTTTTCTATGTCATCACTTATTAACTAAAACAAATAATTAAACTGTTTGCTTAAATCACTTTTTTAATGAATGATAGTCTTAACAAAAAACATTAGTTAATATATTTTAGAAATTAAGGCTTTGTCTCAATGTACTACACCTTAAATAATGATAGAAAAAAGATATCGTTTAATATTTTACAGGACCACCGTTACTTAAAATAACTTTGTCAAGTCTCCTTGGCATTGAAGAAATTAATTCCCTAACACAGTTTTCGTCGCCACTTATTTCTTCCCACATTCCTTGGATTGCAGCCCAGAGCTCTTCGGCATTCTGTGGATAAAAATTTCGTTGATATAACAATTAATCCTCACATGTTTTCGATGGGGTTTAAGTACGTAAACTAAGCGACTACGGCCGCAACCAGTCTTCGTGGACACGCTGTATAAGCCAGGCACTATATACGACCCCCCGATGACTCATCACTCGCCCGTGGACACGCTGTATAATGCACACACTAGAGGTGTGTCCATTGTCCGCGAGATGGCGCTGCTGACCTCCTTTAGATAACAGATGGCGCTGCTGACCTCCTTTAGATAATAGATGGCGCTGCTGACCTCCTTTGAATGCAATATGGTGCTGGTAGCCAGCGTTAGATACTAGATGACGCTAGAGGCCCCCCGAGGAGAGCGCCCCCTGGGGAGAAGGCCCTTTTTCGGCCCCCGAGGAGAGCGCCCCCTGGGGAGAAGGCCCTTTTTCGGCCCCCGAGGAGAGCGCCCCCTGGGGAGAAGGCCCCCTTACGCCCCTCTAGGGAGAAGGCCCCCCGAAGGGAAGGCCCTCTTTCGGCCCCCGAGGAGAAGGCCCCCTGATGACGTAATCGACAGAGCAGGTGTCCGGGGAATCGCAGCGTTCTTAAAAATCTCACAGACATCCGATGGGATGATATCGCTAAATCAGCATTTTTAGACTTCATGCAACTCGAATCTGTTTGCGCGAGGGGCTCGGATAGTCCTCCCCGGCAACGAATAGGGTTAGGGTGGGCCGCTATGGGGTATGATCCGAAATTAACGTCATTTTGGCTGTAATTCGTACGGATACGGAGTTAGGGCGCGCGACCTTGACCAACTGTTCGTTTTAATAAGTCAATGTAAGTGTGTAAATATATTATTTTTTTCTGAGAATGTGTGAATATTAGCTGTTGGTTAATACATATCAGTTTGTCTGTGCTATCGAAAATAAACGCGAATCCTTTGAATTAATTATTCGTTTCCTCAATATCGTAGAAAAAGAGTATGGAACGTCAAGAAGATGAAACAATGTATTGTTGTGATAATTGTTAGTTTTAATGAATGTACGGTAGATATTGTAATCTTGTATTATATTTAACTCCCACATTCATCTTATGCGATAACTATATATGTATCTATTTGTATACATATGTATCTTTGCGTCGTCACTGCGCTATCTGCAAATGTTCGAAAATGCTGAGGCATCGGTATGCTGCTATATTTAGATTTGTACTACCTAACAATAGAGTATTACTCCAATATTATAACGTATAATTAGACAAATATGTCTTGACACAACACGGCCTCCTCTAATATATTTATACTCGTATGTACACTTCGTAATAATCGTAAATGAAGATATAATTATAACATCGTACAATATAAGAGAGCGCTGTTGATTGTTCATTATCTGAATTGCAAAATAAGTAATGAACTAGTATTTGATAAGTAAACCTGACAATGCATGTTATTCAATATAGGAAAGATATTTGTTGATAAGATAGACATTCCCGCCAAATTTATAACTAGGTAAATCGCGCAAGCTCAGCGCTCTTAGAAATCTCACAGACATCCGCTAGGATGAAATCGCCAAATCAGCATTCTTAGGCTTCACTTGTGTAAACATCTGGGAATAAAGCACTCACAAGCTCAGCATTCTTAGACTTCATGCACCTGTGTAAACATCAGGGAATAATGCATTCGCAAGATCAGCATTCGTAGAAATCTCACAGACATCCGCTGGGATGAAATCGCATTTTAAATTATTTCGGTATTACAAGATACATATGTACATATTATTAATTTTATTATTATAGTTATTATTTTTGTTTATTGGGTTTGGCAGTTGGTACATACGTTTATACAATGTTCTTTACAAGCCAATCTTTTACAGGTATGACACTGTATGGTAGTTACTTTATTTTTCTTCCAGCTGCATATATGGCATTTACCTCTTAAGTTATTATTCAACTATCAAAACCGGCGGTAATTTCAAAAGGGATCAAGTCAAGCAACTTAGACTCTTTCAAAAATAAACCTAAATAAACACATTTACATACCATAATATGGCATAGTGGCACTTAGTTCCTTTTATCATCAAACGATTTAGTTATATCGCTCTAGTAAAGAGCAATGTATATTTCGAAAAAGCCGAAAAGTGATTTAATCCCTTTTAATAATAAGCGATTCAATTAATTTTACTCTACATACACCCTGTCCTTATTTTTGAAGCTACAGTTGTGGTCAAATTAGCAAATTATTAGTGTTTTTAACGCTGATTAGTATGCAGTTCATGAAAAAACAATTGAATTACGTATTTCCGACAAATTTGAAAATTTATAATTTTTTTAAATGGACACTCTGTATATTTGTACATATTTAGAAAGATAATTTTATTTGTGATATAAAAGCTTCAATATCCAATTGTCCTTAAATGAATAATAAAGTACTTATGTTGGAATTTAGTCGATGTCAAAGAAACATGATTACTGGTAGGCTTCTTTCACTTCAAGCTAAAAAATGTTATATTTGTACGTATTTGGAAAGAGCATAACGTTTAGAACAAAACACATCGAATAGTAGCTATCTTTAACTAAAAAATCAACACATTTGTTGAACGCTTCCCGTTAAAAGCGTTTAAAGCTTAAGAAATTTGTTAACCCACTATAGCACATAATTTTTGTTTTGCCTCATTTTTTTATATCATGTCTTTTTCAATTTTTTGCCTATAATTTTCCAAAAAAAAATGTTTTGTTTTGTTCCCACGTGGGAACATTGTGCACACACGGCATGGACACTAAAAAAAGTTGTACTTCAAAAAATTATATTTGTTGTACTTATACATTGTGATATCTAAAAAAAACAGTTTTTTTCCTCATACAAGCATAAATATATTTTGCATTTCGAACAATACAGCTTTTTTCCTGTGCAATTTTCCAATCTGCAACGATTAGGTTTGTTCGAATGCATCACCCAATGACCAATCCCATCTAATCTCGTTTCTAATGCAGGCTGTTGTCGCCTAAGTTTCTTTTGCATAGTCTCTGGAAGTGGGTCCTTGCTTGGCCTTCCGCGTTTCGCCCTAGTTTGTATGAAATTGTGGTATCCCAAAGTAGTCAATACTTTTGCTAATTCAGTTCTGAACTGCAAAAGGGCGATGTTCACCTTGTTCTGAGGTTGGTCTTGACTGTGATGTTCGCCAATTCTATATGTTTTTTAAGGTTCCTCCATTTCCGATCCAAAATATCTTCAGTAACACAGTAGCCTTTCACTGAAAATAACCTTTTATTTTTTAACCAGAGATCTTTCTTCTTCACACGAGGGTCTAAACTGGTCTTTCAATGCAGCATAGTTTTCGATTAAAAGTAAAACACTTTCTCTAGTCCAGTTAAATTCTGGTGCTGTTAAACAATAAATACATATTGTAATTATCTTTTAAAAGATAGTGAAAACATTTTTCAATGGTTGATTATAATAAGCAATATAGCATGGTACACATACAGCACCAACAGAATATAAATTATTTAATTTTTATATATAATAAACTACAGTTACAGATTTGCAATTTTATATGTAGTAAATAGATAATGAATCCATTCCTCTGAATAACAACCAACAACTAATAAATACTAAGAAACACATTAAATTTAAAATCAATAATACGTAACCATGATTCTGAAACACTGTACAACGTAATAAATTATATACTATATATTACAATTATAAAAACTTTACAAAACTTATAGTTACATTATTTTATTGGCCATCACATTTGTCAACATTAGCAACTGACCTGCTTTTGTACTTGTGATGTTGAAATTTATATATTGAAAAGATTTTCAATTCCCCAGTATACTTCCTTTGAGAAGAATACATCATTCTCTAACTCATCTTTAATGAAACAACATTCTTTTTAACTTTATATTCCTACATATAATTGCTTGAAAATACTTACGTGGTTGATTCCGCTTTTCTAATAAATAATTAAGAAAGTAATTTTCATCTAAAACAAATAAAACAGGATAAAATAATGAAGCATAGAGAAAAAAGATACGAATACATACCATTTTGAATATTTCTATGTACTTCTTCTGTCTCCGTTATCTCGTAAATGTTGTTGCCGAACGAGTACGTTTTCTGGTGTAACACCATTTTTCTCAACATGTTTTGTTTACGTAGCGGTTTCAAATTCCGCTAGAAAAAATGGCCGACCGCTCCCAACAGTTGTCGATGTAGCGTTCGACGTAGCAGATGCGTCTAGCAGAAGTGTTGGCAACAGTTGCCAGTTTGCTTTTGCTGAATGCGACCATTGTTTGAAAGTTTATGTCACGTTTGAATGCGACCATTGTTTGAAAGTTTATGTCACGTTCGTCAATTTACATTTATCTTACATGTATTTCTTAATTCTATTTTATCTTAATTAACTAAATAGTTGCTTAATCTACCTTACACATCGTTTTTGGTATAACAATCATATACATTTTAAATGTACGTATTGTTCACTGTTGATTTCGTACTAGAAGGCATGGTTATACTTGTCTGAATTAAGGCATCTTTTTGAGGAAATCATTTTCTTGAGCTCTGAATTTCATTATTCTTGGTCATGTCTAGATGGAACAGAGCGTCGAATCGCATGCGTTGCTTCAATCGGCCATTTAAGGTAAGCGCACACTGCTCGGCAGCGGACGGACGGAGCGCAGCGCATTAGAGTATTTTCAACGCACATTGAGCGGCATAACTTCGCAGTAAAATAATAAAATGAAATTTACGTTTCTTCTTCAGATAAAAAGCTTAAATTTACTTCTAATACATTTTATTAATTAGATATTTGAAATTTATATTCTGTTCTTCAATTTCGACATTTTTTAAATGAATAATAGTTGCATTGCGTGTTTGAAGAACATTTTATTTTATTTTATTATTTTAATTAATAATTATATAATTTATATAAACTAATGTTGAAATGCTGTTCCAAATTATCTTTATTTATATTATCTGTTGTGTAATAGATTGTTTACTCTCTGGTTTATCGTTCTTTGTATTTTACGAAGGATTTCTGGAGCATCGACGAAATAATCTTTAGACGAGGAAGTTTTTTTATATTTCTCATAGTGCAATTTCATCAACAACTGCTGTTCATCTACACTGCCCTGCTAAGCAAGAAGGGCGTATCTACGGTTTGATTTGTTTCGAGATATTCTTAGTTCTGTACTTTAGTTTGTGCCAACTTCATTATTTGTGTAAGATAAAATGTAACTTGGTAATTTAGGGTATCTTTAAATTAAAAAAACTGACACAGACAAAAAGTCGTATGTAACAAAAGAATTCATTGTAATAACTATAATATTAATTGTAACATCAAATCAAAATAATTAGTCGTTATCTTCGTCAACATATAATGCTTCCTCGCCAGTAGCATCGTTTGTGGCAAGCTATTCCCAAAATGTAAGTCTATTTTTGAGTAGAATTGCAACAAGTTTTGAAAGAAGGGTGAATTTTCGTTGCTTGGAAGCTCCCCTTAATTGTTGTTTTTGCGAAGGGCTAGGTGAATTATTAACTTTGACATATTTGGCTATTAAAAAGTTCAAAGTCAAGGATAGCTCATCAAAACTAGTTTTATAGTCCATTGATTTATTCCCTCTTTTAAAAATCGTATGAACCATATTTTGTAAATATGGCTTTGGATTGGTTTTATTCAATTTAAATTTGGATGAAAAATCTTTCCAGTCAAAAAAATTTTCTAACTGCATATCAATAACTTTTGTTTTTGAATTTGCATTTTGCACGGTGGTGACGCGAGTCGGCGGACAAGAAGGTGTGTCCTGGTTCAAAGAATTTTATATTTAGTAATTCCAAATTCACTACTAAAACTACTAAATGTTGTGGGTGTCTCACTTTTTGAAGATCTGCTGAATAACAGAACTCTTTATTGACATCTAATGAATATTCTTCTCTGGCTCCTTTGTATTTCTCATTATGGATTTTCTAGGATTGCCACTGTTCACAGCTATCATTCAGATTTTCTTTTGTATGTGATGTGCTTTTTTCATGAAGTAAAAATGATTCACATGACCAGCATTCCTCTTGTCCTAATTTAACGAAGATGTTCTTTTTTGCAACTTCGCGTCTGTAAAGAGCATAGGATATGTCATGCTGAGGATACTGATTTCGAAAATTGTTGTACATCATTTTTATAGAAATATCTATGGGTAGGTATCTTTTGTTTGGCGCGTGTTCTCGACGGTAGTGTGATATTACGGGATTGAATGTTTCTATGTGATTACTTATAATCTGTGTATCAAATTGTGTTCCAATTCCACGGTGATCACGTTTAGCAACTATCTTTCCAGATTTACCAAAGGACAATACGTTTCGGAGCAATTTATCATTTTTAAGCAGATATCCTAAAGTAGCAAGAAAAAACGTCTTGCATACAACTTCTCTTTCTCCTGTCTCTGTAGTTAAAAAGTAATCAAAAGTACTATTTCGCCTTGAGTTGTTTCCTGCTGCAACTGTTCGTCTCTTTATATTCTTGCTAATAGTATGATGTAGAACAAACGTGTTTCTTTCTGTATAAGTTAGTCCCCAAAATTGTTTATTTATACTCTCTTGTCTTTCCTTATTAATTTTTTTGAACATTTTATTCTACACTTTTCTCCACATCCTGGTCTTATTCCATGATTTTCTATGTCTTTTTTCTAATTTCTGTCTCTTTCTCTGCTCTAATGATAAGTGATACCTTTTTGTTTTCCTTATTGTTCCTGTCTTTGTGTATACTGTGATATTACTTGCATCAGAAGCAAGCATTGCATTGACGAATACGCTTTCTAATAAACCTTTTATTATTGTTGTCACATCATCTATTTTTCTAAGCGGAGCTTCTCCTGTGATACTCTCATCATCTGATGTAGCATCATTTTCAGAACTGTGTAAATAATTTTTGTCGGCAATTGAATCATCGGAATCGCATAAACTGTCAATACCATGATACTCATTTTCAGGACTACTGTTTTTGTGTTCTATTGCACAAACGCCATCTACCAATACATTAGAACCGCCATCGTTTTGTAAATGGCTTGGTTGTAAAGGATCGAAATTCACATCGTGTTGATCTATAATTATTGCACTGTAATCTTCTATTTCTACAGCATTATAATTGCAATCAGATGTACTGGGATAGAGAACCTCATGGACAACGGTTGGCAGTTGTTTAGATATTTTATTAATTTCTGGTTGAAGATCAGGTTCAGTGTTGTTACTATTTATATTTATATGCTTTTGAGCAAGGCTTACTAAAAAGCTTGCCTCTACTACTACCAAACATCGCAAAAGAAATCTACTTTTTCAAAAACTGTAAACTACAAATTATACCTCACTTACTAAAACGGACCTATATAAGAAAATGCATCGTTACTTACCTTAACTACTAATTATAGTAGATAGTATAGTAACAACGGAATGTTAAGCCACATCAGAATATTTAACACGAATATACTTTACTTAAAACACGTAAAAACACACAGGCACTTGACACTTAGGTTAGGTATAACTTTGACGTAGAAAGCATGACAGTGCTATTGCTAAGTAAAATGGTCGTATCTGTCGGAAAAAATGCACACATACGACTTATTTGCTTAGTAATGTTAGACACGACCTTTTTACTAGGCAATTGGCAGTGAAACTGTACATACGACTAATTTCATAAACGTTTTAAGCACACTAGATGTGTAGATACGACTTCAGAAACGTCCAAATAGCTCACATGTTGCACGTTACATACAACCATAAGTATAACTCAAATTGGCCGAAAAGTGTAGATACGCCCTTCTTGCTTAACACGGCAGTACAGGCTTAATATCAAAATCTTCGAATATAAAATCAGGCTTATTCACTCCGCAGTATTTCTTCAACACCTTTAACATTGGATCATAATACTTGTTCTCTATTTTGGTACAAAAGCGCATAATTGGTGTGGATAGGTCCTTATATTTTAACACTTTAACGGGCAGTACTATTTTTGTTTTTTAGATGATTTTTCTGTCGCGATTGAGTAGCGAAATGCTTTATGAGCAATTTTTATTAAAATCATTTTTAAAATTGTAGTCTTCAGGCTTTCACGGCCGCTGTTGATGGCTGCTCTTCGGTTCTCGGGTTCTCTGCCGTGTAGAAAAGTTGTGGTACTTAACGTTTCGATCATCTTGTCGTGATCTTCTTCAGAAGTGAAGTGAAGAAGAACTTCACTGGCCAAAATGACAAACAATTTTAAAAATTGCTGCTCTTCGGTTCTCGGGTTCTCTGCCGTGTAGAAAAGTTGTGGAAACGTTAAGTACCACAACTTTTCTACACGGCAGAGAACCTGAGAACCGAAGAGCAGCCATTTTTAAAATTGTTTGTCATTTTGGCTCTATAGGGTGGTTGATTTTTCGACCAAAGACCGTTGAAGCCCTTAGACATCTCGAATTTGGTCGATTTTTCAACTACTTTATTTTGATTTCAAAATTATATTATTATAGGTAGAATATAATGAAACTAAACTTTATTTTACCAATAAATAAAAATAAAAAACATTTTAGGTATTATGCTTCGTGGAACGGGGCAAAACAGTCTAAACATAACGCAATGCCGCATTTGCGGCGTCCTATCTGCGAACGTTTTGGATTTTGTTTAGTACTGCAATAGTTGCATCGTCGAGATGACCCGTGTATGGGTAGCTGCTGGGAGCAAGGTTTTGCTTTTCGAATTTGCGCAGAATACTTACACAAAATATACGAGTTCACAATAGCACTGTCTATACAATAATATAAAAGCTTGACCCACCACCTTCTGGATTTCCATGATATGGAATACGCAGCCATTGCCTGATCAAATTTATCAACCCCACCCATATATTTATTGTAGGCTGCTATTGACTCGGGATATTGGATTTCTTGTCGCTCTCTTGCTTTATTTGTCCTTTTAACAATGTTGAATTGGGCGGGTTGTGAATTTTGCTTACCACATTTACAGATTTCTTCCCTCTGTCCTTCCATTTTGCAACAGATATATCTGGTACCTGAGCAAAATCAGAATCGCCAAGTTTCATTTCCAATAAAGTTGAGTTCTGCTAAACGTAGGTCTAAATTCTTTCCATTTTGGGTGGCATAGAGGTTTGATTCATAGACCATTAGTTCCAAAGTATCCATTCCAAAAGTTTGCTCAAAAAGTTTTAGCGGCGACGCTCTTTCATTATTGTCGATATTTGGACCACAAATTTCACTGAACACAGTCTCGGAATATTTTTTTATTTTTGATGACTGCTTGGTAAAGTTAAACGGATTAGAAGGTGCATCGTCACTCGCTTCAAGTTCGTCATTGTCGCTGTCGCTTCCATCTGTTTCTGCTAACATCATCAGTCTCGTTGTGCTTCATCTTTATAATTTGGATCACTTACAGAGTCAGCGGAATCGAAGTCAGTGCCATCTTCATAATTTTACTCAATGTATGTGACTTTTTTTTAACATGATTCGTTCGTTGCCTTGAAGACAATGTACCTGTAATTTTAGATAAAAATAAAGTTGTTTATCAAAAAGTTTATAATATATACCCTTAGATGTACTTGGAGTATTATGTATATCTACCACAAGCTTTGGGGTATTTTGAGAAGGGCTGGAAGATAGTGTATTTGTATGCGTAGCAATACCCGTGGATGGTGCGACAATATTTGGTTCATCATCTGCATCGCTGTCTCCACCGACGTCTAATTTTCAGCTTGGTCGTCTGGTATTCCCTCCAACCGGTTAAACATATCCTCACTATGCATAACCAACTTCTCCACATTTGTTCTAGTCATCTACAATTGCAAATAATAAAGAAAACGTGACAACAAACGTAATAATTCCACGTATGTATTGATTAGATAATATTATAATTCAATTGAGAAGATTTCATCCATCTAGCCTTCATTTAAAATTTTGTCAAAAACTCGAATATAATGTTAAATATTTTCTAAGGCATAATGCCGGGACTACAAACGATATCAAATTACCCAAGCTTCAACATTCCCGTGCATATAAATGTACTTTGTTTTAGGTTTATTGGAAAATCAGTATAAAAAAAATAAAACAAAATGTTATGTTTTGTTGGAAAGTAGGGTTACTTCTACAAAAGTGTTGATTAAATGTTTATTCTTCAAAATTTTACAACAACCTATCTTCCTTGCCTGGTCACAGAATATTAGAGACGTCGACAGACAGGCTGCATAATAATTTTCCCTTATGAATTCTTGCGATATGATGTCACTTAAAACTGATAGCACTATTTCGTCTTTACAGGACAGCGCCATCGTTACAACTGATTAGTTCTCGCTCATCACATCTATTTTATTGTAACTTTCGGTTCTTATAACTATATGGGACAGAATCGTGGTTTTGTATGAATATTCGTTTCTGAAAGTTACAACGAAATATTTTCTGTCCTGTTTTGGTGACCACCTCATGCATGGCAGTACGGCTTATCTATTTTGTTGTTACATACTTTGGCTCGTCTTCTCCCTCCTTTAAGACCATATCACACAATGTTTGAAAATTCACAATCTTCGCAGTCTTGTGGTTCACAGTTATACCATGGTATCATGGTATTTGTCTTGTATTGGAGAATATACACGGTATGCGTATAGTTTTGGACCTCCTGAAGCAAAGGTAGTAATATAACTTCCTTCGCCATGACACTCCAGTTCGTCGGTCATCTCGCCCAGGAAATTACCAAGGGGTACATCCCATTCGCCAGGTCTTGAGAGGTACATGATGCTGTCTGTATCGTAATAAAGGACTCGCCCATCGAGTTTTTCCAGGCGGCAGTTTCAGGTGGGTATGCGCAGTTGTATAAGCAGCCAGACAGACGTTCACGGTTGGTAGGGGATCGTAAACTTCTTCCTTATGTTCCCAGTTTACGATAAGCGTGCTTTCGTTAATAATCTGTATACCTAGTGTTTACGTTGATTGCTGGGTTAGCTAGTAGTGAAAAAAATTTTGCTGGCTCGTTAACGATGGTCGTTTTAGATTGGTTTTACCGTTGCCCCAGTTTACCCCACAAACTAGTCATAATGGCTTTACCAACCTGTCTTAGGCCCGGATTTTTAGATATTTTATCGGGGTTTAGCTGTATACCTTCTTTCTCTATGAATTGTTGAATATATTTTTGTTTTTTCTCCTCACTGTCACACCCTGTAAGCCACCCCGAAATCTCCTGTTTTATTTTAAGGTACTCGTCAATGTATTCCTTAAACAGCCCATTAACAACTTGGTACTCCCACATCTCATAAATTTGTAATATACTATATCCTTTTTCTATGGCTTTTCTGACTTCATCTATCACCCAAGTACCAATTAACGCCCTCCGTTCGTCGCTACGTGTACACTCAGCCTGATTCAGTTGTTTACTGCATGTACGACACAGCGTAAACATCAGTTTATTGTTTTGCCTGGTGGGCAGTACCGGGTGATACAGATCTTGTGATCGTAGGATTCTACATTTAATTAAACCTTCGATTTTATCCAAGCCCAGTTTCTGGTATTCTCCTCCCACGTACACTTTCGTGTGGCCAATAGGATATTTTCCGTATTTGTTCGTCCACGGGTACAGCGCTACCGTCCATGGAAGTTCGGACAAGTAAGAATGGTTTAACAAATTAAAAAATAAAAGACAACTAATACCAAATAAATGAATTTAATACTCCAAAGAATAACAACTATCAATATTTAACAAAAATATTATTCTTGGAAATACATTACTTACAAAATTCTTAAATATTCTTTTCGTCAAAAAATCCGCCCTTGCATTAATGACTGCTCGGACAAGTCGCGGTATCATTTCTACTAATTTTCTGAGGGTATCCCCTGGGATGTTATTTCACTCTTGTTGTGGAATGTTCCAGAGCTGTTCCTTTGAAGTGAGACCCACAATTCTGACACTTCTATCGAGTACATCCCACAGTAACTCAATAGGATTGAGATCCAGGCTCTGCGCTGGCCAAGTCATAATTTTCAAAACATTTGCTTAATTTTGGTCATGCAGATATTGTTGTACTTTGGCCGTATGCTTAGGAGCATTAAAGTAAAATTCTCCCCAATCACTCGTAGCCCAGAGGGAATGGCGTAAGATTGTAATATTTTCCCGATACTGCTCCTTCCGCATTATTCCTACAATTCTCTGTAACGTCCCGGTTCCTGAGTATGCAAAGCAATCCCACACTGTAACTGAACCGCCACCGTATTTTATGGTAGGCACAAGGCATTCGGGAAGCATTCTTTCATTAGCAGCACGTCGGTGAATAGGCACACGCTCCAGCAGCAGCTTACGGAACTCCAGGCATGCACGCGTCTTGTTTCAAATCGAATACATGTGTTGTTGACAATTAAGAATACCATTGCAGAAAATTCTGTCTGTCTTCAGTTTTCATGGTATCGGGGTCATAATATTCACTAGCTGCCAGGGTCCTACATAGTTTTCATTCTCCATCTTGTTTAACAGGTGTGGAAAATAACCCCTCTTCAGCTCGGTGAAACCAAAAACTTTCGGTAGCTTGGACAGAGGCATGGGAAAATAGTTCAGGGAGTTCAGAAATTTAACTTTACCGACGGTCATCACTATTAGTTTTGTATCACGCATTATAAGTTCAGGAGTAATGTTTGTTTACCTTAAAATATAGTTCAGTAGGAACTGATGATCCAACCCGCCCGCGTTGTGTCCGATCACCGTTCCACTTTTAAATTTCTTTCAAGCAGACATTACGGACATTAGTTCATGAATGAGCCAATAGGATTGTTCTTATACACGTATCGACGCATTCCACACTTTTGGCAACATACTACTGTCTCGTTTATACATTGGGCGCACCGCTGCTTCAGTACGCACAATGTTGCCTGGTGTAGAAGCCCATCGGGCGTTTCTGTCTCTTGGCACGTCTCTAGATCGTAAAACACAAACAGTTGGTCTTTAAACGGTGGCTGTTTTGAGTCCACAGGCATATAACAGGTCTGTTTCTGGCACGTATTTGTTACACACACTTTGCAAAACACTTCACGGCAGGTGTGCTGACAACCGATTTTAATTGTCTGGAGGCATTTGTCACACCGCCGAATTTGCAAGCACATTTTGTCTTTGTGTCGAACGTAACAGTCCTCACGGCGAAAAGATCTGTTACATTCACTACATTTAACAGATGGGTCTGCAATAGGACATGCAGGCGTATTGCCAGACCATGGACATGTACCCCAATCACCTTTGGTGTTGTATGGCGTCTGGCACTCCTCACAGAAGAAGCTACACCCAAACGCCGCAGTCAATGATGTTATCACATTATAGTGAGCGTTGTGGTAAAGCAGATTCAACTTCTTACGACCGCCACTACCTTTAAAAATAACGTCACGGCCTTTATTTCCATAGTTGTAAACGATTATTGTGTGGCCGGTAAGATGTGCCTGTAATCGCTGGAGTTCGGATATGCCTGCTCCTTCTTCAGGAATAATGACTTTGCTATCTTGTAATAGCTGGTGTGCCCTGATCGTCTGTATCTTGCCGACGTCTCGTAGAATTTTGGGATAAAGAACGTCCTTATCCGTATTAGCCATTGCAACAACTAGTGCTCGAGGAAGACATAAATTGTCTTTATTATTTATGGCAATTACTTCCTGCGGCTCTTACACTCCTCTTCGAAGGTGTTGTAGTGTCGTCCACGCCTTTGTCCTACTGGCATCTTGACGGTGGTGAGAGATCGAGGCAGAAGGTTTCAGAAGACAGACCTGTCGAGTTAGATTGGTAAACCTTCGATACCATATCCCCACACGTGGTCGAAAGTCACTTCGGACGCTTGTTTAAAATTGATCCACCCAGGTCCTCTAGCGAACTCCTCCGAACAGAAGGTGAAGCCCACCTTATCTGTTCCATCTAAACCTTCTACGCCTTTCTCGACAATCTTATTGATGGTCCCCTTTATCTACTTGATGGGTTCCTCGTTTGACGGTACGGGTTGTATTTTAAATTCCAGAGTACGTCCATGGAGGTTATCTCCGAGTTTTCTTCTGCTTTTCTTTTTAACGCTGATAAGCCTTCTTTTATTATTCCTTGTTTTGCTTGTAGTGTTTCCCTGATGATCCGGTTTTGGTGTGTTTCTATTTTGGCTATGGTGTTGAGCGTGTTTTTCTGTATTATGTTGTCTAGTGTTTTGATGTTTAGTTCGCGTAGGAGTTGCGCGTTGGTCATGTAATACGTCCGTTTTCATTCGTATGATCTGTTTATTTTCTGTTGTATCTTGTTTTTATGCTGTCTTTGGCCTGGTACCATAGTTCTCCGGCGTAGGTTGCGTTGGGGATAATTATGGCTTTGAGAATTTTGATTCTGTTTTCTAGGTTTAGCTTGCTGTTCTTGTTTATAAGTGGGTAGAGTTGACTGGATACTGATGAGATCTTGCTGTTGATGTTTTTGATGTGTTGTCGGTATGTGAGGTTTTCGTCTGTTGCGCCCAGGTAGGTTGCTTCTTTGCTCCATTTTATCCGGGTTCCGTTGAACTCGATTTCTTCTGGTTTCTTTCTTTTCGTTCGTTTTTTCGTATACAGCTTTCGTCTTGTCTGTGTTTATTTTATCTTCCATTTTTTAAGTATTGTAGAGTAGTGTCGATGTCGTTTTCTATCCGGTTTTTAATGGTGTCTTTTCGTTTATGGCTGTAGTAAACGGCTGTATCGTCTGCGTATTGAGCTATGTCTGCGTGTTGTAGCGTAGGAATGTCCGAGGTGTATAAGTTATACAAGACAGGACCAAGTACTGGAGCCTTGTCGAACTCCCGCCTCGATGGGTCTTGTGGTGGATGTCTGGTCGTTTATTTTAATGTGGAATCGTCTGCCCGTCAGGTAGTTTTGGATTAGGTATGTCATGTTCGGTGAAAGTCCTATCTTGTGTAATTTGTATATGAGTCCTGCATGCCATACCCTGTCGAACGCTTTTTCAATGTCCAGGAATATGGCAGCTGCCGGTGTGGATATGTTCATATAATTATTTATGTTTCGTAAGTCTTATTATTTGTTGCGTTGTCGAGTGTTTGTTTCTGAATCCGAATTGGTGGTGTGGGATGGCTTTGAGATTTTCTATTTCTGTCTGTATTCTTGTGTTGATTATTCGTTCTGCTCTCTCGCTAAGTGCTGGTAAGAGACTGATCAGTCGGTATGATGTGGGGTTGTTTTTTTGGTTTTTTCGGTTTTTTAATCATAATGATTCATGCTTCTTTCCATATGTCGAGGTGGTGGCAGTATTGTACAATATTGTCTATTATTTGGCGTAGTTTCTTTTATTCTTTCCTCTGGTAGGTGAGTGATGGTAGCGTATGAACTGTGTAAGCGCCTGGCGCTTTGTTTTTATGTAGTTTTGTAAATAATATGTTTAATTTCTTCTTCGGTTGTTTCGTTGTGTTTTTCTGTGGTGGATGGTGCGGCGTTCTTTATTATCTGTTCTATTTCCTTGTGTGTTTGTTGTAAATCTGGATCTGATGTGTTTGGTGTGAAGGTTTGTTGGAGGGTATCGGCAAAGGCATCGGCTATTTCTAGTCTGTTGTCGCTAGTCCGGTGGGTGTTTTGAGCTGAGGGATTTTTCCATGATTCTTATTTTTTGTAAGTGATTTGGTTAGTTTCCAAAGTCCGTTGTCTTCTTCGTCGATGTTTCGTAGTTTTTTGCGTTCCATTCGTCATTGTACATTTCTTTTAGTTGCTCTTTTATTTCAAGTGTCAGTTTATTCAGTATTGTTTTTGTGTTTGGATTTAGCGTTCTTTTATATTGTTTTAGTATTGTTTTTTTCTGTTATTTTCTTCCGTAGATCGGCGTGGGGATGTATCTATTTTGATGTTTTCTTGGTTGTTTTTTTTTATTGTGGCTTGGTGTATGGCTGTTTGGATGTCGGATTGTAGCTGAATAACTGCTTCGTTTTGTGTCTTCTTTTTTGTTGATTGTTGTGTTTGTGATTGTAATGCATGTTTTGTAGGTGTTCCATTGATGTTGATATGTTATATCTTCGTTCTGTGTCATTGGGTCCGTTTCTAGGTTGAGTTCTATTGGTAGATGGTCTGATACTATTTCTTCTATTGTTGCTATTGTGATGGTGGTTGTGATCTTCTGTATGATTGCTATGTCGAGTATGTCGGTCGTTCTTGAGGATATGAATGTGTTGGTTCGTCTGGTGCTGTTTATGAGGGGTTGTTGTTGTTTTCTGCTATTGTATGTAATTGATGTCCTTTGCAGTTTGTGGTTTTCGAGTTCCAGGAGTAATGTTTAGTATTGAGATCCCCCATGAGGACGGTGGGTGATTGTCCGTGGAATATTTTCTTAACGTCGTTTTCATCTATTGTGGCATGCGGTTGTAAGTATGCAGAGAAGATGTTGATTGGGCCGCGTTTGGTTTGTAGTTGTATACCGGTGTTTTCTATATGATGCGCGTCTATTTGTTGTAGATGTACATGTTTTTTATGTAGTTTTTAATGAGGACGGCTATTCCTCCACCTTTTTTGGTTTCCCTGTCGGTGCGGTAAATATTACAGTTTGGGATTTTGAAGTTCGTGTGTGCCTTCAGGAACGTTTCGCCGAGTAACATGACGTCAACGTCCCGATCCTGAAGAAAGTTTCTAAATTCTTGTTTTTTATTTATAATTCCTTGGGCATTCCAATAGGTTATTCTCATAGTTGATTTATTTCCCATAAGTGGATAGTTGAGTGATAATTTCGGTTTGGTGTATAAATTCTAGTTTCCGCTGTTGTCTGGCGTTTGTTTTATTGAGTATTAATTGCATTTTAACCTAGTGTTGATGCAAGTTTTTCTTGGTCCGGTTGGATGCTGTCCCTGGGTGGAGTGGGCTCTTCTTTTTTTGTTGTTCTTGAACCATGGGTTGGTTTCTGGAGGCTGCGGTGTATTTTTCACTGTATTGTGCTCTGGGTTATTCGAGTTTTACCGCATTTTAGGTATGTGGATAAATGTTCACCACCACAGTTCGCGCACTTGGGTGGGGTGGTCCATGATTTGGCGCATTCATGCGTGGAGTGGTTATCTTCGCACTTCATGCACTTGCATTTGATGTGGCAAAGTTACGCTGCACATGTGTCCGAATAACTGGCACTTGTGGCACTGTATGACGTCACTTTTTGTTTTTAGAGACTAACGACGATCGCGAGGCCATAAACAGTTGGCAGTGAGGTTATAGATTTATATCCGCACAAGCTCCAGTAACACAAGGAGTTGGTTTACCGAGTTTACCGTTCATATGGTTACACGAATAACAGTGTAACCCCTTTTTCAACAAGTGCTCAACTTTCGTCCATGGTTGTGAGTGTGATTTCTCTCGAAGCAACACAATGGGACAAATTATTTAAAATTCCTATAAAACTCAAAAATTATAGAAAAATACAAAGGGCACTAAGAAATAAAGAATGAGGGGAAATTTGAAATTGCCAAATGGCACTAGTTAAAAGTGGTGGGGATAAGAACTCAAGACAAGTTAAACACGCACGCGTGGTACATATTCACACCCTCACATCCATGCAGTCACATATTTACGAGACACCCTGTGAAAATTTTCCCATGGTCTCAAGTTTTTTCCCACGACCAAGTGCTAGTATTTTCGAAAACAGCAAATTTTCTACGGACAATAAAATCCCCAAGTTGTTTGAAATGTATCAAATTTATTAAACAACTAAAAACATATAACATTTACTTTAATATTTTGTGTCAAAGCCTTTTGAGGCAATTACAGCTCGACAACGA